>JALGQZ010000017.1:15446783-15989283 GCA_023105745.1 Austropuccinia psidii
TAGGAAGAAAATTGAAAAAAATGTCAATGAGATCCTAGAAATGGATGTCATTAGGCAGATAGGACACAATTAAATAGTGGAAATAACCACTCCTGTTCTTATCACCTGGAATGATGGCAGATCTAGGCTGTGTGGAGATTTCAGAGCCCTGAACAACTACACAAAAGCTGACAGGTCCCCTATACCTAGAATACCTCATGCCCTAGACAAACTGGCAAAAGCCAAATACACAACCAAGATGGATTGTATAAAAGGCTTTTACCAGAATGGAGTTAAACCAAACTTCATCAAATTACTCAGAGTCATATGCCATATGGGCATGTATGAGTACACCAGGATGCCATTTGGCATCAAAAATGCACCAGCCCACTTCCAACGGATGATGGATACAATATTTCAAGAAGAAATATTGGAAGGCTTAATGGTAGTATATATTGATGACATAATGATATACTCAGAGACATGGGAAGATCATGTGCAGTGCATAGACATAGTACCAAGTAAATGCACACCAATTAATCTGAAAATTTCACCTAAAAAGTGCAATTTTGTCCAGAAAGAATTACCGGCACTGGGACACAAGGTCTCAGGTCTTAGTCTGGCCATAGACTATAATAAAGTAGCTGCAGTACTGCAGAAGCCAGTATCAAATAACAACAAAGAGATGCAATATTTCCTTGGGTTTTCTAGCTACTAAAGAAACCACATCAAACATTTTTCTCACATAACTAGTAGCCTATACAAGCTATGTTCAAATGATGTAGTTTTGCAAATTACCAAGGAAAGAAGGGATGCATATGGTAACATTCAACATGAGATCACAATTGCACCTGTGCTCATCTTACCTGACTTGAAACTACCATTCAAGTTTTACATAGATGCAGCATGTAGCCAAGGCTTAGGAGCAGCCCTTCACCAGAGACAAATTGTAGATGTTAAACCAAGAGAGGGAGTAATATGCTACATCTATAGGCAACTGAAAGATTCAGAAGCCAGGTATGGGGATGCCCAAACTGAATGCCTATGCTTAGGCTGTGCTCTATAGAAACTCCAAAATTATTTGGAGGGTGCAGTCTTTGAGGTCTATGCAGAACTCACAGCCTTGAAGTCTTTACTGAAAATGAATACTACAAACAGACACATGTTGAGGTGGCAATATAACCATCATATACAAGGAGGGCAAAATACAAACAGATGCAGATGGCCTCAGCAGATGGCCACTAGAAAATGTCAAAAGCAACCCAGCCTATGACCCTGAAGTAGCAGCCAAGATTCCTATCCATTTCATGGACATAGATAGGAGGAGAAACTTCAGATTTTCTGAATGTGCACCAAGAAGGTGTACCCAAAAAATGGGAAAACCAAATCAGAAGAGACCAAAACTCCCATATTAGGAATAAGCTTTTCAGAGCTGCATAATGAGTTCTTCATTTCAGTAATAAAGACATATGCAAAACACAAACAGTGTGGCATATTGTTGAAACTCCTTCAGCAGAAGTACAGGAGCTCAGAACTGGAATCCAAGCTAGAGGAACCCTGGTTGAGGGACTAGAATGAAAACAAGGTTTTACTTGTAGATGGCCTGCTCTACCATAGATAGAAGCACACAGGTGCACTCACAGTAGTAGACAGGGACCATTTATCCCTGATCCTGCAGCAATGCCATGACTGCCCATATATGTGACACATGAGTGAAGACAGGACCAAGGAAAGTGTAGCAAGCACAGCTTGGTGGCCCAAATGGGAACAAGAGTTGAGTGAATATATGAACACTTGTGAAAGATGCCAGGAGGCAAATAGAAAACAAGGGAAGAAGTACTGGCTACTTCAACACATGGAAGAACCCAAACACCCATGGGAAACTATCAAAATGGACTGGGTTACAGGACTTGTCCCAGGAGGCAAAGAAAGCTTCAATTCTTTCCTGATCATAGTTGATAGGTTCAGCAAGAGTTTGAGGTGCCTAACATGTCACAAGGAGGACACAGAAATGGATACTGCCTTTCTATTTTGGAATAAAATGATATCCACCTGTGTATTCCCTAAATTCATCATTAGTAATAAGGACCCAAAATTCACATCAGAATTGCAGACCAACCTCTATGACATTCCTGGGAAAAATCTTTCATTTTATACATCTTACCACCCACAACAGCCAAAGACTTGCATGATATGTGGAAGAGGTCTCGTGATACAGCTTCTAGATGCATAGCTGAGGCCAAAAAATACAATAAATAGAGGTGGGACAAATCTCACATGGAACCTTACTTCAAATAAGGGGACCAGGTGTTAGTAGCCACACTCAACTTCAACAATCTTAAGGGACCAAAGAAGATGAGAGCCTCATTTTCAGGGCCCTTCACTATCATTAAACTGATAGGGGAAAATGTAGTGGAGGTCAAACTCACAGAGGAATTTTCTAGGAAACACCCAGTATTCCCAGTGAGTTTGGTTAATCCATACTTCCAAACAGAGGAGGATAAGTTCCCCTCCAGGGAGAAAAATTCCACTGCACCAGAAAAAGTGGAACTGGAAGACTCCCATGGCCCTGTGAATAAAATCATCAAGGCCAGGAAGATCAGACTAAATGGTAAAGACCAAAGGCAATACTTGGTAAGATTTAAAAACCAGACAGAAGATAAAGACAAATGGTTGGCAGATATTGCCATACCAGATGGGAACCTTCACCTAAGGAGACTCAGGGCCTCTAGGAGGACTGAAAAGTCTCATCAATGATGAGGCCTTTTTGGAGGGAGGGTATGTCAGCCTGTGACTAAAAACCAGAGCACAAGCATGACAGCAAAATATCATAAACCAATGGTAAAGACAAGATACCACCAAAGCATGGAGCTGAGCCAAATTGGCCCAAAAGGTATCAAAATAAAGAGGAAACTCATCAATTTCCAAATTCACAATTCTCATCATCATAGGACTAGGAATAACAAAGTTATTCCTGCTCAAAGTAGTTGCTGAGCATAAACCTTATTTTTCACCTTTCATCTGAAATCCAGAGGAAGAGCCTTAACCCCAGAAAATGGGTATTCAAGTTGAAGCTCTAGGTTAGGGCTATTCAATGGTACTAGTCAAATTGAGCTATCACCAAAACTACAGGAGGTATCACCAAAATAAGGTCAAATAAGGGTGAATAAAATATTCACCTCTCATCTAACTTCTACAGCTTGAGTGTGAGATACCTAAATTGGGGTTCTTTTGGAAAGAAATCAACCAGAGCTATGCGATGGTGCCATCCATTTCCCCATATTCCATCTAGAACAAACATTATGGGGCAAACAAGCTCCATAAAGATTTTAAGCAATTCATACATATGTATAAAAAATCATGTACATGGCATAGCTTTTCCATATTTAATTGTAGTGTAGAAAACATCCAGGCCTACACAATTAACCAACTTTGAGCTTTATATCTCAAAGCCTGACAGAGTTATGGCAGTTTTAAGGTAAAAATCCCACAGTTAGACCAATACAGCCTTGCTGTGGGATAATACTCCATCGCTATGATTATGAGGTGTCAAATGGACAAAGAAGTTTCTTTATACTTCAATAACTCATAGTTGAGCCAATAGTAGGGTCCTGTACAGGTTCTGTACAGTGTTCTATGCCTAATAAATGTCAGAGGAGGGCTATGTCCTCCCCAAATGAAAATTTTCACCCTGTATTGTTGAAAACCGCCCATATGTGCTTTCCAAACCACATCTTAGACCAATACAGGCTATACAGGCCTTGTGAAAACCACAAGCCAGTTCTTGGAAGTGAAAAATCTTCACTTCCTTTATGTGGAAAGGTCTAGAAGACTTTTTCACCCAAGTTTAGGATAAAAAGGGGCCTTTTATCCACCAGAAAGGGTTTCCTCATCCTTCTCTTCAGCTCCTACATAGTACAACAGTAAAGAAAAGCTATAACCTTGGAAAATAATCAGGTTATAATTATAATATTAATTCTTGTAGTAGTTATTATAGTAATCAAACTGATGATTATTGCACCCTGCACTTTCAACCGTGCTCACCACCACTATTCCTCAATAGTAAAGCCCTGTATACCTCATATTCAACCTTTATTATCATCAAAAAAACTTCTTTAATTGTTTTCAACATGTCAAAGTCATATTTAAAGCTTGTAATTGGTATTTATTAACATCACCATAGACTCAGCCTCACATTATCAATGTATACTACCACCACGCCTTCCAATATTTCTTCTTGAAATATTGTGTCAATCATTGTTTGGAAGTGGGCTGGGGAATTTTTGATGCCAAAAGGCATTCAGGTGTACTCATTTATACCCATATGGCATATGATTCTGATTAGCTTCATAAAGTTTGGTTTAACTCCATTCAGGTGAAAGCCTTTCATGAAATCCATCTTAGTGATGTATTTGACTTCTGCAAATTTGTGTAGAGCATGGAATATCCTTTGTATAGGGTACCTATTTGCTTTTGTGTAGTTATTCAGTTGTTTGAAGTCTCCAGAAAACCTATGATTGGCATCATTCCAAGTGATAAGGAAAGGTGTGTTTAATTCCACTATTTCATTGTGTCCTATCTTCCGGGTGACATCCATATCTAGGAGTTTATTGACATTTTTTTAATTTCTTTCCTTGTTTCCAGGCTTTTTGGCTATAGAGGACTTCTGAGCATGGCTTGATAATGTCTTTCCACATCTAGATATAATTCTATATCATAGCCTCTGATCTTTCCCAAGGTTTCTTCACCAATGGCAGAAGCTGTTCTGTTCTTCCTCAGAATTTTCAGTAAACTGAGCTTTTGTTTACTGGTGAGGTTAGAACTGCACTACCCTTCTTCAAATTCATTTGGTAATTCCTCTAAGGGATATTGGCTGAAAAACTGGTATATATTAAGGAAAAATTTCTTTCCCTTGTTTGTACCTGTGGTGATTTGTGTATTTTTATTATTGTAAATGCCATACATCCTCTGATATTTTGTTCCCACTAAGACTCTTTGGATGTGAGAATCTCCAAGTACTAAAAACTCTGGGTTGATTCTGATATTACCTTTCCTATGGTGCATGATTATCTCTTTGATAATGGTCCCAATGGATGTCATCTTCCCTGATGCACTTTTAACTTCTTAGCCTTGGTTGGCAAGAGTTGTTTTTCCCAATTTGGGAAATGTTTTTCCAGATATTTTCTAACCACTTTTCAACACATACAGTCATCTTGGTGGCTGTTCCATGAATATATGCCATCCCCTTAGCTGGTGTGACTAAGAAGGTTTGTGCATCTTGTGTGTTTTTGCACAATTTCTTATTAGAAGTGTCTTGTGGTAGGCCTGCTTCCCACTTAAGATCCTGAATTTCTAGTTGTGTTTCTTCTTGGTACTCTACTAGGAATTTCTCTATTGGGTCTTTGTCATAATCAGAGATCTCTCTGATGGCACAACCCATGGAGTCAGATGAACAATCCTCTTCTTGGGTTTCTTCCTCTAGAACTTTCTCAATGACATAGATCTTTTTCTTTGCCTTTTTTCAGTCTTTGGAATAGCTGTCTGTTGATCCACAATTGTGATAAGTGTTCTTCTTCTTGGTCACATCTGGTATTTTTTCTTTAGGTTTGTCTTTTTTGTCAAAGCTGTAAGGCTGTTTCTCTTTAAAGATGTTTCCTCCATATAGACAGTTCTTCCCTATATTTCTCCTCTTCCTTACATCTTGTAAGGTATATGCAAGGTCATCAAGACTGAAAGGCTGGTTGCATCTGCATTTTATTGCATGCTCTAGTTCTCCTGGAATCTGTGTCATGGTTTCTTTATTCCTCATTTGAATTTTTATTTGATGATCAATGGCTTTAATTATTTTAGACTGTCTAAAACACCACTAATATGGATCTTTGTCCACTGAGTTTTTGTCATTCTCAAATCACATGGTCTTTAGCCATATCCAAGTAACATTTCTGTACTTCTGGATTATTTGACTCTTCCACCATGGCCAGTTTCTTCTGCCATGTACTTCTTTCATTTCTGTGTACCAAATACTAGCATGTCCTTTGAGAGCTTCATTTACACTAACAGTGCTCCAGTAGTCTGGTATGCTTGGCACATCAATGAAGAGTCTATCAATAGAATCAATGAGCTCCATGTGATCATATTCTCTTACACCAGAGAGCTTGAGCATACTTGACACCTATGAAAGCTCTTTCAGTTCTTCTTTATCAGAATAAGTCATGTTATATCCATCTTGGTATTATTATGAAGAGCATTTCTTATTCTCCAACAAGGCATCTGGTTTGATGGCTTCCTGTTGATATTGATTATCCAAAACATTTACTTGTAGTTTGAGATTTATGTTTTAGAAGAATATATTTTTTTAATGTCTTTCTACAGACATTCCCTTTCTCTTTTGCAGTGGATTTGTGCCTCTAAGACTTAGTTAAGTCATTTGGGGGTTTTTTCTGAAGATTTTCCTAGTTTAACATAGCCTTCTTGAAGAGTTTTGACAATTTTGTTTTGTGATTCTGTCAATTCTTCCAACCTCACATTGTTTTTTTGGAGATTTGCAAACTTTTCTTGGGTTTTCTTTGCCAATTGGGACATTTTTAACAACAGTTCATTACTGTTTATGTTACTCTCAGGTGTGCAAACACTGTGTTCCATCTATGTGGAGGTAATATTTCTAGTAGAAGGACTTCTGTTTCTATTAGAAATATTTACAATTACTTCTGGCTCTTGTGTAATTCTTTCACCAAGTCCAACAGCTTCCGGATCATTATATCTGAGTCTTTCTGCCTTTGGTTGAAAAACGTCTTTTTCTTGCCCTCTTTTCCTTGTATTCTCCTGGAAGGTACCCAAGATTATGAAGAATGGTGACTCTTGGCCACTGATCTGCTGGTTCCTGAATGGTGTGAAGCCACTGGAGAGTTGGGTTGATCTACTCCTTGTGATCCTGAAGGAATCAGAGTATGCTCTTTCTGGTTCAGTTGTTTGTCTATGGATTTCACAGCGGCTCTTTGTGAAAACAAGAGTGGCCTGGAGCTCAGGAACCAAGAACTCACTTTGAGGGCTCCAAAATAATAAAGAAATAAAAGAAAAGTATATTTATTTAAGATAAAATGAAAGCAATACAAGATATGCCAAAGATAAGAAGGAAGCCAAAGGCCAAAGATAATAAGAGAAGGTTAAAGGCTAAAGAGCCAACCAGATTAATCCTCAATTCACTGTTCCAACCTGCAAGAAAGAACAATGAAATTAGTAAAGGATATGACCACCACTATCCACCGACAGGCAAAGAAAAAGGTGCAAATGAATGACTTGAGACTATCAGTATTTACTTTAATAAATGAAAACAAAATAAGGATAAAAATAAAACCAATATATCAATGAACTGGGGAAAACCTCTCCAGGGAAGAAAAGGTGGCAAGTATATGTAAAAAGCTGAAGACTGATCCTGGAGGGTTGATCACCCATCTGTATTGACTGTTTTGGGTCAATACAGATCTGGCCATCTTGAGAGTTGAGCTGTGTGACTGAATTCCCACAGTGGAATATTAATTGGCCCATAAGGGCCAGGGCCATACAGGTTGCTTGAATACAGCCTGTATGGACCAATTGAGTTGTCCAAGGAATACTGAAGTACTTGATGCCTTGAAAGCTTATTGAATGATTTATAGCCCCTTGAAATTACCCTTTTAATAATCCTGAAATGAAATAAAAATCCAACTCCTGCAGGGCCAGGTGGTTGGGGTCCTCAAATGGCTTTCTGGTCGCCATTAGGGATTGCAAGACTGAATTACTGAAAAGTCTTCCTTTAAAATGGGTGATGGACTTGTGGACTTGAATTGAAGTGAAATGATTGGGTCCTGAAAACATTACCATTAGATTGCTGAGGAAAAATGGTGCATAATGGTATATTATAACATATATGCACCACACCTGAATTCTTTGGTATGGGGTACATGAATGAAGGAAAGGTCTTCCCCTGAATTGGGGGAAGCCTTTCTGGACCTGAGCTGGTGGCCCCTGGCGGTTTCCAGAGTCCATGGGCTGAAGGTGGAAGGCATTATTGATTATGGCCAATCTGTTCTTGGCAAATTTGGGGTTGTGGGGTCCTTTTGGCCATTTTGGGCCAAAATGGGCTCAGGTGGGCCCACCTGTGGTTTGAAACCCACCTGGCCTTGAAGGCTAGTGGGATTCCCCCTTGGCCTCATTGGAATTAGGTGAAAAGGGGCCTAACAGAACCCATGGAACCTGCATTATGGACCACGCGGCATAGAGGCCATTGGGGGCATAAATGGCCATTTAGGCCATAGACCTGCTAATCAAAGGGGGTTGTCCAATGGCCCTGGAGATAGCTAGAGGGGAAAGAGGCCGGGAAAAACAGAATGGACCCCCAGGCCCAGAACAAGGGTATTAATCTGGGCGTTGGTGAGGTGGAGAATTGGCCAAGGAGGCCAATGATTACAGGATATGTCGTGATTCCAAAAATGATGTTTTGGGCCATCAGTGGCCATTGGAAGTGGATATGGCCCATATTTTATTAAACACAAAAAGGGCCAATTGGCCCATATTTTATTCAACACAAAAAAGGGCCAATTGGCCATAAATTGGGGTCAGGCTAGGATTGCCGTAAACAACCATCGGGAGGGTTATTAAACATGGTTGTGACAATATCTTCAATAGTGGCTTAATTCTCCCTTATCCTGGCTTCCCTTACCCCCCGGAGTTTAAAATGCCTGTTGGATTCCATCCTTTGGTGATTAAAATAATATCCTTGAAGGGTATCTATTTGATAAATACATTCTGTCAGAATGCTCCCAGTTCTGCACAGTGTGAAGCTAGGTTGAACCTCTTGTTGTCCATGCTCCATTGCAATAGATCTTTGAAGAGTTGGTGGAGCTTAAGAGCTTGATCCATATCCTCCCAGTCCTCTGGTTTGAGGTTTCCATTGAGTTTTAGGGTTAATGGCAGTGTGGGTATGATTTTTCTCAGTGTCCTGATATCTATTATGGTGTCTATGGTGTCCAGACCCTGGTCTTCTGCCTCTGAACAGTCCTGGCCTGTCATATGGCTGGTTCCTTGGGTATCCAAGGCTCCTGAGGTTTACAGAGGACATGTTAGTCTTTTCAAGCAGTCAGAAGAATTGTGTTCTTAGGGTATTTACCTTTGACTGTGGCTTTTACAAATTTGGTTTCTACTGCTTTGGGAAATTTGACTTTGGAAGTTACAACTGGGTTAATGACTGTGATCTTCCCTATAAAAGCCATCAAGGTTGGTTGACCTTGCATGGATGCATAGATTTGTGGTTTTCTACTACTCTGAGTGGCTATTGGTTCCCACCTTTTGGTTGTAATAAGTCCTTCACTGTGCCTCTTGCCTTTGCCCTTCTGTATTGTTGTCAGGTTGAGTCTATGATGAAGCAATAACTAGTGTGAGCCTTAGAGGTAATTTCATATACCCAAAAGACCACAAATATAAAAAACAACATATTAATATAAATAAAATAAATTTATTTATATTATTAAAATAAAAATAAAAATATAAATATAAAATTATATTAAAAATAAAAAATTAATTATAATTTAAAAATAAAAAATACATTAAATTTTGTAAATGTAAAATTACTTTTATACTTGAAAAAATTAAGTAAAAATAAAATTTTAACAAAATGTGAAAAAATAAATAAATTTGGAAAAAAGTTATATAAAAATTATCATAACTTTTTATCCAATAAATAAACACATAAAATTTATTTCACCATTGGATTCCTTATAAAAAATCAGGTGGGGTCACCTCTGAGTGAAATTCTTGTAACTCAACTCTAAATAAGCTTAAATTAAGTTTTTAGTATTTTCAATACAAAAGTTGAAAATCCTCAAAACCTTAATTTAATTCACACCACATGTGGTGTTAACCATCAATTTTTGTGTTAAAATTGAGGTGTTGTGTTTAGTTTAGAAGTTATGAGGAATTGAAGTATTTTCAATTGAATTCAATTGAAATGTCAAAATGTGCGCGTGTATTACATAAGTGAACTTTTATTTACATATGAGGTGTCAATTATTACTGTATTGTACTGTACGATTGAATTGAATTACATATGTAAATTATAAGTATAATACATGATGAGGAATTAAAGGAAAAAATAAATTGGAAAGATTAAATTTGGGGGGGAAAAGGAACTCCAGCTCTAAGGGGGAGCTAGACCCCCAAATTCCTTGCTGACAGGCGTGGGATGTCAAAATTCACGCAAAAGTTCATCACTTTTGGCCTGGAATTGAGTTACAGGGTCTGTGAACTCAATTGATGATGAGGTTTTGATACCAACTGGGGTAGTTTTAGCTGTTGCCAAGAGGGTAAAACTACCTTTAAGATAAAACAATCATAGTAAAAACAGTTTTAACTGGTTTCTACGCCTCTGACACACATTCTGACGTGTTTTGAAGGCTCTAGGCCTGGTATTGCTATAGTAATGGCTGATTTAAGGGTCTAAAATGACTAAAAATGGCTAAAAATGGCTTAAACCAGCCCTTTTTTGGTCTAAACCAGGGTTCAATGATGCCATAATTGGCTTTTCTGTTGTCAGACTGTTTTTCACGACTGACAAGAGTAAATTTTACTTTTGGAGTAAGAGAATTGATGGCTATAAAAGAATGTCTTCTTTGCCCCACTTTTCTCTTCATGTTAGAATCTTTTCCTTTTATTAATTAGTTTAAAACTGTTAAACCAATCAATCAAAGATTCCAACCACCATTTTCAAATCATTTTAATCCTTTTAACCACGTGAAAAAATCATTATAATCATTGTTTGTAACTCTTATAATCATTTTTACCCCTGAACCACCCCAAAAGTGAATTAAAGCATCTTTCATCACTGTTAACTTTGTCACTTTGTTTCCAAATTCACTCTGGTCACTTTTGGGCGTGTTTTCTCTTTAATATTCTTTTTAAAGACTTTGTTCTTTAATTAATTGCTTGCAGTTCTTTGCTCAATTAATTCCAATTGAAATTGCTCTTGAAGAAATTTCTTTTGTAGCCTTCAAATATCTCTTGTAGAGTATTTTTTGGATAAATCTTTATTGTTGGTAAAACAATAAATTTTTATATTATTGTTTTATACTAATAAAGTTATAAACAATAAAATTGGCGTGTTTTCTCTTAAAAATAATATTTCATACTATTTTTAGCTGAATTTTACCTTATACAAATTCTGAGGACAGGAAAAGTACTTGATTTTTAATCAAAGTTTCATATCCACACCTTACATTTGGGGGCCCAGCCGTGATATTTTACCTGTGACATATTTTTTTTACTCTTTTTTAATCTTTTTCTTATATTGAAAAATTTAAAAAACATATAAAAAATACTTATAATTCAAAAAATCAATAAAAAATATTTTTTTTCATATTATAAGTGAGGCTTTAATTTTTATTTCTTTTTTTGAAATAACCTTTTTTTTACTTAATTATTTGGCTTTTTCATTAATTTTAGTGTCTGACAACGTGGTAAGACAAGAAAACATTGAAACAGCCTCAACAGTTACCAGCATTATCCCTGCCAGTACTGTTAATTCTGATCATAATAGTACTGTTATTGTGACTCAAAATAACCAACCTGAACCAATATCTTCTGAATTAATTAACTTGGACATAAGTAATACCCTTCAGAAAGCTAAAAATTTGGCCAATAGTAAGTTTTTGACGTAAAAATACTATTTTAAGCCTTTTTAACCATAATTATGCCTTCAAACAGGTCAGGAGCCAGCTACAACCCCTCAAGCAGCTCCCAAAAAGGTAATAGACGTGATTATGGCAGAGGCCAATCAGGTACAGAAGGAAAAGGGTCAGTTGATGACTTCCAAACAACTAAATTGGGTCATTCTGAAGCTGATAATACCATTTTACCTTCAAAAAGAGCTGACACCGCCACAACAAGCCTCTGTGGACATATACAAAGCCAGCCACAGTGCATACAACAATGCACTTCAATTCAAAGAGTACCAGATCCTTGCAGACCTGTGGAAGAATTGCATGAATTCTTACCTGACAGTAAGAAAATTCTTGGGCCATCCCAACACTTGCAAATTGCTCAATGGATGGCATCCATTGATGGAGAAGAAAAACATGATGCTTTTGACACTGGAATGGAGGAAAAACAACCCTCCACCACCAAAACCAGTGCCAAAAACAGCCCCAGTGGCCAGCAGCAGCACTTCCAACGTGAAAAAGCAGCCACAACCTCCAAACAAGGGCAAAGGGAAGGCACAAGCTCCAAAACCTTACAGCCAGGGCTACAGGATCCCAAAGATTCAACAGGATGCCATGGAAAATGTATTTCAGATGGCCAGAACCATGATGGAATTACAGAAGAAGGAGGAAGCCAGATTAAGGTTCCAGAAATGATTTCTGACATATTTGATTCCATCCCAGAGTTGTATAATGCTATAAATGACGTGAAAAAACATCTTTCTGATAAAAATGACACCATTTGTAACAACATTAAAACAAACAACCTGAGTCTGTGCCAAATTAATGAAACACTTATGTGTTTTGAAAAAGTTTTAAGAACAATTAAAAATTCTAATAATGACAATTCTTCTAACATTAAAATAAATGAACAATCTGCCATTATTAAAGAATTAACAGATAAATATTCTAAATTCAATATTGATGACATGATTGAAACAAGAATTAAACAAGCCATAAATATTATCAAAACAGATAACAAGAAAGTCCTTGATGACATTTCAAATTCATTTACTGAAGTAAAGACATATACCATTGCCTTGAAAAAGTGTTTTGATGCTTCACAAGAAGAAGTATCAAAATTATCAATGAAATTGAATCAAGTCACTGCTGATAATACAAGACAGACAGAGTTATGGCAAGAACTGACGCATAAGGAAGACATGTATAAAATTGAAGTAATAAATTTAATACAAAGCTTCCAACATGAATACAGAAATTCTCAAAGGTGTAGCAACAGTAAAATGAATAACATTGAACAAATACTGAACACCTTACCAAGAATGTCTACACCTCTAAATCAAAATGAGGGCACAAGAATTCCAAATCCACAAGTATTGGATCCTGATAATTCACAATTAAAAAATGAATTATCCACTTCTTTTCATAACTTGGAACCATCAATGGGCCAAGCACTCTTGAAAGAAGTTCCAAAACTTAAAGAATGGCCTCACTTCAGTGGTGAAGGAGAGTATGACCATATGGAATTCATTAGAGGTATTGACATGATCAAAGAGGATTTTGAATTACCAGACAGATTGGTAACAGCCAGGTTTAACACCTTGTTTACCAGATCAGCTCACAGATGGTACATCAAAATAAGACAAGCACATGGACACCAGAGTTGGACTTGGTGGAAAACCCAAATCATCAACAAATGGGCAAATGATGCTTGGAGGTTTAAAGTTGAAACAGCCTTTGAATCTGTCAAATTTAATGCTGATAAAGACAAAGCTTTACCATGGTTTTGCCAACAAAAGGACAGATTAACAGCATTATATCCTGACATGTCAGAATTTATGATCCATAGAAAGATTCTGAGACAATGTGGAGGTGACTTAGAGCATGCTGTCAAAAGCAGGACTACTGAACAATCTTCAGCAGAGGATATTATCAATATATTAGAAGAAGTAACCACCAGAACAAAAATTGGTTTTAGTAGGGTG
Source organism: Austropuccinia psidii (assembly GCA_023105745.1). Classification (NCBI taxonomy): domain Eukaryota; kingdom Fungi; phylum Basidiomycota; class Pucciniomycetes; order Pucciniales; family Sphaerophragmiaceae; genus Austropuccinia; species Austropuccinia psidii. The sequence continues at coordinate 15,460,435 of JALGQZ010000017.1, forward strand.
AATCTTGAATCAAGGTTTAATACACCTTGGAAAGATTCTGTGGACAAAAACCCCAAAGAAAATTCTAATAATGTTGGGTATAAATCTGCAGATACAGTCAAAAAGTGCAATACTTGCCAAAGCACCACCCATTTAGCTAATACATGTCCAAAAAGGGGGAAAATCAATGAAATTAATATTGGAAAGGGACCTGATGTTGAAAAATATGACATAATTGAAGACAATTCAGATGATAAGTCATCCATATTTTCTGAATCTTCAAAAGATATAGAAAATATCAATGCCACTTTTGACATCATGGAATCTTATTCCCACTTGCCACAATTGAGCAATAGTAAACTTGATTTATCAAAAGCTCAAGGGGCACAACTTATGAAAACCAAATCCCAATAGAAGGAATGAGTGTTACAGACTTGAACACCACCTCCATTGAAGAGGTCAGAAATAGTTACATTCAAGATAACAATTGTAGCATCTTACACCAATTAGTGAACAAAGACTGTAAAGACAACTCTCTAATACATGCCTTGGATGAAGTATGGAAAGGATCATATGATAAGGGAAGATTTCACCTACTTGATGGTATAAAAGTCAACAGTACAAGTAACCCAATGAAAGCATTAGGAATATCTGAGACCAATGTCATATTCCCACACATAAATGAGAATTTAAGGATCACAGTTGAATTTGTTGTTATGGAAAATTGATCTAGTACCCATTTTATATTGGGAAATGACTATTTAATCATGTATGGGATAAATTTACATAATAAAAAAGTTATACCTCCTATTGAGACATCTGGTACTAAGAAAATAACCAAAGTTCTTAAAGAAAGGAAATTAAGAACCAAGAAAGTAAGGGAATACCTTGTTAGGTACAGTGACCCAGCTTGTGAAGATGAATGGTTAGAAGAAAAAGATATACCAGAAGCTACCAAACTCCTAAGGAGATTCAGACACACTAGAAACACCAATATTACAAAGTAATATTCTTTTTTTAGGGGGAGGGAATGTGAGCCTTAGAGGTAATTTCATATACCCAAAAGACCACAAATATAAAAAACAACATATTAATATAAATAAAATAAATTTATTTATATTATTAAAATAAAAATAAAAATATAAATATAAAATTATATTAAAAATAAAAAATTAATTATAATTTAAAAATAAAAAATACATTAAATTTTGTAAATGTAAAATTACTTTTATACTTGAAAAAATTAAGTAAAAATAAAATTTTAACAAAATTGTGAAAAAATAAATAAATTTGGAAAAAAGTTATATAAAAATTATCATAACTTTTTATCCAATAAATAAACACATAAAATTTATTTCACCATTGGATTCCTCATAAAAAATCAGGTGGGGTCACCTCTGAGTGAAATTCTTGTAACTCAACTCTAAATAAGCTTAAATTAAGTTTTTAGTATTTTCAATACAAAAGTTGAAAATCCTCAAAACCTTAATTTAATTCACACCACATGTGGTGTTAACCATCAATTTTTGTGTTAAAATTGAGGTGTTGTGTTTAGTTTAGAAGTTATGAGGAATTGAAGTATTTTCAATTGAATTCAATTGAAATGTCAAAATGTGCGCGTGTATTACATAAGTGAACTTTGATTTACATATGAGGTGTCAATTATTACTGTATTGTACTGTACAATTGAATTGAATTACATATGTAAATTATAAGTATAATACATGATGAGGAATTAAAGGAAAAAATAAATTGGAAAGATTAAATTTGGGGGGGAAAAGGAACTCCAGCTCTAAGGGGGAGCTAGACCCCCAAATTCCTTGCTGACAGGCGTGGGATGTCAAAATTCACGCAAAAGTTCATCACTTTTGGCCTGGAATTGAGTTACAGGGTCTGTGAACTCAATTGATGATGAGGTTTTGATACCAACTGGGGTAGTTTTAGCTGTTGCCAAGAGGGTAAAACTACCCTTAAGATAAAACAATCATAGTAAAAACAGTTTTAACTGGTTTCTACGCCTCTGACACACATTCTGACGTGTTTTGAAGGCTCTAGGCCTGGTATTGCTATAGTAATGGCTGATTTAAGGGTCTAAAATGGCTAAAAATGGCTAAAAATGGCTTAAACCAGCCCTTTTTTGGTCTAAACCAGGGTTCAATGATGCCATAATTGGCTTTTCTGTTGTCAGACTGTTTTTCACGACTGAAAAGAGTAAATTTTACTTTTGGAGTAAGAGAATTGATGGCTATAAAAGAATGTCTTCTTTGCCCCACTTTTCTCTTCATGTTAGAATCTTTTCCTTTTATTAATTAATTTAAAACTGTTAAACCAATCAATCAAAGATTCCAACCACCATTTTCAAATCATTTTAATCCTTTTAACCACGTGAAAAAATCATTATAATCATTGTTTGTAACTCTTATAATCATTTTTACCCCTGAACCACCCCAAAAGTGAATTAAAGCATCTTTCATCACTGTTAACTTTGTCACTTTGTTTCCAAATTCACTCTGGTCACTTTTGGGCGTGTTTTCTCTTTAATATTCTTTTTAAAGACTTTGTTCTTTAATTAATTGCTTGCAGTTCTTTGCTCAATTAATTCCAATTGAAATTGCTCTTGAAGAAATTTCTTTTGTAGCCTTAAAATATCTCTTGTAGAGTATTTTTTGGATAAATCTTTATTGTTGGTAAAACAATAAATTTTTATATTATTTTTTTATACTAATAAAGTTATAAACAATAAAATTGGCGTGTTTTCTCTTAAAAATAATATTTCATACTATTTTTAACTGAATTTTACCTTATACAAATTTTGAGGACATGAAAAGTACTTGATTTTTAATCAAAGTTTCATATCCACACCTTACAACTAGGCTATTTACAACTTTAAATGTGACTGTGACACATGATAAAAGATTTAAAATAAGAGTGTTTTATGAAGAAATAAGGGTTTATAATAAGACTAAAGGGCTTTATTATTATAGAATGGTGGTGGTGAGCGCTTTTGAAAGCCCTGGGTGCAGCTTTACCTGTTGGATTACAATAATAAAGGCTACAATAATTAAACTTATTTCAAAATAGTCCTTGAAAGTCCCGGAGATCCCCCAACTGCTCCTGAAAATGAACTTGATCTGCTTTTCCCTCTTCCTTCCTTCCTGGATGGTGCTGCTCCTTTGAAAATGGGTCCTCTGTCTAATTGGGCCCTCACTTGCGGAACTTCTGGGGTTCTGTCAAGAGGAACTCCTGTAGTTGGAGTGAAAACAGGCTGAGCTATGGCCTGAGATCTTGTCTGTCTTGCAGGAGGTGAGTGTTGAACAGGAGGAATAAAAATCAATTTAATTTAATAAGATCAACAATTTGAATGTGAAAATTATGAGGCAAATCAACTTGAAGCTTGAAGTCAAATTCAAAAATGAGAATCAATGTCTTGAAGAAAAAATAATTAATCAAAATGAAATTTTGAGGTAAATCAATCAATAAAATATTAAAACAAAATCTTCAAGTCAATAAATAAGAATCAAAAGCTTGCAAAAATCAATCAATCAAATGAATACGTTGTGGGATAAATAATAGGAAGTACCTTGAGGGGGAAATTATTGGTGAGTCTGTTTTGAATTTCACAATTATCCAATAACCATGGGTGCTAAGGTGTATTAGCTACCCCTCTAAATATACTGAAAAAGATACCCTTTTTGATGAGATCACAAATCAATTATTTCGTTTTGTGGCTTTTCAATTAGAGAATTTTCTTCAGCAGTCTCTATCAGTCTGTCAATAAAAGATCACTATGATAATAATGGTAATAGTTAATATATATTTTTTTTGATAATTTAGGTTTGCTTAACTTTCTTGTTGTTGATTATAATTTCTTTTTTAATTAATTCTTCTAGTATTCCTTCTTTCAATACCTGAGATATTTAAAAAATACTGTTTAAGATAACTATTAATATTAATAATAATCTTGATAGCTAGCTAATACTTCTAAAGGTGCTTTAATAATACAATCAATATAGCTTTAATAATTTAAGGGTAAGATAATTCTTTTAAGGGTAGTTTTGTTTAATATAAGGGTAAGATATCAATGGTATAATAGTAATATAATACTATTAGGATCAATATAAATATAATCCAATATACCTAAAATGCTTATGATATAAGGTATAAAGGTAAGATGATATCCCTTCTATAAATAAGGGTTATTGATAAATTAGATAATATCACTACTGATAATATCTTCAAACACTACTTCAATACTACTACTATAATGGTAAGACTATTAAATAATATTAAACTCTTTCATTAATATTATAAATATCTTTCATTAATTAATCATAAATAATACTATAAGATACTGAGCCTTGCTACTGATCTTCTTCAATATAAATACTAGATTATCCTACTAGAAAAGGGATGGATTGATCTTCAAGATTATTGTCTGAATCAGAAGCATGGGGGAAAAAACAGGGAGAGAGGCCCTTTATTTATAACTTTTGGGCCCTCCATAGAGCCTTCCAAAAACAAGGGACTTAGAAAAAGTTCCACCTTGAGACATTTTTGCTGGTGGGTAAATTAAAAATGGTGTCATTTGATCAAGATATTGCACCATATGTTTGGTTGATTGCACCATTCTTAACCTTATCATTGTCAGTGCACAGCCTTGAGACATTTTTGCTAGTGGTTAAATTTGGAATGGTGTCATTTGTTCAGGATATTGCACCATATGTTTTGTTGATTGCACCATACTTTTTGAATTATACTATTATTTTAACTAAACTTTATTCTTATTATGCACAGCCTTGAGACATTTTTGCTAGTGGTTAAATTTGGAATGGTGTCATTTGATACAGATATTGCACCATATGTTTGGATGATTGCACCATTTTAAAAAACTGTATTCTTATCTCTACTAACCTTATTTTTCTTCTTCACAGCCTTGAGACATTTTTGCTGGTGGTTAAATTTGGGAATGGTGTCATTTGATACAGATATTGCACCATATGTTTGGTTGATTGCACCATGTTTTTAAAACTGTATTCTTATCTCTACTAACCTTCTTTTTCTTCTTCACAGCCTTTATCTGTATTTAGTTGAGTATTTCTCTATGTAAAATTTAATTTGTAATAATACCTGTAATGTTTGGTTATGGGAGTTTAAGTGGGGATTGAGTAATGTAACACTATGTTAACTTATATGTAAGTGTTTTTTTATGTCAAGACATGTAACACATGATGTTGTAAGAGTAATGGTATCACTTATGTAATATTACACATTTTTATTAATATTGAATATTTAGACAAGCTGCATTATCTTTAAGCATATTCTTGTACCTAGTATAGGGTGTATAGTATCATTTCTCTTCTTTAATCCATGATATCTAAAGAATTATTGACATTATGGGGTTGAGGCAATATGTGAATATAGGTAAAATTTGATGTAGATTCCAGTGGAATACTTATTTTGGTTATTTTAATATAATTCTCTTCCTTTTTCTTGCAATTTTTTACTTTTATCTTTCACTTTTTATCTTTATTTTCTTTATATATATATATATATTATTATTATTGATCAAAGCTTTAGCTTTGAAATTGTGGATTTGAACCTTGGAAGAACTGGTATGGAATACCACATCCCCCTCTCCATTTAATGCTGTCCTCAGCATTCAAGGTGATAATCCACTTACTTTTTTCAAAAAAACAATCAAACATTTCCCCCCTTTTTTTTCAAATAAAAGGATTTTTATTCATCAAAGTCCTCTTCATCTTCAACTTCCTCTTTTCTTTCTTCCTCTTCTTCCTCTGAGTCCAACTCTTTTCCTCTTGGATAAAACTTCTTTATTTGACTTGCTGCAAACCTTCTTGCTAGCTTTGTACCATCTAATTCTTCCAGCTCATATGGACGATTGTTTATTTGTCTCACAACTCTATATGGTCCATCCCATCTATTCTTGAACAATAATCCCCATTGTGACTCTAATGCTTTATTGTATACAAGAACAATTTCACCTGGATGAACTGGCTTTCTTATTTGATGTGCTAATTTCCTGTCCCAATATTTTACTGAATCCTCCCTGGCCTTTTTTAATTTCTCTTTTGCCCTTTTTCTTATTTCTTCTTTTCCTGATAGCTGTTCAGCTCTTTCTTCCAATAAATCTTCTGTTGATTGTACTTTGTGCCATTCAATTGATAAGTATGTTTTTGCTTCAATGTCTATCGGTAGTACTGCCCTTTGACCAAACTGAAGTTCAAATGGGGAGTAACCTGTTGTTCTTTTGCTTGATATTCTGTCAGCCAATGTAACCAAAGGTAAGTATTCTTTCCATTTTGAACCATTTTCACCACACATCTTCACCAATGCATCCTTCAATTGTTTATGCCCCCTTTCTACCATTCCTTGTGATTCAGGGTAGTAGGGTGTTGTTACCCTTATCTTTGAGCCTGCTTTTTTTACTGCATCTTGTAATTCCTTTCCAAACTCAGGCCCTCCATCTACTGTGACCTCTTTTGAGGCTCCATACCTGCAAATCCATTCAGAAGTGAACAATTCTGATACTTACTTTGCTGTAAGCTTTACTAAACCAATTGTCTCTGGCCATCCTGAGAAATCATCCCTGGCCCCTACTAAATACTTCCATCTTCCTGCTTTTACATGTACTGCATCTATACTGACTCTTTCAAATAATGTTGAGGTGAATGAGATTCTTCCTTCCTCTTTTTGCTGATAATGACTTCTCTTTTGACAAGCTTTACAAGATTTGACCCATTTTTTGACTATTTTCTTCATTCCTTCCCACCAAAATCTTTCTTTAACTCTTCTGTATGTTTCATTTTCTCCTCTGTGTCCCATTTCTTCATGTAATAATTTTAGTATTCTTCTTTGAGAACTCTGACTTGACACAACTACTTGTGGATTTTGTGTATTTCTTCTTTTGAGTTGGCCTTCCTCCAGAAAGAAATTTGATGACTTCCTTTTAATTTTTTTGAAGTCATCCTCTTTACTACCAAAGGGCCTTTTCAATGTATTTAAGTATTCCACCATTCTTTTCCAAAATCCTTCTTGCTTTGAAGGTAGCTTTATTCCTGCCAATTTTATTATATTATTATGTTTCACTCCAAACCCTGGGTGTGGTTTTATCCATTCTTCTTCTTCATCAAAATCAGATTTTTCTTTTTCTTCATCTTTTGACTGAGGTCTTCTTGACAGCCCATCTGGCATTGTGAAGGTCTTCCCTGGCTTATTAACTAAGTCAAAAGAAAACAATTGAATAAATGCAACCCATCTGGTCATTGGGGCATTGGGCAAACAGGGTGAGTTTATCATTTCAATTAAGGCTTTTGCATCTACTTTTAGCTCAAAATGTTGTCCCCAAAGTACTGTTTGGAGTTTCTTGAGCATTTTGGCCACTTCACATAGCTCCAGCTTTGTCTGTGAGTATTTTGATTCCAGTCTTGAGAATGTGATTGATTCATAAAGAACTGGTCTGTCCTTTCCTTCTTTGTCTTCTTGAGTAAGTACTGCTCCTGCAGCTATATAGCTTGAGTCTACTGCTAATTTAATCTTTCCTCCTCCCTTTTCATAATCCAAATTTTTTAATGTTATTTCCTCCCCTACAATTTTTCTTAAATTTTCAAATGCTTAATCACATTTAGTATTCCATTCCCATTCTTCATCATCTCTTGTTAATCTTCTTAGTGGTGATGCAATTTGAGAGAAATTTTGAATGAACATTCTAACATATGCACAAAGTCCCAAAAAGCCTCTTACTTCCTTTTTATTGAGGGGCTTTGGCCAACTTTGTATTTTATTAATCTTCTGCTTTGAAATTTTTCTTCCATTCAAAGAAACTACATGCCCTACTATGTCCAATGCTGGCACACAACATGCAAATTTGATACCTGATATGGTAAGTCCTGCCTCTTCAATTCTGAATAATATTCTCTCTAATGTAACTGCATATTCCCAAATGAATCTTCTTATCAAATTATTTTCTTGTAAAGCCTCATTATTATATGTTGATGTTGGACCTTTTATCCCTCCATCATCAATAAAAATTCCTACATTCTCTGTTATTTCTTCTTGAAGTATCCAAGTCATTTGGGCTTGATAAACTGCAACAGAATTAGTTGCTCCTTGTGGTAATCTTGTGAGTTGTAGCCTTCCAAGTGGTGTTTCAAATGTAGTTAAGGGTCTTGTAGAAATGTCTAATTCTCTTTCATCATACCCTCCCATTATGTCACCAAGTCCATAACAAGCTCTCCCTGAAAAGGCATCTACAAATTCTTCAATATGTGGTGGTAATCCTGCATCTTTAATTGTTACCTTATTAAGATCCTGTAAGTCATGGACAATTCTAAGTTTTCCATTTGACTTTGCAACACAAAATACTGGACTTGTATAGCTGGAGGTAGACTGCTCATACAAGCCTGTTCTAATCCTTTCTCTTACCAACTCAATAAACTGGGGTATTATGGGCTTTGGTATTGGTATTGGCTTCTTTTGCCAAGGTGTATGTGGTATTCCTGGTATTTTGTAGGGTTTTCCATATGAATGTTTTAGTAAACCCCTTTCCTCTGCACTGAATGCAATTGCTTTTTCTCTTAAAACTATGACACTCATCAGAAGACTCCTTTCTTCTTCTGAAAGCCATCCAGGTGGTCCAAAATTTATCAATTCAAATCTTTCTTGTGTTATTTTTGATGTGACCATAAATTTAGGTGGTTTTGGTGATAATGGTGTATTATAAGGGCCTCTTGATAATGGTGGCCTTCCCAAAGGAGGATTTATGTCTTGTGGCATAGGCTCATTAACTGGTTTGACCTTCTTGAGTACTGATTTGTATTTTGCTGCACTATTTTTGTAATCCATTTTGTAATATCACTAAAATGATTCTGTTTTCCTCTTTGATATTTCTATATTTTTTTTATATTTTTTCTTTTTAAAACTGGTTAAGTTGAAATCAATATAATATCAATTCTTCTATTTTCTTTATTTCTTCTCTTTATTTTAATAATTTCTTGAATTAAATAAATCTTCACTTCTTTTCTCTTTTCTGTCCATATATTTGAGGTTGCAGTTTAAGGTCATACAGGACCCTACAACTCAGGTGTGCAGACCCTGTAAATTAGGTATACAAAATCCTGCCTTTTTATGTCATACAAGGACAATGAGACCCCTTGTCCATTTCTTCACAAGGGAGCAGTTTCATGTCATGCTGAGGACCTCCTGGTCTTCAATTTGACTTGATCCAAGGGCAGTTTATTTTATTTTTTTCTTTTTATATATTTTTTTTTGTTAAGTTGAAAGATTCCTTATACTAATATCAACTTGGGCTACCTTGAGGCTTAATAATTCATAAAATGTTTGGGCTGATAGATATTTCTTTCTTCTTTTCAGTCATTACCAATCTCCTTGCATATCTCAATTCTACATCTTTGTCCCTCTTTCTTCAATATTTTATTCTTTGGCCAATTTATCACATATATTTGAGGATTTTATTTGAACCATTTCAAATCTGACCTCTTCTTTCTTCACATTATTTTATCAATACCACTACTCCTTTCATGGACTAAAATAAAGAAATAGTTATAAGCCCTCAGGTGTGCCACCTCTGTAGTTTTAAGTCATACAAGGACTTAACATTCCACTACTCCATTCATGGATTCATTAAATTGCCAATTTTATATATTGAAAGAAATTCTAATAATTTTAGAGTTCATTATGCCTTAAGGATGTTTTGATGATGAGTTTAAAAGAAAATCATTCTATATTTATCATCTTCAATTCATTATTATGAAAATTCATCATATCATGATTGAGCTTTCAAGATACTATTAAGATATCTTCTTTCATTCTTCTTTCTTCTTTCTATCTGTAATATTAATCTTCAGCTTTGGGATAAGACCCCCTCTCCATTTAAATTTCTGTAGTTGTTTTTTCTACTTTATTTGTATTTTGTCTTTGATTCTTGTAATATTTTCTTGCCAAGTTTTGAATTTTTTTAGCTTAATTATTATTATTATTTTGAGTCTTATTCATACTAAGAAGAGGGTTTTAATTTTTGTGGTGGTCTGACACTATATAGTGGCAGTCTACAAGGCTATAGCTCCAGTCAACTCAGAGCTATTTTCCCTCATCAGACCAGGCCTGACCTTGGCTGCTCAGTGTATATGTATTTTTTTTAAGTACATACAGACCAGTTGTCCAAGTGCCACCTAGAGCAGGAAGACCATTAAAGCCTCTCTTTTCTGAATTAGATAAAAAATCATATTTCTCATATTTGAGAGATTGATAATTCTTATGTTTTCTTCTTTTTTTCTTTCTTTCTTTTTTTGAGTATATATATATATTTATATCTATTTATATATATATATATTTGAATTTCTCATATATAAAATTATATAGTATTGAGATTTTAATATTTCCAGTTTAAGGTAATGGTGGACTCATATAGTTGAATCTTCATTTATTCAAAAATGATAAATTGAAAGTTTCAGTTTATAGTCTTTGTGGACTTTTAATATTTATTGAGTAAAAAGTAATAATAAAAAGAAATTCCAGTGTATAGTCTTGGTGGACTTATAATTTTTGCTAATAGTATCATTTAAAAATGGATAGAAAGAAATTTTCAATTTTATTTTCCAGTTTAGGGTCATAGAGGACCTACTTTTCAAATGAATTTTTGAATAAATAATTTAAATATAAAGATATTTATCAAGGTTTTGGTTGAATTAATTATTAAGATGTATCTGGGAATCAATATTAAAATAAATAAACTTTTTTTTTTTGATTTTTGTTTTTGAATAATAATAATAATAATAATAATCTAGTTTAGGGTCATAGAAGACCTTTTCTTTTCTTTTTTTTAACAAAACTAGTATGGAAGATGAATAATGATAAATCTTCAATTAATTGAGAAGTCATCTATTAAACTCAGTGTGAATATATATATTGAGATATTCATCAAGCTGGTCATTAAATAAATATTAAAAAATATAATAGATTGATTAATAATAACTCAATATAAGAAATAAGTCCAGTTTAAGGTCATAGAGGACCTATTTTTTTTTGAATGAATTTAAAAATAAATACTTGAATACCATAGTGATTATCAAGCTATTGTTAAATTAATTATTAAAATAAATATTTCAAAAGATATTGTAATTGAGTGTATATATTAAGATATTTATTAATATGGTTATGAAATAAGCAATAGAGTCATTAATTGTAATCCAAGTTAAGAAATAAGTTCATTTTAAGGTCATAGAGGACCCGTAATTGACTTGAAGGTTCCACTTTGAATCTAAAACCTATTTGATAAGAAATGTAGTAATAATAAATGGATCATTTAATTACTTGTAAAATATCATCATTCTATTTATAATGATATAGTAATAAGCATATTTCAATAATAATAATTTAAATTAAAAAAGCAAATTTCCAGTTTTAGGTCATAAAGGACCAATAATTTTATATAAAAAACTGGTTTATTATGTGGCAAATTGATCTATTTATTTTTTATCTAATGGCCAAGGGTAATGAGCTATATAAATGATACTTTTGTATAACACCTATACTTATCTTTATTTATTTATTTTTTTTCTTTTTTCAGAGACCAACATAATTTCTGTATTTCAAAACTCAAACTCAAAGGGATAAATTTTTAGTTTTTCCTTATTCTCATTTAGTTAAAATAGATATTTGGATAAAAAAAAGTTCTTATCAAATGTAACTCAAAATAAGTAAAATAAAAAAAAAATTGATCATCATTTTTAATCAAATTTTAAGTTAAAAAAATTATTTTGTATAGCAAATACCTTTTTAAACTAAATCTGAAAGGTGTTATTGCTAATTGAGCTTCAAGCGAACTGCTAAAAGTACTTCTAATCATATGTTTAATTAGCAACATCATTATTTATGATGATTTTATTGCTGATAGTTTCGATTTGTTTTCTTTTAATTGATTCAGAGAATTGAATTGTGAGTATGATAGGTGGCTTGTAAATTTAAATTGATTTAATTGAAATAATCTATTCTTTCTATTTAATTGAAAATTAAGTTTAATTTATTACAGTATTTTCAATAAGAAATAAATTTTTCTATTGAATAAAATTCTTATATTGATTTCTGAATTTCTATTTAGAATGTATTTAAGGTTCTGGTATGTAATTGAAAGTGTTATTTTGACTAGTAAGGCTGAAGCAAAGCTCTAAGTCATACCTCAATGATATATTAACATGGTGATATAATAATTTTTAATTGTTGTAAACTTGATAACTTAATTTCAAGTTTCCTATTGAGTAGGGTTCAGGGTGTAAAACAAATTGTGGCTTAGAGTTTAATTCATTTAAACCTAATTCAATAAGGTTTAATTTTGTTGACATTTATTTAATTATCAATTAAACTCTAATTTATATTTAATTCATAATTTATTAACTGAGTGAAATTGTTTAATTAAATTTCTATATGTATATAAATAATTCCAATTAAAAATTACTAGATTGTTTTAATTGTTTCAATATATAAAAAGTTCCTGTATGTATATGAAAGTTATTTTTTCAATAGTAGGCTGTAAGCAAAGTGTTTAATTAATTATTCATGATATTTCAAAGATTTTCTATCATTTATTTGGGTTTCTTTTAATTTAGTAATTAAATCTCAAGATTTTGTATTGATAAGGGTTTAGGGTGTAGAATTAATTGTGGCTGGAAGTTTAATTTAATTCCAATTAATTTAATCAACTAAATAGGGCTATGTTCTTAATTCATATTTAGATTCAATTTAATTATTTATTAATTTTTGAATAACTCTATATTATACTGTTAGCTTTTATCAAAAATCAATGCTTGGTGATGTCATTTTGATAGTTCTGGGGCTTTTATATGTAATCTAAAGTTATCTTTTGAATAGTATAACTGAAGCGAAATGGTTAATACCATCTGATTCATAAATTTGAATAGTTCCTTGGTTTTTCTTGATTAGTTTGGACTTATTAGTTTAATTTTGATAAACTCAAATTTACCTGTTTCTATTGATTTAAAGTTTTAATTAAAAGAGGAGGTAGTAAATTTTTAATTTATAACTATTAATATATGATTTATGAGCTTATTCTAATATAAAAATAATAATAACTTCTATATCTAATATAAAATGCTGTCAATTGATTAGTAATGATGATGAAATAATCACATTTTCAACATTTTTTGTATTTCTGGGAAGTTTTTTAGTAAGTAATAGTCAAAAATTGACTGAGAGGGATGAAGCGAACTGGTTAAACACCTCCTAATGATGTGATATAGTACTTAATTACTAGGATTTATTAGCTCTGTAGTCAGTAGATGGTTTTCTGCTAATACTATGTAATAAATTTTGAGATAATATTGATAAAAATGATTTAATTTTTAAATCATGTGGTTTGAATCCAAATCATCTTATTAAAGAGAATCATGTGATAAATTTGAAAAGTCAAAATACATTTAATCAATTTGACACATTATGTGCTTGAATTCCTGCTGTGCAGATGTAAGCTGTGTAAACTCTAAATATGAGGAGATACAAAAAGCTGTGCAAAAAAAAATGAATTGTTGTTTAATTGAAACAATCATGTGATTCAAAAAGCTGAAATATCATTATACTGATAAGCATAGTTCAATTAGAAAAATCATGTGATTAATGAAAAAACTAAAATGATGTCATTTGGTTGTATATATGATGTGTTTGCATTGAAGCTGTGCAAACATTAAATATAATTTATCAAGTTTAACTAATCAAGTCATTTATTTGTATATATGATGTGCTTGGCTAAAAGCTGTGTAAACTTTAACTATGATGGATTTTTTTTGATAATGAGGCATTTTAATTAATGAGATAATGGAAAGAATCATCTGATGAACTCAACAAATAATTGTGTGATTAATTTAAAACATTTTAATTGTGTAATTAATTGAAAAGAATATATCATGTGATGTATTGATATGATTAAATAAATGGAAAATATCATGTGATTAATTAAATCAGTTAAATTCAAATGTAACTGAATGCTCATTGTGTGTAAAGGTGTTGGTACAATGATATAATGTTTTTATTATATTTTACTATAAAAGAAGCAGGTATTTTCACCATTCTGAAATACTTTCTCTTCATCTGATGTCTTCATTTTGAGCTTTTCTCTATTATTATTATTTTTGAAGAATTCATGATTCCTGATTTTCTTCTATTTCTATATATATGCCTTTTTTAACTACTTTTTGCCCATTTATATAAATATATAGTTTCTGAATATCCAAAATGCAATTTATACAAAGATAAATTTATAGAATTTCAACCTGGCCAGCTGGATTTATATATTTTTATTTATGTGTATCTCATATATATTAAATTCATGATTTATTTGAATACCTAATTTTAACTCAATAATATATTATTTATTATCATATCAGTAAGGGTTATATCCTTATTATTATTATTCATTTTCATTATATAATTATGATATTCTACTGTGACATGGGTTTTTGGGATTATATGTTATCCTTTTAGAATACTATAGTATTATAATATTATTTATATTTTAATATTATTTTATTTCTAATATTATAATATTATGATACTTATATTGTTAGAATGTTATCTTATTCATTATAATCTCATATTTATTTGAAATATTTCTTCTTCTTTACTCATGAATTGGTTTTTATTTTATTGGTTTCTTTATCTTCTTATTTCTTTTAATTCATTTTCAAAGCAAGGGGGGGTTGCCAGTCTTTTTTATTAATTTTTTTTTTTAAAAAAAAAAAAAATCAAAAAAAAAAGTAAAAAAAATTAAAAAAAATTAAAAAAATTAAAAATTGAAAAAACAGAAAAATTAAATTAAAAATCTGGTCACCCCTCCTTGTTAGTTGGATTATTTCTATGTGCTATGTGTGTATGCATGCTGTGTGTATGTGTGTAGCATTTCTGTGTATTGAGGAGTTCAGCTCAATAATTTCCATTTTGGATTCCTGATTGATTCAGTTCTAGAATGTTAAGATAAGTTTCTTTATAGTTTCTCTTTGAGGATTGATACTGCACACAACTGATGAGTTTTTTTTCTTCCCTCTAAAATGTCTAGTCTTCTTGTAGTGAAAAAATCTTCAAGTATTTTTTATTCAACATATCTTCTTGTATTAGTAGGTTCATAAAACTTATTTTTTTTTTATTTTCAATTTCAACGGAATACTGATTCAATCTTCCCTGTTTTCAGATTATCTTGTTGAATTATATTTTGAAATGATTATTTGAAATTATAACTTGATTTTTTTTTTAAAAAAAAAACAATCTTCTTTGGAAGAAGTGCAATGATGAGCAATTTTTTTACCTGATGAAAGGTAATTATTCATGAAATTGAGAATTCAAGAAATATCTAAGTAATCTATTAATGGAAAATAAGCTTGAATAAATTATAATCTAATATTTGAATTCTTTCAAGACAATTAATTCAATTGATTTTGATTGATTAAATTTATAAACTGATGCTTCATTGTTAAAGTCCCACTTTCCCCAAAACTTATAGCAACTTGTGCTTTGGGTGGTATAAGACATAGTTAACCACCCCTATTTTTTTTAAAGTATGAAAAATACTGATACTATTACAGAATAAAAAAACTAAAACATTCTTTCTAGATGAATTTTATAACCAGCTCTTTTTTTTATTTTTTTTTATTTTTCATACTGATTGAAATATCTTTACCACAACTATCACTTCTGATCTCCATATCAATTATTAATTTTTATTGTTTTATTAGTTTTTATCTAGTTTTTTTTAATTGATTTATTGATTATGAATAGATTTTTTTTTAATTTTCTTCTATATTTTTTTTATGTTTTTTTTTTTTTGATACTATTACAGAAAAGTCAAAAAATTAAATTTGCAGCTTAAGGCCATGATGGGCCATCATGTATCATTGGTCCTTGCATTTGTTGATATATTCTTTTTTTTTCTTCTGTTTTTTTTTTTGTACAGGTATCTTGACTTTAAATAGAGTAAGAGAAACAGTAACTAAATAGTTGAATTGCAGTTTAAGGCCATGCTGGGCCTTGAATTTTCTGCAGAATAATTTCCTTATGATAATCTTGATTCTTCTTCATTTTCATTTCAATCTTGCTGCTGACAATTTCTTTCCATAACTTATTCCATTCTTCTTCCTTCAAACAAAACTTGGGATTCTTCATTATAATTATTGACTGTAAGACTTTATCCTCTAAATCAAAATCCAACTCTTTTTCAATGATATAACAATCCCCTCTCCACTTAATACTTCTACCCTCAATTTGATATTCTTCAAGACAAAACCCTCTCTGAGCTTGTATTGTTCCCCAGTAAAGACTACTCCTTATATCTGAATCCATATAGAAAATTTCATTCTAATAGTCATTATTGAGATTTCCTTTAATTCCATCATAATTAAGTATATCCAAAAATTCTAGTTTTGAAAGGTTTGATCCAGGAAGCTGGCTTAAATAGGCATCTGCAGGGGTTTCTTGAGTAATCTCTTCATTTCCAAATAAATCTTCAAATTCAATAAAGGGGATACTTTGAATAATTGGTATCTTGAAGTATTCAATAATTGGTGAGCCCCATCTTTGGTCTTCATTGTTAAGTCCTTGAAAATGATGATTAATCCAGAGGTCTTGGCTTTCTTCATTTGTTTCTGAGTGTGGCCAATAGATACAGATGGTATTGTCTGCTTCATTAGTTTAAGACATGATGATTATAAAATATAAAATATGATAAAAAATTCCTAATGGTTTCTTGATGTTAAAAAAAATATGAATAATTATAATAGCTTCTTGGTAAAGGTGAATGAAATAAATAATCTAAGTAAAATATTTCTTAAAGAATTAATCCTCTTTGATAAGGCAGGAAGTCACTGCCAAAAGCTTGAATCAATTGAAGTTTTAAGTAATAAGGTAAGAAATATTTGGGTCCTCTTTGATAAGACAGGAAGTCACTGCCAAAAATACTGGACTTGATTATTTAAATTGAATCTTACTGATTTTCTTCTCTTCTTTTTTTTTGAACTATGTAAGCTGGAGGTTTTCAGAATTGGCTTCAGCTGTACTTTACTCATTGATGGTAAGTAATTTCTATAATAAGCTAATTTTTCATTCAAAACTCTAAGTTCCTTCAATAACAACCTTATTTCTTCCAATTTTTCCTTTTCTTCTCTTGATTGGTGACTTGATGATTGACATTCTTGAAATTCATCTTCATACTCAAAAATGAATTCTTCATATTGCTTCTTCAATTGCCTTTGATCCAAAATCTCTTCATCCTCCAACAATTCATCCCCATAACATCCAAGCTTTGGCATCTTGATTTTTTGTTAATTTTATTAAAGATTATGATCTTATCAATTTTTTCCGGTTTCTAAAAGGTCTTGAAATTAATGATATTGATATTAAAATTGAATAGAAATTGATATTGAAATTCCCAAGGATTTCATCCCAAAAACTTAAACCATTAGAGGTGGAATAAGAAACAGACACCCACCCCTAATTTTTTAATTTAAACATAGCATTATGATACTTTTACAGTTAAAACTCTTGCATACCCAAATCATCAGTCATAAATTTATTTTTAATTTTGTAAGTTTTTTTTTTTTTTAAGTTTTTTTTTTTTTAAGTTTTTTTTTAAGTTTTTTTTTTTTGTTTTTTTTTTACATGTGCAGAAAAATATATTCAATTCATGAAACCCATTTTCCTTTTTCTTTTTTCTGAAGAATTCTATTCACACATATATCCTTGGCTATTTCTCCCAGTATTTCCCTTCCTTCCTTCCTTTCTTCTAGGGTATTACCTTTCCAATTTTTTATGAATCCTTCTTCTTTGTGTATAAAGAGGTATCCATACTCTCCCCAGAAAAGATTTACACCAAGAAGCTCCATATTATGCAAATTGAAGTCTTCTTGTGGCCAAATTCTACAATCATAAAGAGCCTTCCTTGTTTGTTCATCAAAGGAAAATACTTCCTCCCAATACTGGTTTTCCAAATTACCCTTAATTCCTTCCTCATTCAAGAGCTCCATGAAGTCTAATTTTGACAGGTCATATCCTGGAAGATTTCTCAACCATTTTCCTCCTTTTATTCTTGATGGACCCTCAAAGTATATATCTTTGAATTCAATGTAGGGAAGAATTATGAAATCTGGCTCTTCTTCAGGTGTTGGAAGTTGACAGTAAGACATTTCATCATAATACTTCAAGAAACTTTCTTTATCCAAGTCCATTTCTTTGTCTTTATCAATTCTCCATGGGCTTCTTGGGTTTAAATCACATGACAGAATAGTGTTCATGAGATCCTTTTGCAATGGTGAGACTTCAACTTCTAACAAATTTGCTTCTGGCTTTGAATCTGAAGATAATCTTGGTTTAATTTCTTTTAAAGAGTCATGATTATTGTAGGCCTCCCAAAGGTTTTCATAAGCATGAGAGTGCTTTAGTTTCTTCTTTGGAGGATCTTGAGAAATTTCATGTATTTGGAATTCATCAGTTTGATTATATTCCTCTTTATTGTATTCCTTCATAAATTCTTCATCCTTGAAACAGTCATTGATTTTATTTCTAAGATCTTCCAATGAGTCTTCACAGTATTGATCACTGTTCATTTCTGCCTTCATTTCAATTTCCATATCTTGTGGGTATTTTTGCTTGGAAAATATGTCAAACAGATTCTTTCTACTATGTATTGGTGGTCCTTCTATGATTTCTGAGCCATTAAACATAACCTGATATAACATACCATTGGTGTCAATTGGTTTATAGCTCATTTTATTTTCCTTTTTCTCTGCTTCATTGACTTCTTCCATATACCAATTTGATTTTTCATCTTGTTTCCATATATAACTTTTGTTGTTTTCAGGTTCATCATCAATTTTCCAGAAGTCAGGGCATGGGCTTAAGCTTAAGTTGTTTACTTGAGGGTTTTTATTTTTGACATAATCTTCATATTCACTTGAAGGTGGTAGATTTCTGTTGATCCATTCCTCCCACTTTTTGGGATCAAATGTAGCCCATTCCTTGTTTTCTTTTATTGCCTTGTCTAAGTACCAGGCTAATGACTTTGGTTCTTCTGATTTTATTTGGTTTGATAGTGCTTCTGTTGATGGTCCCTGTTCTGGCTCTTGTGTTTCCACCCCTTGGTCTCTTCCCACTTCCTCCTGAGGTTCATTCTCTATTCCCCTATTCATTATGGATAATCTTTCATCTAAATTACATTCCATAGACTTTATCTTTTGATAATCTTTGTTTTTAGTTGATTTGAAAATACTTTTTATTTTTGATTTAGATTTATCTTCAGCTTCTTTTAATTTTACTTTGCTAAACCAATCCTTTATTTTTCCCATTGAACAAAGCTCCATTCCTCTTGGTGGTCCTGTTTGCCATCCTAACATATGGCGTTTGCATATTGGCATACATAATATTCTACCATCTGCTTCTTGATAGCTAAATATTTCACCTTGTTTCTGTGAAAAGTCCAATCTAATGTTATTGTCTGCCAAGAAGGGCCTTCCTAGGACTGTATGTACTGCTCCCTTGTCAATGAAGAAATGAATTTCTTTTTCTTCTCCAGAAGGCAAAAGTACTTGTGTGAATTCAGCCAATCCAATTAATGATGTTGTATGTCCTCCAATTCCTTGTAAATTCATGTTGAGCTTTCTGTTTGGAAGAGAGGCTTTTATTGCTGCATCTTCAGTGATTATGTTGAGCTCTGATCCTGTATCTACCAGTGCCATTACTGAATATTCTTCTTTTCCAACAAATACTTGCATAAACCCAAGTGGACAGGCATAATGAAGTCTTGGTTTTTCAAAGTCTTTAACTTTTATAGAAATAACATCTTCTTTAATGTCCAAAGTGTTAACTGATTTGATAGCTTCCTTTTCTTCAAGAGAAATCCCTTGAAGCCTGTGAATGAAGGTTGGTGAAACTGATAATATTTCTTCCAAGGTTAAGTTAAGTTTCTGTTCCAAGATTTTCTTTATCACATTTTCAATTGCTAATTTTGGTTTGAATTCTTTCTTATCCTTTATTAATTCTTTCTTTTCAGTTTTGTGGTGAACCATCCTTTTGTTTAACTTGTCACCTTCCTCTTCAACATTCTCTTTTTCTTTTATTTCTGTTCCTTCAAATGTTTCATCTCTTTTTGTATGTTTATCTTTATATTTGGTTGGAACAATCATCTTCATCCCTTCTTCAGCCTCATCCTCATGATAGGTTCCTGGTAGTATAGGTTTTTTACTTTGAGAATCTTCTCTATTTTGGCTTTCTTGCTTAGCTAATCTTTGCTTTGTCTGTCTGAGAGTTGCATGTGTTTCCAAAATCTCAGTGGGTGAAGATACTATTGGTGGTTCCCAATTACCCCAGTCTTCTACTTGAGCAATTGAAACTTCCTTTTCTTCCTTTTTCAGCTCAACTATCTTTTGATCTTCTGGTCTTGATAGAGGCTTTTCCTTTTCAATTATCTTGTTTGAAATTTCTTTTTGTTCCTTATCAAATTCCCTGACTAAATCCTTTGGAGATTTGGTTCCTTCTGAGGGTACTCTTTGGAAATTAGGGTAAAGCAAATTTAATCCTTGCCTACTAACAATTCTTTTTTCCATATCTTCTGCCAGGTAGCTGCATCTTGTCAATGAATGACCATTTTCAAAACAGTAATGGCACCTTAAGGGTGGTCTTGGATACAGTTGTGCTGAAACATAAGGTTGATAATTTGCAGGTAAAGGTACCTGGGTATTTCTTGGTCTGAATGGCTGTGCATTTGGTGCTAAGCCTGCTCCTTGTGTATTTGATTTATCCTTCCAGAACTTCTTTGGTGCATTAACAGCCTCTGATAGTTCTTTAAGCTGGTCCAAAACATCCTTCATTGGATTTACTTCTTTTGGTGCTCCATTAACATGAGCCTCTTGAGCTTGTGGATTCTTTATTATCTTTGTAATATCTTTCATTTGTTTGATAACCTCCTCCCAGCTTTCATCTTCAAATCTGGTTTTCTTTTTGCTTTTGATTTCATCTGACTTTGATAATTGTGATTTCCCTTTAATAACTACTGCTGCCTCCAATTCTGCCTCAATATATTGTCTGAGGATATCCATCTCAGGTAAGATATATCCTCCATCCCTTGCTTGAACCATGGTCCTGTCTTTGATCATTTCTTTAGTAACACTACTTCTAATTTCTGGTGATAAAGAATCAAAGACATCTTCATGATAATCATTTTCCTTTTTGATATACCCATACTTCAGCAGATATTTTGAAATTATGTCATATTCCCCAATAAACTTTCTGTATTGGGACAAACTTGTGACTCCTCCCTCCTGTTTAGTTTGATTAAATAGTCTTGTTAATGAATCTTTCCTGTGTCTTCTTTCTGGTTCCACCTTTCCCCATTTACTTATCATTTCCTTTTTTAATTGATCCCAATCCTCCATTTCATATCCTGGCATTCCTTCAATTTCATATCTGATATCCTTATCTTCACTCCATAATGCTATTTGCATGGCCAAATCCCTTTCATTGGCTCCTTCAATTGATGCTATCCTTTCAGCTCTTCTGATAAAATCCTCAACATCACTTCCATCAAAGTTGAGGTTATAATCTTTTGCCTTTATTTTAACAATCTTTCTTGTAGGTATTGTAACTCTTTCAGGTTGCTGAGTTGGTGTTGTAATATGTACCCTTTTTGCAAATCTTGCAGTTCTTGGCAATGTTCCTGGTGTGGATGTTGCAAATGTCTTTGGGGTTGGTGTTGGTGATGGTTGCTGGGGTCTGAGCATTCTTTCAATAGTTGCATCCCCAGTAGTTTCAGGTGAGAATTGACATGATTTTGTCTTCTTTCCATGTCTTCTTGCAGCTCTTTCCATAGCCTTCTGTAATTCTAACCTTTTCTTCTGAAATTCTTCATCATTTTCTAAATAAGAAAAATCCTCTTCTTCACTTTCTTCCTGACCTAATTCCTCAATTCTGGACTGCTCTTTTTCCAATTCCTCCTCCAAGGTTAGAGCCTTCTTTGAGGATGATGATTCCTCCATTATAGTTGTGATCTAAACAATGATTTAATTTTTAATTATTTTTTTGATTGATTCTTTTTGATTTTTTTTTATAATTTTGAAGATTGAGAATGTGATCTTATTAATGATACTTGAGATTGGAAGGCCACTGTTGGGACACCAGATGTGGGAACTCCTTTTGTTGTGGGATAAATAATAGGCAGTACCTTGAGGGGGAAATTATTGGTGAGTCTGTTTTGAATTTCAGAATTAGCCAATAACCATGGGTGCTAAGGTGTATTAGCTGCCCCTCTAAATATACTGAAAAAGATACCCTTTTCATGAGATCAAAAATCAATTATTTAGTGTTGTGGCTTTTGAATTAGAGAATTTTCTTCAGCAGTCTCTATCAGTCTGTCAATAAAAGATCACTATGATAATAATGGTAATAGTTAATATATATTTTTTTTAATAATTTAAGTTTGCTTAACTTTCTTGTTATTGATTATAAATCTTTTTAATTAATTCTTCTAGTATTCCTTCTTTCAATACCTTAGATATTTAAAGAATATTGTTTAAGATCACTATTAATATTAATAATAATCTTGATAGCTAGCTAATACTTTTAAAGGTGATTTAATAATACTATCAATATAGCTATAATAATTTAAGGGTAAGATAATTCTTTTAAGGGTGGTTTTGTTTAATATAAGGGTGAGATATAAATGATATAATAGTAATATAATACTATTAGGATCAATATAAATATAATCCAATATACCTAAGAGGCTATTGATATAAGGTATAAGGGTAAGATGATATCCCTTCTTTAAATAAGGGTTATTGATAAATTAGATAATATCACTATTGATAATATCTTCAAACACTACTTCAACACTACTCCTATAATGATAAGACTATTAAATAATATTAAACTCTTTCATTAATATTATAAATATCTTTCATTAATTAATCATAAACAATACTATAAGATACTGAGCCTTGCTACTAATCTTTTTCAATATAAATACTAGATTATCCTACTAGAGAAGGGATGGATTGATCCTCAAGATTATTGTCTGAATCAGAACCATGGGGGAAAAAACAGGGAGAGAGGCCCTTTATTTATACCTTTTGGGCCCTCCATAGAGCCTTCCAAAAACAAGGGACTTAGAAAAAATTCCACCTTGAGACATTTTTGCTGGTGGGTAAATTAAAAATTGTGTCATTTGATCAAGATATTGCACCATATGTTTGGTTGATTGCACCATTATTAACCATATCATTGTCAGTGCACAGCCTTGAGACATTTGTGCTAGTGGTTAAATTTGGAATGGTGACATTTGATACAGATATTGCACCATATGTTTGGTTGATTGCACCATTCTTAACCTTATCATTGTCAGTGCACAGCCTTGAGACATTTTTGCTAGTGGTTAAATTTGGAATGGTGTCATTTGTTCAGGATATTGCACCATATGTTTGGTTGATTGCACCATTTTAAAAAACTGTATTCTTATCTCTGCTAACCTTATTTTTCTTCTTCACAGCCTAGAGACATTTTTGCTGGTGGTTAAATTTGGAATGGTGTCATTTGATACAGATATTGCACCATATATTTGGTTGATTGCACCATTTTTTTAAAACTGTATTCTTATCTCTACTAACCTTCTTTTTCTTCTTCACAGCCTTTATCTGTATTTAGTTGAGTATTTTTCTTTGTAAAATTTAATTTGTAATAATACCTGTAATGTTTGGTTATGGGAGTTTAAGTGGGGATTGAGTAATGTAACACTATGTTAACTTATATGTAAGTGTTTTTTTATGTCAAGAAATGTAACACATGATGTTGTAAGAGTAATGGTATCACTTATGTAATATTACACATGTTTATTCATATTGAATATTTAGACAAGCTGCATTATCTTTAAGCATATTCTTGTACCTAGTATAGGGTGTATAGTATCATTTCTCTTCTTTAATCCATGATATCTAAAGAATTATTAACATTATGGGGTTGAGGCAATATGTGACTATAGGTAAAATTTGATGTAGATTCCAGTGGAATACTTATTTTGGTTATTTTAATATAATTCTCTTCCTTTTTCTTGCAATTTTTTACTTTTATCTTTCACTTTTTATCTTTATTTTCTTTATATATATATATTATTATTATTGATCAAAGTTTTAGCTTTGAAATTGTGGATTTGAACCTTGGAAGAACTGGTATGGAATACCACAATGTGAGGGAAAATCAATTTTATGTCAAGATTCTTGATGTGGAAAACAGCAAAATGAAATAAAATCTTCAGGTCAATAAATTTTCTTGAAGTCAATATAAATTATGTCAAATCAATCAATCAGATAAAATCAAGTGGGTTCTCCTCCAAAATCAAGATTTCTTGAAGAATGAATCCATAGGAATCTTGATGTGAAGAATGTGTCTGAATAATTTGATGAGCAATTTGAAAATCAAATGAAATTTAGAATTACGGCCAAATTATTAATGAAAGAAATTTGATGATTTGATATAAGATTTAAAAAGAGAAACAAAAATGAAATTGGGTCAGATTTAAATTTTCAAAAATGAAGAATGAATGAGAAAAAATTGAGAGGTGACAATGAATCATAAAGCTCATAAGCATTAAATAGTGATAATTTCAAGGAAATTCGTGAATGAAATTATAGAGAAAGAATGAAAATAATTATAAAAAATTCTAAGTTAGTTAATATTATGTCACAGGGGCTCTAGTTGAAAACAAGAGTGTCCTGCTACTCAGCAATCAGGGAACTCACTGGGAAGATTCCAAAGAATAAAGAAAAAAATAAAAGAGTTGAATTCCTTTAGGAAATATGCATGTACAAAGATGAGATTCAATAAGAAGAAAAAGACTTGAAATGGTCAAAGAGCCAACCAAGGAAGTTCTTAGCCACTGTTTCAACCTTCCAAAATGCACAATGGAATTAGTAAGTTGATGACCACCAAATATGCATTGACAGGCAAAGAAAGAAAAGAGAGAGGTGCTAATTGACAAAACTGATAATATCAGTATTCACTTAACAGAATGAAAAGAAAATAAAGATAATATAACATCAAAACATATCAATTAACTGGGGAAAAGCCCCCAGGGTCAAAGGAGGCTGGTATATGTGAAAAGTGGAGAGCTTGACTCCTTCTATCAGCCTGTGTGGTGTGTAGAAAATACGCATAAGGCCACAAATGACTTTATATATAGTTGATTTAGTCTTAAACAGACTTTTCAATTTAATTTAAAATAAAAAACAACAACGAAGAAGTACAACTTTTTTGGGTTTAAACAAAGCTATAAATATTATGTCCCTTTTGGATTCTACACCAAAAATAACCTAGGGTACACTCACAGGGTGTTATACCAAAAAATGCTAATTTCTTTTGTTATTGAAAGATTTAAGAATCTCACAGTACTAATTTAAGATTGTGAATTTTTTTTTAAAATTATTAGAATTAATCTTAAATAAGCTCAAGTTTAAAATTGCATAAGGTTTATGAAAACTTACCAAAATTTTGGTTAAAATTGAGGTGTTGTGTATATTTACTGAATTGGCTAAGGATTTGCCATACAGAATGTAAATCATGTGACAGCTCAATTTAAAATTGTTTAAGGCCATAGTGTGGCTTCAAATAAATAAAAGGGCAAAATCCACACAAAAAGGTGAGACAAAGGATAAAGACCAAACATAGCTGGGGCACCCAACCTTTTGAATCTGCAAGGATTCATTAAGGTTTCCCACCTGTATTGGAGGATTTTCAACCTTATTTAAGCTTTAAGAATAGAATTTGATCCAAGCTTAAAGTTTAAACTGGTTTTATCCTGATTTGGACAGGAATTTCAAGCTGGCAAAGGGTAAATCCCAATATGCAGGCTTGAAATTGAAGTTTTGAGACCTTTCAAAGCTTAAATAAGCTTAAATCTTCAAGGTTACAAGCATTAAAACCTTATCAAAGTTGAGGTTTAGTGTGTATTGCTATTTTAAGTGGATAAATAGCAATAACTTCAAAAATGCATTAAAAATCCAATTCTTCATGGATTTTCTTGAAAGTTTCACACAGCTTACATTTTAACATTGTTCATATATAAATTGAATTTTAAGTATCTTTGTAACAAATTTCCTGGGTAATTAGCCTGGAAATCTACCCCTTTCATTATATTTAAAGAAAATTAAGATTTCTTTAAAAATCAATTAAAAATTGAGTTTAAGAGACTCCTCCTTGTGAATCTATTTTGTAGTTGTTCATGTGATGAAATTTAATATAAATAAACTAATCTTATATCAAAAAATTGAAATAATTACCTTAAATGAGGACCAAATTTAATTGGAGTTAAGAATAACACTGGTAACTTTGAATTGGAATTAAAAATAAGTTACCTTAAGCTAAGAACCTTATTTTTAAGCATGGTTTTCAGTTTTGACCTGAGCACGCCCTCTATATCTATTATTAATCATGAGAGCTTCTTTGTAGACATAAAAAAAGTCTTTTCATCACTGTTTCTGTGCATCATCAATTATTAATTCAATCATATTAGACATCTAAACAGGTAAAGTTTTATTATATATAAGATCTTATCATTGAAATATTTATTTAGTATTTTATTATTTATAAATGTTAAACTATAGAGTTGAAATCATAGAAATTAGATTATTGTTTTAATCACCTATAATATATTTTATTTTATAAAATTATTGTCTTTCAAATATCTTTTAAAATCCACAAATTCCTATCAAAAACTCTTTAATCATATTTTATATCATAAAAAGTTGTTATATCATTTAAAATATTTATTTTTGGCGTGTTTTTAACTTTTAGTAATTATTTCATATAGTAAATTTTGTATTTGACTTTTCGTATTAAATCTATATTATAAGTGATTCTTTCTCTAAAATCATATATCTTTTTTATCTATTATTAGTTTCTTTATATAGAGTTTTTGTATAAGAATTATTTCTGCATATTTTGTGTTATAATTCTCTTATAAATAATATTTATATACTATCTATAAGTGGTTAAACATTTCTATTTTCCATGTGTAATTGTCTCATTAAGAGCTTTACACTTCTTATTGTTATAATTGTCAGTGACTATAACAATAATAAAATAATTATAATTTATTATAATTAATATATTTGTTTATTATGATTTTATATAATAATAATGTAATTAATTTTTTTATAAAATTATTTTTAATAATTATAATTAAATTTGTGGTTATAATGTTTTATTATATTATGTTTTTCTACTGAGGACAGTCATAGTACTCTTGATATTGTTACTATTATCAAGAGTTTCATAGACAAACCTTAAATTTGGGGGCCTGTCCATGATTTTAACCAATTTCTGGGACACAAATCATATTCTAGACCTTATTTTACTGTTTTTGGACATAAACTTGGCATATTTTTGGCTTGTTTGTGACTTATCCCTTAAAAATAATCTCTATAATATTAATAAAGCTATTTTTTTCTTAAGAATATTGTTTGAAATAATATATTACTGAGTGACTTGGAATAAATTTCTTATGTGTAACTAGTGGCTTTTTCACATCACAGAATTGAGATTTATTCTTTGAGTTCTTCTAGTATAAAGTGAATAATAATACAATTTTGATTAATAACTTATTAATTGGATATTTATTACTTCTTTGAAGAAAATATAAAGTCAAATAAAAAAATTGAAAATTAAAAATCTATACTAAAAACATTTTTTCTTTAGTCTTAGACATTTTTCTTTATTTTTGACATAATTTGCCATAAATTACATTAAAACAACTTTATTAAATAAGCTGAGTTTATAAGTTATTTTTATTGTTTGATAAGATAAATTATATTTTTTCTTCTTTAGAGTGTAGTATTGAAATTTAAACTATCCCCGCGCCAAGGGGTTTAATTACCAAAGAACCCTTTAAAGGTTCAGCAGATGAATTAAATTCATTTCTTAGTCTTGATTGCTTTATATTGACGTGAGATGAATCCTACTAGAAGTGGAATTAACTAATCCATCCAATAAAATGGATCTGGACCTGGACATTCAAGTCATAAATCCAAAATACAACAATGTCAGCCCAGAGGAGAGGCACAAATGGAGGATGCCAGAACTTCCACCAGTTCCCAAAGGTTAGCCATAATGTTTGACACTCTTATTGATATTCCAGAAGGTGACATAACTGCTATTGCTGTTGTTAGCCCTGAATCACTTTCAACAGGAAACAATAGAGATATAACAGTATCAGTACAAGAACTGGTTTATGGCAGCAAAACAGAAAGAGTGGGAACTTCTCCCAAGTCTTTGGATAGGCACCATGAACTAAAATCTTCAAGTGAAGAAGTTCATGGGGCCAGAAAAGACAGAGGAACTTCTGAAGGGTTGGACACCCATGTCTTGCAAAGGACAAGTCAAACAGATAAAAGGTTGGTTGAAAAACCAAAGCATATTATCAGAGGACCAGGAGAAGAAGTTGGCCCAAGGGAAGTAAAACAGCCCAGTGGAAGCTTCCCAAGCCTTGACAAGTAAAACTCCGCCTCAACAAGTGCCAAACAAGCCCAAGAAAACCCCAAAGACCAACCAGAAGGGAATGCAAAAGGCAAAGGGAAAGGCAAAGCCCAAGTGGAACAAGCCTTACCACAGAATTACAGGATTTCCAAGAAAGAGAAGACAGCCATGGACAATGTGTTAAATATGCAAAGAGCTCTGATGGAATTCAAAAACAAGGGAGAGTAAAGATTGAACCAATCTTTTCCAAAGAAGTATACCTTGTAAAAATTGTAAACCAAATTGAAACTTGTAATAAATAAATTATAACAAATTTTAAAACATTTGAGTATATCCAACAGAAGTCTTTTAATGAGATGCTACAAGTAAAAGAGTCACAAAAGACCATTATTGGCCTTGAAAATGTTAATAAAGACAATATTTTGTCTTTGGCACAAATTTGTGCAAGAACTGAGTCTAAGGCTACCTTACTCAATCAACCAGATGACAATTCTGTTTCTTTTATGACTAGACAGTTAAAATAATTAAGAATAAAAGTTCAAAACTTGGAAAACTCAACTGCGCACAATGCATCTCTTTTCCAAGAACAATTGGAAAAATGTGATAAAGCAAGATTTGAATTGAAGGAAGATATTCAATCAAGTATTAATAATATATCTCCAAAGAATGATTTGCCAAGACAGTCTACACCAATTCTTGACAGAAATGTGCTAGACTGGAATAATGACTCACATCATACAATTTCAAGTAATCCAGAAGTGGAAACTGCTTGTAATTTTAAAGACATTCCAAGATTAGAGTAATGGCCAACCTTCAGTGGTGAAGGAAAATATAATCAAATGGGAGTTATTAAA
This sequence comes from Austropuccinia psidii, assembly GCA_023105745.1. Classification (NCBI taxonomy): domain Eukaryota; kingdom Fungi; phylum Basidiomycota; class Pucciniomycetes; order Pucciniales; family Sphaerophragmiaceae; genus Austropuccinia; species Austropuccinia psidii. The sequence continues at coordinate 15,489,810 of JALGQZ010000017.1, forward strand.
ACAATTGATATGTTTAAAGAAGACTTTAATATACCAGATGAATACATAAGTGCCAGATTACACTCATTGCTTACCAAATCAGCAAAGAAATGGTATTACAAAATGATACAAGACCATGCTAAACATTCCTGGCCTTGGTGGCAAGAGAAGATTATTTCCAAATGGGAAAATGATTCCTGGAAATTTAAAATGGAAAATGCTTTTGAGGAAGCCATTTTTAATGTTGAGAGGGACAGGCCCATTTCTTGGTTCCTTAAACAAAAGGACAGATTATCTGCCCTCCATCCTGATATGTCTGAAACTATGGTACATAAAAGGATATTACGAAAGTGTGGTGTTGACCTTGATCATGCTATAAGAAGCAGATGTATTGAGCCTTGCTCTACAGAAGATGATATCAATGCTATGGAGGAAATCACTACTATAACAGAAATTGGTAGAAATTGGTATAAACCTTCAATGGACAACAAGACCAGTGGGAAACCAATTCCAAAACCCAATAAAACACATGACAAAGCTTGTCTGAAATGTCATAAGTGTGGAAGTAATACTTGTCCCAAAAAGACAAGAATCAATGAGATAGAAATTGAAAAGGATGATACAAAAGAAACAAATGTTGTCCCTGTACATGACAGTGATTCTGAGCCTTCTGAAGAGAAGGAATTACCAGATAAACTTAGTGTAGAAAATATTAATGTTTCCTTTGAAGTCACATAAGTGCATACTCACTTACAACAGTACAGTAATGAATGTATGGATCTCATACATGTGAAAGATGCTAAAATGAAGAAAACCAAGCCAGCCAGAGGTAAAGGTCATACAGCTGGATCATCTTGTATCACTAATATTGTGAAAAACAACAGAGAACCCAAGATACATCTTTACTCAGGTGCTTTTTGTACTTTTGTTGGAAAAGATTATCTTAACAAGATTTATAAAGATTGCCAAACCAATTTAATGCCAATCGAAGGTATAAAATTCAGCAGTGCCAGCCAAAATTTGCACCCCTTGGGCATATTCAAAGCAGAAATGATATCCCCTCATCCTTGAGGAAGTATCAGATTAAAGGTTGATTTTTTTTGTTATGAATAATTTTACTCCACAACACTTTATACTTTGAAATGATTATCTCAATATTCATGGTATTGATATTAATAATCATAAAGACAGGTATTTCACTATAGGGGAAAATAAAAGGCAAAAATTTGCTTTTCCTCCAGGAAATAGAGAAATAACTGTCATTAGACAAGTAAAAAGTGTTAATAGAGAAAACTCTGTGTCATATCAATTGATTGAAGTACAAATTAGTCCTGAATTAACACCAAAAATGAAGGAAGAGCTTAGTGAAATTTTATTTCAATACAGGGAAGCCTTTGCTTCTTATAACAAACCACTTGGGTCTATCAAAGGCCATTAAGTGGACATTATGCTGAATGTGGAAAGCCTTACCCTCCACTTTTAAGAAGACCAGCTTACCCAGCTAGCCCTAGGGCCAGAGAAGCATTAGAAAGTCATATTGATGAGCTAATGAAACTGGGAGTTCTCAAAAACGTTTGGCACAATGAAAAAGTAGAAGTCACAACTCCTGTAATCATTACTTGGTATAATGATAAATCAAGGATGGTTGGTGATTTTAGAGCATTGGATACCTACATTATTCCAGATAGGTATCCAATTCCTAGAATCCATGAGACTTTGACTCATTTCTCCAAAGCAAAGTTTATCCCTTCTATGGATGCTCTTAGATTTTTCCATAATAATGTTTTAACACATCATGCTAGGAAATTATTGAGGATTATTGCTCATTGTGGTATTTATGAGTAGTTGGGGATGCCTTCTGGTATTAAAAATGCACTCTCTCACTATAAAACAATGATGAACACTATTTTCCAACATGAACTTTCAGAAATATGGTTAATCATTTATATTGATGACATTATCATTTGTTCAGAAACCTGGCAAATGCATTCAGAGAGACTTTCATTAGTACTTAAGAAAATTCTTCATGTGAACATGAGAATATCTCTTAAAAAATGTAATTTTGGGTTTCATTAGTTGAAAGCTCTAGGACCTGTAGTTTCAGGACTGAGCCTTGGTGTTGATAAAAACAAAGTGGCTGCAGTATTACTGAAACAAATTCCTCAGAACAAGAAAGAAATGATGGCTTTCTTAAACTTTGCTAGTTATTATAGGCAAAACCTTAAGGATTTTTTAATTGATGCCAGATCATTTTACAAAATTTTTGATCAACAAACTGCCTTTGAAATGACACAGGAGAGTATTCAAGCATATGAAAAGATCAGATATGCCTTGACCAATGCACCATTATTACTAATGCGAGACTGGAAACTTCCTTTCAAGCTGTATATTGATACATGTGATGAAGGCCTAGGTGCAGCTCTTCATTAATTCCAAATTGTAAATGACAAGCCTTATGAGGGTCTGATTTGTTTTATCCCAAGACAGATTAAACCTACTGAGGCCAGATATGGAGATAGCCAAATGGAGTGCCTTTGCCTTGTATGGGCTCTGGAAAAACTTCCTTATCATCTTAATGGTAGTGTTTTTGAAGTAATTACTGATTTTAATTCATACAAATCATTTTTTAACATGAATACTCCTAACAGACACATGTTAAGATGACAGATTGCTATCCAGGAGTATAGAGGCAATATGACCATAGTACATAAAGCTGGAAATATTCACAAGAATGCTGATGGATTAAGTAGATGTGCATTACCCAATACACCTGACAATCCTGCCTATGTTCCTACAGGTGTAGAACCTCAAATTCCAATTGAAGGAATTAACATCACAGATGTTTGAACAGAATTCTTTGAAGAAGTTAGAGAAAGCTACAATAAAGATAAGAATTGTCATATTCTTACTTCTCTTCTTGATAAAGATTTTAAACATGCAGCTTTGGCTAATTCCCTGGATGATATTTGGAAAATATCTTATCACAATGGAAGATTCCATTTATTTGATGGTATATTATATCATAGATCTAAACACAAATGTGTCATGTTCTTATGTAGTCAAGCTTTAATCAACACAATACTACTATAATGGTATGATAACATTTATTCTGGACATCTGTCTAAAGAAAGAACAATGGAAAGAATTAAGACATGTGCCTGGTGGCCATCTTAGAAAAAAGACGTCATTGAGTACTGTCATAGTTGTGATAGTTGACAAAAAGCCAATAAAGCTACTGATAAAAGATTTGGTTTGATGATTCATATCCAAGAACCAAGTACCCCATGGGAAGTGGTTCATATGGATTGGGCAACTGCCTTACCAACTGGAGGTGATAAGAGCTACAATGAATGTCCTGTCATTTTTGACAGATATAGCAAAAAACCAATCTTTTTACCATGTCATAAAGATGACACAGCTATGGATACAGCTCTTTTGATTTGGAACAGAGTTCTATCCCATACTGGTCTCTTTAAAAGTATCATTAATGATAGTGACACAAAATTTACATCAGCCTTATGGACTAATTTACATAAGCTTTTGGGTATGAAATTATCATTCTCAACCGCATACCATCCACAAACAGATGGGCTAGCAGAAGGAATGATACAAACCCTTGAGGACATGATCAGAAGATTTTGTGCTTATGTCCTGGAGTTTAAAGATTCTGATGGCTTTACCCATGATTGATGTACTCTTATACCAGCATTGGACATAGCCTACAAGACTTCTATCCATGCTTCAACAGGCAAGACTCCTGCAATGTTGGAAAAAGGATGGAACCCTAAACTTCCAGTTGATACTTTAAAGAAAGACTTAGTTTATATTCATCCAACTGCTTCAAGCTTTGAGTTATTGCTTGATAAAGTAAGGCACGATGCAAATGTTTGAATATGCTCAACAGAAATGGGATAAAGTTAAAAAACCTCAGAAGTCAAAGTAGGGGACTTGTTACTAGTTTCAACCTTGAGCTTTAGGAATATTAAAGGTCCAAAGAGATTGGAATATTCCTTTACAGGACCATTTATTAATAAAGCCATTCATGGGACAAACTCACTAAAATGAGAACTATCAGGAGAATTGGAAAATAAACATCCGGCTTTCCCTGTTAGCCTAGTAAAGCATTACACTTCAAGTGATAAGGAATTATTTCCTTTGAGAAATGAAACACCCTTAGAAGTACCTCCACTTGATAAGAGTGAAGAGAAAAAGTACTAAAAGTCTTGAGAGAAAGAAGACTTAGGGCAAGAGATGAAAGAGAATACTTGGTCAGGTACAGAACTCCACAACATGAAGATGAATGGATTGTAGCAGAAAAGATACCTGATTCCCAAAGGTTTCTCAGAATATTCAGAAATGAGAGAAGACCAATTCCTCAATAAAACATCTGAATTGTGTTCTTTGCATACTTGAAAGTATAAGTAGAGAGGTTGGACGGGGGATGATACCCCGCCAATTAACTTGGGGGTATACTACTAAAAGAAAATTTTGGTAAAATTTCTTTTTGGTGGTAGGCAATGTGAGCCTGTGAGGTATGTAAAAAATACCCATAAGGAAACAAATGACTTTATATACAGCAGTTTTTGTCTTCAATAGACTTTTGATTTAATTTGAAATAAAAAATAACAAAAAATAAGTATAACGTTTTTTTAGGTAAACAAAAATCTAAATATTATGTCATTTTTGGATTCTACACCAAAAATAACCTAGGGTACACTCACAGGGTGTTATACCAAAAAATTCTTATTTCTTATGTTATTGGAAGATTTAAGAGTCTCACAGTACTAATGTAACTTTTTCAACATTTTTTGAAATTGTTAAATTTAAGGTTAAATAAGGTTAAATTTAAATTTGCTCAAGGGTTATGCAAACTTACCAAAGTCTTAGTTAAAATTGAGGTGTTGTGTATATTTACTTAAATTGCTAAGGATTTGCCATACAGAATGTGAATCCTCTGTGAGCGCAATTTAAAATTGTTTAAGGCCATAGTATGGCTTTAAATAAATAAAAGGGAAAAATCCACACAAAAAGGTGGGACAAAGGAAAAAGACCAAACAGAGCTGGGGTACCCAAATTTTTGGATCTGAAAGAATTGAATTAAGGTTGTCCACCTGTATTAGTGGATTTTCAACCTTATTTAAGCTGTAATATGAGACTTTGATCCAACCTTAAAGGTTGAACTGGTTTTATCCCAATTTCAAAAGGAATTTCAAGCTTCCAAAGTATAAATCCCAATATGCAGGCTTGAAATTAAAGTTTTGAGACCGGTCAAAGCTTAAATAAGCTTAAACCTTTAAGGTTACAACCATTAAGACCTTATCAAAAGCTAAGTTTTAGTTTGTATTGCTATTTTATGTGGAAAAATAGCCATAACTTTGAAAATTCATTAAAAATCCAATTCCTAATGGATCTGCTTAAATATTGCACACAGCTTACAATTTAATATTATCTATATATGAAGTGAATTTCAAGTATCTTTTATAAACAGATTTTCTGTGTAATTAGCCTGGAAATTTACTCTTTTAATTATATTTAAATAGAATTACAATCTCTGTAAAAATTAATTAAAAATTGAGTTTAAGAGATTTCTGCTTGAAACTCTATTTTTAAGCTGTTCATGTGATGAGCCTTTGTATAAATGAGCTTATTCTATATTAAAACTTAAAATAATTAACTTAAATGAGTATTAAAGCTACTTGGAGTTAAGAACAACACTGGTAACTTTGAATTGGAACTAAAAATAAGTTACCTTAAGTTAAGAACCTTATTTTTAAGCATGGTTTTTCAGTTTTGACCTGAGCACACCCTCTATATCCATTATTAATCATGAGAGCTGCTTTGTAGACATTAAAAGAGTCTTTTCATCACTGTTTTTTTCCATCATCAATTGTCAATCCAATAATATTAGACATTTAAACAGGTAAAGTTTTATTATATATAAAATCTTATTATTAAAATATTTCTTAAGTATTTCATTCTTTATAAATCTTAAATTAAAGAAGTGAAATCATAGAAATTAGATTATTGTTGTAATAACCTACAATGTATTTTATTTTATAAGATTATTGTCTTCAAAATATCTTTTAAAATACTGAAATTCCCCTCAAAATCTCTTTAATCATATTCTTTATCATGAAGAGTTGTTTTATAATTTAAAATATTTTTTTGGCATGTTTTTAACTTGTAATAATTATTTAATATAATAAGTGTTTTATTTGACTTGTTGTATTAAATTTATATTATAAGTAAGTTTTTCTCTAAAATTCTGTATCTTTTTTATCTATTATTAGTTTTTTTATATATAATTTTTCTATAAGAATTCTTTCTGAACATTGTGTGTTATAACTCTTTTATAAATAATATTTAAATATTCATTTATAAGTGGTTAAATATTTATATTTTCCACAGGTAATTGTCTCATTAAGAGCTTTACACTTCTTAGTGTTATAATTCTCAGTGACTATAACAATAATAGAATAATTATAATTTATTATAATTATTATTTTATATAATAATAATTAAATTTATTATTTTTAATCATTATGTTTGAACTTGTGGTTATAATATCTTATTATATTATATTTTTCTACCAAGGACAGTCATAGTACTCTTGATATTGTTACTATTATCAAGAGTTTCATAGACAAACCTTACACCTTCAGGTTGACAGCTGGTCGGTATTGAATGCTTGAAGATGTATTTGACAGCTTGATGAAGCTTATACCTTGCCAGATTGGGATATTAACTGGGGTGAATGAAATTCCCATGGTGTATGAATGAAGTACAGGTCTTGATGAATACAAACTGTATTAAATGAATTTGGTTTCCAAGGTAGATTTATGGAGCACTGACCCTTGGGAAATTGTTTTGGAACTTCCTCTTGAATATCCCCTGAGAATTTACTGCCAGTATTCCCTTAGAGGAATACTGTGAATGAGAATAACCAAGGATTGCTTGAGGGCATCATTGGTATTTGAGATTGACTTTTGTCCTTGAGCCTTGATGAATCAGCTGCATGAGTTGATTCCCTGATGACCTGATAAAAACTTTAAATAACCATTTGATATTGTTGCCATTGGATTTCTGGTGAAAAAAGATGCATAATGGTGTATAACACCATTTATGGTGCTTTTGGTTATTGGAGGCTGAAAGTGGCCAAAGGTCTTTTAGATTGATGCCAGGAGGATAAGAGTGAAAAATTGATTTTGGTGGCTTCAGAGGTGACAAAGTATCTTTTGAATAATTTGGCCAAATACATATTATACAGCCTTAAAACTTTATTTGCACAAAGTGTGCAAAAAATGTTCAAAATTTTCAAATCTTGCCATTAAGCCCTAAATGGCCTAATATGGACTTTCGGCATATTTCCCATATTACATGGGAAAATGGCCTAAAATGGCAGATACAGCAAAACTGCACAAAATGCACAAAATCTGCAAATATGTACTTTAAGCTTAAAAATCCAAATATAGGATTTTGGGCTGTATTTTCCCTGTTGACTGGAAAATACTAAAGACTTCTCAAAAGAAAAACCTAGCCAGGAAAGCCCTGATGATGATGAAGGGGCCAAGTTTGGCTCAGGTGGTGAAATGACCATAAAAGGCCAAGAAAGATGATGTGGCCAATTTGGCCAATGATTATGGATCTGGCCCAATTGCCATAAATTGGGTATGGCATGGATCTGCCATATTGAGGTCCAAGAGGTCAAATTGCCATGGTTGTGACAAATATATAATATTCAATATATTATTCATTTTTTTAAGATTTTCAATGCCTAGAAAGAAAAGAAGGGATGATTAAAAATATAAAAATTAATAAAAAAACTTACTTTCAATTCCAAATTAGTCCAAAAAGTCAAAAAAACATGGTCAGGTCCTCAAAATGTGAGGATGGGTCTATGAAGAAGTTGTGATATAGCTATTTACAACTTAAACCATGACTGTGACACAGTTTAGTATACATAAAAAGAATATAAAAATGATATTTGAGGGTTTTACTATAGAGGAATAGTGGTGGTTAGCGCTATTGAAAACCCTGGGTGTAGATTTAACAATTGGGATTTTATAGTTATACCTGATTATTTTCCAAGAGTAGAAATTTTTTCAATAGTTGTACTATGTGGGAATTCAAGTGCAGGATGGGGTTTTTTCTTTTGGATAAAGAAAGGTCCCTTTTTATCCTGACAGTGGGTTAAAAGGTCTTCTAGACCATTTCAAATAGAGGAAGTTAAGAATTTTCACTTCCAAGGACGGCTTGTGATTTTCTCACAGCCAGTCTACTATGTATTGGGCTTTCAGGGTTACTCTATGATATAGCTGTAAAATGATAATAAAAACCTATAACTATGAGTGTGACACAAAAATAATGATGAGAATTAAGTGAGTAAATGTTCACAATTGATACAGCAAAATAATTTGGTAATGGTGAGTGCTATTGATAGCCCTGGGTGCAGTGTTTATTTGTTGGTTTACAAAATAAACCCTACAATAATTAGATTTATAATAATACCTGTTTAATTCTATGGGTACCACTTCTTCAAGAAGCTATACCATGTAAGAATATTGATCACAGGATGATGGGTTGGCCTGCTGGTGAGTAAAGGCCTCCTTTTATCTTTTTATGGGGTAGTGGGAGGTTGTTTACCTCTTCACATGGCCAAAAAGTGAAATGCTTCACTCCTGTGGGCTTGTTTGTGGTTCTACACACTCAATACAGACTCTTATTGGGTGGAAATGTGGTTTTAGAACCACAAGTTGTGATTTTTACCCTATACAGGCTGGAAATCTTCACCAATGGAGCTTACAGGTGTGTTCTGGTGCTTCTGATGCGTCAGAAGCTTTACATAAACTTTATGGACCCCTTCATTTGACTTAACTATGAGGTATTGAAGTATAAACAAGCTTCTTTGTCTATTTGACACCTCATAATCATACATATGGGATATTATCACACAGTAAAGCTTTATTGGTCTAACTGTGGGATTTTGACCTTAAAACTGCTATAACTTTGTCAGTTTTTAATATAATGATCTCAACATTGGTTCATTGTGTATCCCTGTATACAATCTACACAATGATACCTCATTTGGTATGGTTGACATGAAATATGGCAAAGGCATTCCATGTTTAATTTTAGTTATCCAGATATATGATTATCTCAAAATTGGGATGGAACTTCTTTTCCCCATACCATTTTCTCTAGATGGGATATTGGGAAATGAATGGCACCATCAGATATCCCTGATTGTGCACTTTCCAACGAGACCCCACTTTGGGTATCTTACACTAAAACTGTAGAAGTTAGATGAGAGCTGAATATTTTATTCACTAATATTTGACTTTATTTGGGCCATACCTTCTATATTTTTGGCGCTAGCTCAATTTGGCTAGTACCATTACATAGCCCTAAATGAGAGCTTCAATTTTCATTCTCATTCGATGGGGTTTAGCCTGTTTCTCTTGATATCAGATGAGAGGTGAAAATTAAGGTTTATGCTCAGAAATTGCTTTGAGCTGGAATAACTGTGTTATTCTTTTTCCTATGATTATGGGACTTTCATATTTGTAAAGAGATTAGTTTCCTCTTGAATTTGTTACCTTTTGAGCTTTTTCTTCTCAGCTCCATGTTTTGGTGGTATTTTGCTCTACCATTGGTTTATGGTATTCTGGCAGTCATGCTTATGCTCTAGGTTTGAGTCACAGGCTGACATACCCTCCCTCTAAAAAAAGGCTCATCATTGATCAGAATTTCCTTTGTTCTTTTAGTTACTAGTGTGGTTCATGTGACCTTGAGCCAACATTTTTCTTGTGGTCATACCCTCCCTTTCTGGTGGTTTATGTTTCAAACCATCCAGATGTTTGGAAATTGGTTTCCTTCTTTTTAGGTGGATTGAACCAATTTCCTTTGTTCCACGGTTTTTGAATTCCACCAAATGCCCCTCATTGGGGTTATGTTCACTGTATGAATTATTCCCACAGCCATTCCCCACACTATCAGAGTCAGATTCATGACCTTTTTGGTCTTTTTTTCTTTCTTTCTCTCTTGAAAATATCTCTTCCCTGTCTTTGGGAAAATTGTGTGAATAGTGATTGCGTGATTCACAGCTTTGAAATCCTGTTGTAATTTCAGTTTCTGAATCATGTGCTTCTTTGGCTTTAAGGGTTGGATTATCCCTGTTATCACCAGTACTATGGGTATTGTATCTACCAATAGATGTTCTCATCCTTACTTCTTGAAAAGTAGTTGATATTTTGTCCAAGGTGGATTATTTGGAGCCTCATCATTTTATTGCATGCTCTAAGTCTTCTGGTAGCATGGTCAACAGTTTTTTCTTTCTCATTTTGGTTTTTATATGAGGGTCAATGGCTATTAGTCTTTTTGACTGTCTCAGACACCAATAATATGGAGTTTTGTCCACTGTGTATCTATCATTATCAAATGAAAGGGGTCTCTGCCATATCCATGTATCATTCCTGTACTGTTGGATTGTTTGGCTCCTCCACCAGGGTGAGTTTCTTCTACCACAAATATCTTTCCTTTCAGTATACCATATACTAGCATTCCCTTCAAATGCAGTGTTCACTTTAGCGGTTATCCAGTAGTCTGGTCTGCTTGAAAAATTAATGAGGAGTCCATCAATATAATCAATGAGTTCCATGTGATCATATTCTCCCACCAACAGAAGTTTGGCCATCTTGAGGTCTCTGGAAGCTGTTTCAGTGCTTCTTTCTGTAATAAGTCATGTTATATCCATCTTGGTATTGTGATGGCAATCTTGGCCTATTCCCCAACAAGAAATCTGGTTTTTTTCTTCCTGGTGGTATGGATTATCAAAAACATTGCCTTGTGTTTGGGTTTTTATGTTTTGGCAGACATTGAGCAATTCGTCAATATCTTGATCCAGGTATTCCCTATCCCTTTTGCAGTAATACTGCTCCTCTAAGACTTTATTTAGTCTTCTTTTGGTCTCTTCTGAGGCTTTACTTAATTTAGTATATTCCTCTTGGAGGGTATGAATAGTTTTGGTTTGTGAGGTATTAACCTCTTGTAACCTTTAAATATTTTCATGGAGTCTTTCAAACTCTTTTTGAGTTTGTTCTACAAATTGGGGAAATTGTAAACATAGAGTATTACTATTCATGGTACTCTCAGGGGTCACAACATTGTGCTCAATATGAGTGGAGATATTGTTTGTTATTTTAAGGCTGCTAGCTTCATTAGAATTATTTACAATGTTTTGTGTTTTTTTGTACTTATTTCAGAAGGTCCAGCAATTTCTGGATGATAGGGTCTGACTCTTTCTTCCTCTTGTTAAAAGGAGTCTTTTTCTTGCCCTATGATACTCTCCCCCTCCTGGATATTACCTGGAATTGGGAAGTATGGTGGCCCTTGGCCACTGGTCTGCTGGTGCCTGAATAGTGTGAAGCCAGTTGGGAGTTTGATTGGTTGACCACTCCTTGTAAGCCTGAAAGATTCAGAGTATGATCTCTCTGGTTCCTATGCTCTTCTATGATAAGCTCTTTGAAGAATAGCTCTTTGAGGGAAATTGTTTGAGTACTTTCTACAAGTTCTTTCTAGTGGAACTCTAGGTTAAATTCCCTGTCTTCCATTGTCCATTGGAGCAGTTCTTTGAAGATTTGATGGTTAGAATAAACTGTTCTATGCAAGCCATTCCTGGATTTTTGCTGTTATAAACCATCTTGGAAGGTGTAGGAAGGTTCATTTTTTCATTTCTTATGACTTTGAACAACTTCAACTTCTCTCCTTTCCAGTCCTCTATTCCTACTGATGGTTGATTCTGTTGATAAGGAATAATCCCTTGGAAATCCAAATTCTTTGAAATGAGGTGCTATCCTTTCTGATTTTCAAGGTGAGAGTTTTTTCTAGTTGTTTAAATCCCTGTTTTATTAAGGAATATATAAGTAAGTTTGGACAAATTATTATTGAAACCATCATCAATAATTATCAAATCAACTTTCCACACCAATTTGGATGGAAAACCTCAGTTATAATGGTTTCACTTGAAGAGAAATCCAAAAAATATATAATTTGTATATCTTAAAAAATTAAGTAAAAGGAAGATGAATTTTCTTTTAAATAAGTATTATTATTGAAATTATCAACAATAAGAAATATGATCAATTTTTCACACCAATTTGGGTAAAAAAGGAAATTATTTGAAAAGTTTTCTTTAAAGCAAAACTGAAGAATATACACTTTGTATATATTTTTAAGGTAAGTTTTGAAAAAGAAATCTGGTTTTATTTCTTTTCAAATTGTGATTATTATACAAATTAGAAATAATAATGATAACAATAAATTTCTTTATGGCAAATTGGGTAAACAAATAAACTATAATGGTATATCTCCAAGGCAAAACTCTAACAATATATACTTTCTATATATTATTATTAAAAATAAGTGAAAGTAAAAAATATTATTATATTTTTTTTTAGTATCATCATTGAAATCATCAATGATCATGATAATAATTAATTTTTCATGCCAATTTTGGTGAAAAAATGAATGATAAGATTTTTTCTTTAAGAAGAATTCAAAAAATATATAATTTCTATATATTATCTTGAAAAAAAAATATATAATTTCAGGGTGACTCTATGATATACCTGTAGCATGATAATAAAAAAGCTATAACAATGAGTGTGACACGAAAATAATGATTAGAATTAAGTGAGTAAATGGTTAAAAGGGCTATACTCAAAGAATTATGTGATGGTGAGTGCTATTGATAGCCCTGGGTGCAGTGTTTATATCTCGGTTTACAATAATAAACCCTACAATAATTAGATTTGTAATTATAACGCTTTAATTCTAAGGGTATCACTTCTTAAAGAAGCTATACCACATAGGAATATTAAGAAAAGGTTGATTGATTGGCCTTCTGGTGGGGAAAGGTATCCTTTTATCTTGTTCTGGGGGAGTGGGAGAATGTTTACCTCTGCACACGGCCACAGAGTGAAATTTTTCACTACTGTGGGCAGGTGTGTGGTTCTATATACAGGCTGAAATTCTTCACCAATGGGGTTCATAGGTGTGTTCTGATGCTTCTGATGTGTCAGAAGGTGTACAGAACCTGTATGGACCCCTTTATTTGACTGAACTATGAGGTATTTAAGTATAAACAAGCTTCTTTGTCTATTTGACACTGCATAATCATACTTATGGGATAGTATCCCACAGTAAAGCTATATTGCTCTAAATGTGGGATTTTGAACTTAAAGCTGCTATAACTTTGTCAGCTTTTGATATATTGAGATCAAGTTTGGTTCATTGTGTAGCCCTGGATAGGAGCTGCACAATGATACCTCATTCTGTATGGCTAACATTAAATATGGCAAAGTTATGCCATGTTCAATTTTAGTTATGCAGATATAGGATTATCTCAAAATCTGTATGGAACTTTTTTTATGCATAAATTTTGTTATATATGGTATATGGGGAAATCAATGGCACCATCAGATAGCCCTGATTGTGCTCTTTCCAAAGTGTCCCCACTTTGGGTATCTCACACTAAAACTGTAGCAGTTGGATCAGAGGTAAATATTTTATTCACCCTTATTTGACCATATTTTAGCCATACCTTCTATAGTTTTGGTTCTATCTCAATTTGGCTGGTACCATTGGGTATTCCTGATTGATAGTTATAGTTTGAATACCCATTCAATGGGATTCATCATACTTTTGTGGATTTTAGATTAGAGGTGAAAATTACGGTTTATGCTCAGAGACTGCTTTGAGATTGAATAACTTTGTTATTCTTTGTCCTATAATTATGAGACTTTCCTATTTGGAAAGACGTTTATTTCCTCTTTATTTTGATACCTTTTGGGCTTGTTTGGCTCAGCTCCATGCTTTGTTGGTATTTTACTCTACCATTGGTTTGTGGTATTCTGGAAGTCATTCTTGTGCTCTGATTTTGAGTCCCAGGCTGACCTGGACTCAGATATGATTTCAAAACCACATCTGGGCAGTTTTTACCAATACATAATGAAAGGTTTCATCTGGGGACCACACAGCCCTCTTCTGAAATGTAGAATTCTGTAAAGAATCTTTATGGAACCCTAGTATTGAAGGAATCATGAGGAATTTAAGTATAAACAAGCTTCTTCATATATTTGACACCTCACAGTAGAAGATATGGGAATGTATCCCACAGTAAAGGTGCATTGGCAATTTTGTGAGATTTTAACCTTAAAACTGCCATACCTTTGTCATTATTTGAGATATTCAGCTCAACTTTGGCTCATTGAGTACCCCTGGATACAATCTACACAATGGTTCTTCATTGTCTATGGGTATCTTCAAATATGGCAAAGCTATACCATGTTCAATTTGTATTATGCAGATATGTAGTTTTTTCCAGACCTGTATGGAACTAGTTTGCTTCATAACGTTTGTTACAGTTGGACTATGGGTAAATGGATGGCACCATGAGATATCCCTGATTTAGCACTTCACAAACAGACCCCAATTTTTGTATCTCACACTAAAACTGTAGAAGTTAGATTAGAGGTGAATCTTTTATTCACCCTTATTTGACCATATTTTGGCCATAACCTCTTTAGTTTTGGTGCTAGCTCAGTTTGGCTTGTACCATTTTATATCCTTAATTGAGAGCTTTAATTTGAACACCCATTTGATGGGGTTCAGCCTCTTTCTCTGTATTTTAGATGGGAGGCGGAAATTAATGTTTATGCTCAGCAACTGCTTTGAGCTTGAATAACCTGTTTATTCTTTGTCCTATGATTATGGGACTTTTACATTTGCAAAGAGGTGAGTTCCCCTTTCTTTTGATATCTTTTGAGCTGGTTTGGCTTGGTTTCATCTTTTGGTGGTATTTTGTTCTACCATTAGTTAATGGTATTTTGGATGTCATGCTTGTGCTCTGGTTTGGAGTCACAGACTGACATAATAATTATTTAATACAACAAGTGAAATAGCAAAGGGTATTCTTTTAAATAATGTTTATAAGTTAAAAACACACCAAAATCAATTTTTTTAAGAGATAAAACAGCCTTTTATGATAAAAAAGAATATTTCATAGCTTTTAGAGGAATTTTTTCATTTTATAAAATGTTTTAAGAGAACAATTTTATATGATAACAGCTTTTATTGGTTAATACATAAATATAATCTGAATTCTATGATTTTAATTCTATATTTATAGCTTATAAAATGTAACATAATCTAAGAATTACTTTAGGAATATAATATTTTATACTGAATAAAATATTACTTGTTCAAAATGTCTAATTTATTGGAATGATTCTTGGTTTTTGGAAAAAACAGTGATACATAGGCTCTTTTTATGCCTTCAGAAAAGCTCTCATTATTCATATTGGATATTGAGGGATTTCTAAGGTCAAAACTTGAAAACCATACTCCAAAATATGGTTCTTAACTTAAGGTAACTTGTTTTTAATTACAATTTAAAGTTACCAATGTTATTCGTGACTGCAAGTAGGTTTAATACTCTTTTGGATTCACTATTCTAATTTTTAATATAAAATAGGTTTATTAATATTAAATTTCATCCCATTAGAAGCTTAAAAATAGAGTTTCAAGAAAATATCTCAATCTCTGAAATTTTATTTAATTATTCTTAAAGAAATCTTAATTTTCTTTAGGAATAATTAAAATTATTTTTTTCAAGGCTAATTAGCAATTATACTTTTTGAAAAATATACCCAACATTTAATGTATATACATATATCATTAATCTGAAAGCTATGTGAAACCTTCAAGCAAATCCATCAAGAATTGGATTTTTAATGAATTTCAGAAGTTATTGCTTTTTTTCCACATAAAATAGCAATACATGCCAAACCTTAATTTTGATAAGGTTTTGATACTTTTGACTTTAAAACTTTAAGATTAATTTAGCTTTGAAAGAACTTAAAGCCTTGGTTTCAAGCTTGCATATTGGTATTTACCCATTGGCAGCTTGAAATTGCTGTCCAAATTGGGATAAAGCCAGTTTTAGCTTCAAGGTTGGATAAAATTCTAATCTGAAAGTTTGAACAATGTTTAAAATGCTCAAATACAGGTAGAAAACCTTAAATGAATCTTTGAAGATCCAAATAGTTGGGTACCCCAGCTCTGTTTGGTCTTTTTCCTTTGTCCCACCTTTCTGGGTGGAATTTGCCCTTTCCTCATGTAAATCCATACTATGGCCTTGAACCCTTTAAATTGAGCTCAGGCAGAATTTACATTGTGTATGGCAAATTCTTAGCCAATTCAATAGATCTGCACAACACCTCAATTTTAACTAGAATTTTGGTAAGTTTGCATAAACCTTATGCAACTTTGAATTTAAGATTAAATTTAACAATTTCAAAAAAAATTAATAAAAGTTAAAATTTTATTATGAGATTCTTAGAAATTTTAATACCATAAGAAATAACCATTTTTGGGTATAACAACTGATGGCTCTGCCCTAGGTTTTTTTTGTTGTACAGTCCAAAAAATGACATGATATTTATAACTTTGTTTATCCAAAAGAAATTTATACTTATTTTTGTTATTTTTTATTATAAGTTCAATTCATAAGTCTGCTTAAACTAAATAAACTGTGTAAAATGTTAGTTGTAGCCTTATGTGTATTTCATACATATATCACGGGCTCACATCTAGTGTGCTTTCAATGATATTTAAAAGCTTGTGATTACGGCTTACCATCCTTCATTATGCTTCAAATAATCTAAAATTCTAGCCAAATTAGTTGGATACAATTTGGGGCTGATACATTAGTACTGTTTAAGCTTCTTTGACCAAGTTTCAACATCCTTAAATGCCATTCAAGATAATTTAATTCAGAATGGGTAGGAATTTTTCTTTTTCCTTGGTTAATTTGATCTGATTTCATAATTTACCCATTGTCTTGCAGTTTGTTCTGTTGAACTGAAAGCTGAAAGGTTTTATTACATCAACAATAGACAAAGATTGAATGAAATTAATGAGTTAGAACTACCTGAAAGTTGGAAAACTATTGTGACTATCACAAAAAACAATTAAAACAAAATAATTTCTAAATCTAAGGAACAACCAAATTCTAATATGAAAATGTCAACTAGAGCTTAATAGATGAACAGATTTCTAGAGGTGTTTTTAGCCAACAGAATGCCCAGAAATAGGTTAAGAAATTTCCTTTAGACAACACACACCAATTGGGTTGGGGAGAACAGAAATGAATAAATAAAAATATAATATCATTGTGATTTGCAGCTCTCCAGATGAAAGAGATAAAATAGAGGCAAGATTTTTCCTTTAATTGTTACATATGTCCATTTGATATCCAGTGGTTATATCCTTATACCTAGAGCAGTGAAAGGTTTTTTTTCTGAGAAATTCCAATGATTCCAATTCCAGTTATCTTTAAAATTTTAATTTCAGAAATCTCTTCTACAATATCAGATTTTTCAGAAATCTTAAAATCCCCTTTTCTCTCTGAAAAAGAACACCTAAAACCACAATACATTTTAGTAATATTGGCCCACAAACAGCCTTTGTCACAAAATCAGCTATTGTTGAGTGAACAGGGATATAATCAACAATTATTATTTTTGAGTTTTCTCAATTGCTGATGAAATGAAGTTGGATTTCAACATTTTTCACCCCTCTATTATTTGATTTTCAATGTAAACTTGATACTCTTTAAAAATGAATATGGGTTCATTTACAGTCAGAAGCCCAAGTTCAATGGCCAGCTGCCTCAGCCAGTTCCTTATATTCTGCTTCACTAGTTGACAGAGAAACATTACACAGCTTGCCAGTATTCCATTATATGAAACAAGAGCCAAATAAGAGGGTGAAAACTGTAGTTGATTGCCTTTTTAGTACCAAATTTCCCCAGTCAGCATCTTAATATCCCACTATTGAGCAAAATTTATTTTTTATAGACAAGGAAAAGATTCAAGAAACCTCTCAGGTGCTATAGAACATCGAGAAATTTTTTCCAATGCTCTTCGCCTTGTTTTTCAAGAAATTGGGACAGTGTGCTGACTGAGAAGGAGATGTTGGGCCTTTTGGCTGAGCTTAGATAAATGAAACTTTAAATTGCACTTTTGTCATTCACTTCCATAGGTGAAAAAATGAGATGGCTGTATTCAGTGGTTAATTTGAGATGAGAATTCGGCCCCATTTTTCTTATTACTGGACAATTTTCACTCATGTTTTAGAGCTCAAGAAGTTCTTCTACATGATGTGACTGTGACATAATTATTCCCACTTAGGAGTGGGTGATCTTAATTCCAAGCATGAGATCAGCCATGCAATTATCTTTTACCTCAAATTCTTTTTCTTTTTCCTCTTTGAAGATCTTTAGGTCCTTTCCAAAGGGTGAAATGTGATTGAAATGAAAGAAAAGCCACACAGGCTGTTTCCCATATAGGAAAAAGAGACAGGGATCTGAGGCTGAGGAAATAAAGCCAACTGATTTCAGCCAGGAAGTTAGTCCATTGTACCAACCCAATGGCACCTGCTTTATGCCATAGATTGTATTTCTGAACTTTAGACAGAAATTATTATTTTCAAGATTCAAGCCTTGAGGAATTGAGAGGTATATATCCTCTGACAAAGGAGAATTCAGGAAAGCATTTCTATATCAATTTTTTGGAGTTCTAAGCCTTGTGAGACAGCAAGGAAGTATGATCCCGTAACTAGTTCAGTCTCCCAGTAGGTGAAAAGGCTTTTGGGTAGTCGACATTGTAGTTTTGGGAGAAACCTTGAGCACAGAGAAGTGCTTTATACTCCACAATTTTTTTTCACCATTTCTGTGTTCTTTTGAAACCCCCATGGTTCCAAAAAATTTGAAAGAAAGTTCAAATTTCACAACCTACCACACCATCAGCTTTTCCGTTTAATCTGATTCTCTCTTAATAACCTCTAGGCAGTTTTCTTTATTATCAAACACTACTTCCTTGTCGAAGGGTAAGGGAGTTGTGTGAGAAATAGTTTCAAGAGTTTTTGGTTGATTTGAATAGGTAAAGACACTGTCTTGGGAGATGTCTCCCTCAATAAGTGCTGGATTTCAAGGACCCATAATTCTTATTCTGGGTAGCACTGAAAAATCTTTTTGTCTTTTTTCAAATTTTACTGAATCCACAACCCTTTTATCTTCATTATCAACTTTGCAACTCTCTGAACTTTAAAAATTGCCTTCTGGAGGGTCAGGTACAGAATCTCTATTAATTTCTATCCAGATAGAAGCAGGAAAACGTTGGTCAGAATTTTGATCATGGTGAGGGAATGAGCCCTAAACAAAAACAGAATTCCTTGTTATTATCACAAACCTATCTCTTAAGCGTAGTATCCTATAAGAAAAATTATCATTTTCAAAAACTAACATTATTCCCTCCTCTCAAGTGGGAGCCAAGGTCCAAGATCAATTCTGCTTTCCTATCAGCACAGTAGCCCACAACCAAAAGCGCACAACCTTGTAAATTTTGTGTTCTTACTGGACAATAGGGAAAATGGTGAAAAGTTGTTTCAAGATTGTGTTGGAATCATATTGAGCAGACAGGAAGAAGTGTTGATTACCTCTTCCCAACAACACCAAGGCAAATTTGAACCCAAGTGCAGGCACCTAGCCTTCTTGAGAATAGGGTGATTTGTTCATTCAGAAAACACATTGTTTTGGGGAGTTGCAATGGGTGAAAATTGTGTTTCATACCACAAGCATTGGCTATATTTTTGAACTTTTTGTTGTCAAATTCCATTCCCTTACCATATAAAATTTCCTTTAATTTCTTTTTTTGAAATTTTTTAACAGGTTTTTTCCATAGAATGAAATCATCATAGGACTTTTGTTTGTATTTCAAGAATATGACAGACTTGCATGATGAAAGCTGGTCAGCAATTGTGAGGAAATATTGATATACAGTTACAGAGGCTGCAGCGATTGGTATGTGTAACAACCATCCATCAGGGGTAAGGGTATTCATTCATTCACCCACTCAAACACCCCAAATCAGCAAATGCAGTATCTGCATCAGCATTCAGTTTCAGCAATCTTCATTCTGAAACATGCATACAGCTTGATACACCCATACAGCCTGTCAACACCTGTACAGGCTGGATTCACCCAATACAGTTTCAATATACCAATATGGAACTGTATGATCACTCAAATACACCACACCTCTTGTACAGGTTCTGTACAGCCGTACAGGACCTGTATTGGCCAGACTCAATTCAATCAACAAATATTCTCATGAAAATTCTTCCTCTGGATCAGGGCTGGTGATTCTCACATATACCAGCCCCTCTTTCTCCCCCCTGGGGACTTTTCCCCAGTTAATTAATTTAGTTTATTTATTATTTCATAATTATTCTTATCCTTATATTTGGGTATTATAATTATTTAATTCTAAGTTAGTCTTTGCCTTTTCTCTCTTCGCCTGTACAGTATGAGTTGGGTGGCCATATCCTTATTAACCCTTCTCTTTCCATTCGACAGGTTGAAACAGTGGACTTGGACTTGTTTGTGGTTGGCTCTTCTATTCTTTATTCTTATTCTTTTTGTTGCTGCTTCTTATATTCATTCTTTTAGTAATTCATCTTTAACACTCTTAAGTGTATCCTTCCTTACCATATCTCTGAGCCCTCCATAAGTGAGTCCCAGTTTACTGAGTGTCATGCCCTCTTCACTTCGAAGAGCCCCTGTGACAGTATGACAAGATCTAGGTGAATGCATTCAAGTATTTTGTGGGCCTTCTTAAAATGATTGGAAAACATGTAATCAGTGAACTTCCCTTTAAGAAAATTCTGACAGATATTGTTTTCAGCTGGAAGTCCAAGAGTTTTAACAGCTGTCTTTGAGAAGATGTCACAGCTACTATCTACTGGTAAGGGTATTCAATCTTATCCCCACTCAAACCCATTAAACCAGAAAATATAGTATGTGTATTGTTAATTAGTTTAATAACGTCTTCTGGCTGAAAAATGCACACAGCTTGCCTCTCAATACAGCCTGTCAACACTTTTACAGGCTGCATTCACAAAATACAGTTTTGGGTTCACAAGTCTGAAACTGCATGATCACCTAACTCCACCACACCTCTTCTACAGACCTGTACATCCACACAGGGGCTTTATTATTCAAATGAATTCATATGAAGATTCCTCTTAAGAAAATTCACTCTTTGGATCAGGGCTTATTGATTCTCACATATAACAGCCCCTCTTTCTCCCCCTGGGGACCTTTCCCCAGTTAATTGATATATTTGATTCATTACTTAATAAAGACTGCTATTCTTATTTCTGAAATGTTATATTCATTGGCTTTAAGTTGATTTTTGCATTTCCTCACCTGTTCAGTAGAATTGTGGTTACCATATCCTTATTAACCCTCCTCATTCTGTCTGACAGGTTGAAACGGTAGACTTGGACTTGTTTGTGGTTGGCTCTTTTATTCTTTACTCTTATTCATTTTTTGCTGCTTTCTCATGTTTATTTATTGAAAAATCCTATTTATATTACACTCTTAAATGTACCCAATCTTATTCCATCCTTAAGCCCTCTATAAGTGAGTTTCAGTTTACTGAGTGCCAGGCCCTCTTCACTTAGAAGAGTCCCTGTGACATTATATCAATTAAGTCAGAATTTTTTTTCCATTCATTCTTTTGGCATTTGTTTCTCTCATTCATAAATTATGATCTCTTTATGAATTCATTATTTTATGATTTCTCCATCCATGTTCAACTAATTCATTTTATTCATATAAAAAATTGACCCTGCCTCATTTCTCCATTCTACTTACCATGTCACTCTGTCTTAATTTCCAATCATTTTGAAATTTTCTTTCTTTGTTTGACTCAGGTTTATCAGGTTTATATTGATTTCTCAATTGGTTGGTCTTCATTAGTATAATTGATTCAAATTCAGGATCTTGTTGGATTGTATTTATGTTTATTGACTGTTTGATTCCTCAAGATTGATTCATTGACCTCAATAGTTGAATTGATTGATTGATCTGATTTTTACTCATCAAGATATTTATTGAGTGACTTGATACCTCAAGACCTTGATGTCACATGGTGGGCTGTGATCTACAAATTTCCAGTATTAACCTGTCTTTCAACCAGTCTAATAGCCTTTTTTGAGAAGAGGTCCCTTTTTTAAGGTCTGGCAGACATAATTGTGAAAATAAATCAGTTATTGACATCATGGGTTTTATTTTGGTTAGAGAAAAGGGGAAGGTCTCAAACAAGCAACCAAAAATTTCTGGGTGTTCTGCTTCATTGGTATACAAGGGTTCTGCCCCTTGGAGGTTCCTTGTTGGCACCTGTTGTGAATAATGTGGCTCCATGAGGAGGAAATGGGTAATACCATCAGCTATGTGCACTTTTTGCCATCCTGTGACTCAAAACCAGAGCACAAGCATGACAGGCAACATACCATAAACTAAGGGTAGAACAAAATACCACCAAAATATGTAGCTTAGCAAAACCAGCTCAAAAGGGATCAAAGGAAAGAGGAAACTCACCTTTTTCCTAATATACAAGTCCCATAATCATAGGAAAAAGAATAACAAAGTTATTCCAGCTCAAAGCAGTGTCTGATAATAAACCTTAATTCTTGCCTCATATAGAATCTAGAGAACAAGGCTCAACCCCATCAAATGGGTGCTCAGATTAAAGCTCTCAATTAGGGCTATTCAATGGTACAAGCCAAATTGCGCTGGCACCAAAACTACAGAGGTTATGGCCAAAAATAAGGTTGAATAAGGAAGAATAAAATATTTGCCTCTCATCTAACCTCTACATACTTAGTGTGAGAGAATTAAAGTGGGGTCTTCTTGTAAACAGCTCAATAAGGGCTCTCCAATGGTGCCATCCATTTCCCCCCAACTCTACTTTAACAAAAGCTATGGAGCAAATTAGTTCCATACAGGTCTGGATGAAAATACATACCTGGATAATAAAACTTGAACATGGTATAGCTTTGCCATATTTAATGGTAGCCATACCAAATGAGGTACAATTTTATAGATATCACTCAGGGCTACTTAATGAGCCAACTTTGAGCTCAATATGTCAAAAACTGACAAATATATGGCAGTTTTCAGGTTGAAATCCCACAGTTTGGCCAATACACCTTTTTCACTGTGGGATATCTTCCCATCTCTTTGATTATGAGGTATCAAATGGAAAATGTAGCTTGTTTATAATTCAAATCCTCATAGTTCATTCAATACTGGGGTCCCATATAGGTTGTGTAAAGCATTCTGTGTGTCAGAAGAGGGCTATGTGGTCCCCAGCTGGAAATTCTCACACTGTATTGGTGAAAACTGCCCAGATGTGGTTTTTAGAACAAATCTGAACCCAATGCAGAGTATGAAGGCTGTGAGAAAACTACAAGCCAGTCATTTGAAGTGAGAATTCTTCACTTCCTCCATGTGCAATAGTCTAGAGGACCTTTTCACGCAATTTCATGATAGAAAGGGACCTTTCTCTTCCCAAAATAGGAATCCCCATGCTTCTCTTGAATTCCTATGTAGTACAACTGTCCAAAACAGCTATACTCTCAAAAATAAGCAGGTTGTCACAGATGGTGGAACTGGGACCTATAATACCAGAAAAACATCAAGGAAATTAAACCTTGATCTGGTAGCGTTTTCTTTTCAGTTATGATGACCCTGAATGGAGATCTCAAGTGCTTGTTGACAGTTTCTGGTATCAATGTGACACTGTTCTACTGATAATTTAATGTATTGTAGTCTTTATTATAATAAACCAATTTATAAAGCTTCACTCAGGTTTCAATAGCTTAAGTTGTAAGTAGTCATATCACAACTTTTTCATGGACTCATCCTGACATTTGGTAAGCCTGGCTGTGTTTTTTTACACTTTTGGGGCTAATTTGGCATTAAAAGCAAGTTTTTTGTTAATTTTTATATTTTGAATCATTGCTTCTTTTCTTTTCAGGCCTAAAAAGCCTTCAAAAAATTAATAATATATTGAATATTCTATATTATTAACTTTTATGAGTGGTATATAAACATATACCACTGTGTTTTTTCTTCTTTTTTTTACAGGGTTTTATTATATTTAATCACCACAGACTATTTTGGGTGTGCTCTTGATATCAAAACACTAAAACATCCTCAATACACTATTTTTGAGAATGAGAAACCCTCTTTACTGTAAATAACAGCTTCAGAGGCATGGTTGTACATATTGATAATTTCAATTGTCCATTACAGAACCACTTATAATATGACACTTGTTAATGACAAGTTAAGCTATGAGATATTGGGATAGAAACTGTATAGCATAAGTGCACCATACAGTATTCTTGAAGTGCAATTGATAATCTCACTTATAAGTCACAATACAAGGGAAAAATATAGTAATATATTGCCAAGAGGCCATTCTTAGACATGCAAACAGCATTCAAGAAGTCTTAACTAACATAAGTCCTCTCCCTTTCTGGTTCAGTGGAAGAAAGCTTCATACCACTTGAAAAAAAAGTCACAAGGCAACACACCTTTGACACCCCCAGATACAACAATTGTCAGCCTGTGACTCAACACCAGAGCACAAGCATGACAGCCCAAATACCATAAACCAATGGTATAGCCAAGATACCACCAAAACATGGATCTGAGCCAGATTAGCTCAAAAGGTATAAATTTAAAGAGGAAACTCACTCCTTACTGAATATATAAGTGCCATCACCATAGGACAAAGAATAACAAAGTTATTCCTGCTCAAAGTTGTTGCTGAGCATAAACCTTAATTTTCACCTCTCATCTAAAATCCAGAAGGAGAGGCTTAACCCCATCAAATGTGTATTTAAAATGAAGCTCTAAGCCAGGGCTATCCAATGGCACTAGCCAAACTGAGCTAGCACCATTATTAATTGAGTTATGGCCAAGCTCAGGCCAAATAAGGGTGAACAAAACATTCACCTCTCATCTAACTTTTGCAGTTTTAGCTTGAGATAGCTAAAGTGGGGTCTTTTTGGAAATAGCACAATCAGGGCTATCTGATGGTGCCATCCATTTCCCAATAGCTCAACTAGAACAAAAGTTATGGGGCAAATAAGCTCAATACAGGTTTTTCCCTAAACCACGCAAATGTACAAAGGTCTTGTACATGGGATAACTTTGCCATATTTAATGATACCCATATCAAATGAGGTACCATTTTGTAGATCACATACAGGGCTATACACTGAACCAATTTTGAGGTTGATATCTCAAGGATTGACAAAGGTGTGGCTGTTTTAAGGTCAGATTCCCACCTGCTGTCATATACAGCCTTACCATGGAATAATGTCCCATAATC
Source organism: Austropuccinia psidii (assembly GCA_023105745.1). Taxonomy (NCBI): domain Eukaryota; kingdom Fungi; phylum Basidiomycota; class Pucciniomycetes; order Pucciniales; family Sphaerophragmiaceae; genus Austropuccinia; species Austropuccinia psidii. The sequence goes on from JALGQZ010000017.1 coordinate 15,515,099, forward strand.
ATGAATATGAGGTGTCAAATAGACAAAGAAGCTTGTTTTTACTTCAATACCTCATATGTCAGCCAATACTGGGGTCCCATACAGTTTCTGTACAGCATTCTATGTGTCATACACGTCAGGATCAGGCTGTGAGGTCCCCAGATGAAAGTTTTCACCCTGTATTGGTGAAAACTGCCCAGATGTGGTTTAAAAACCACATCTGAGCCCAATGCAGGCTATACAGGTCTTTGAAAGCCACAAGCCTGTCTCAGAGAGTGAAAAAATCTTCACTTCCTCTACATGGAAAGGTCTAACACCCTTTCCACCCCATTTCAGGGTAAAAAGGAGGCTTTTCACAGCCAGAATTGCTTTCCTCATCCTGCTCTTAAATTCCTATGTAGTACAACTGTCAAAAACAGTTATACTCTTGGAAAATAATCAGGTATAATTATAATTTTAATTATTGTAGTCTTTATTATTTTAATCCAACAGGTAAAGTTGCACCCAGGGCTTTCAACAGCGCTCACCAACACTATTCTATAATAATAAAGCCCATTGATTTTATTATAAACCCTTATTTCTTCATAAAACACTCTTATTTTAAATCTTTTATCACGTGTCACAGTCAAATTTAAAGTTTTAAATAGCCTAATTACTGCTTCATCATAGACTCAACTTGACATTTTGGGGGCCTGGCCGTGTTTTTTGACCTTTTTGGACCTTATAAGTGAGTTTTTTACTTATTCTTTATTTTCTGACACTTGTTTTATCCTTTTTTTAGGCATAATTCCTTCTTAAAAATATATATTTATTATATATTTATCCTTATACTCATATTGAAAAGAGTACTTGTCACGTGGCTAATAACCACAAGACCCTTATTTTTGGTGTGTTTTATATATAAAAACACTTTTTAGCCATTAATACAGTCTTAATTTTCAATTAAATTAAGACACCTCATACTTATAAACCAACAGTTGAGGTGTGGTTGGGCAGATTGTTAACTCAATTACCCTCTTACATACCACGTTTTTACAGTTTACACTTGCTAATTAGAAGTCATTCTGTAAGATATTGGTATACAAACAGTATACCAAATATCAGTAAGCTGTATTTCTGACGTGAAATAGTTAATTCAATTACACTGTCATTGTACAAGGGCATATTGTAGTAATATACAAGCCCAGAGGCCATTCTTAGATGTGCAAACAGCATTTTAAGAAGTCTTAACTGAGATTAAGCCCTCTTTTTACTGTTTGATTCAGTTGAAGATAACTTCATACCACTTGAATACCAGTCACAGGCCAATACACCAGTGACACCCTCAGAACCAGAGGGCAGCAAAGGCAAAGGAAAGAGGCACAGTGAAGGCCTGATAAAAGCAAAGAAGTGGACACCCATTGCAACACAGAAGAGTAGAAAACCACAAAATTCTGCTTCTATACAAAGTCAACCAAGCTTGATAGCTTGTACAGGTAAAATCACTATAACCAGCCCAGTTGTAACCTCTAAAGGTAAATTGCCCAAATCAGCAAACAACAAATTTGTACAAGGCACAGTCAAAGGTAAATACCCTAAGAACATAAAGTTTTTAACTGCTTGCAAACACTAACATGTCACCTGTATACCTCAGAGATCTTGGCTTCCAAAGGAACCAGCCAGAGGACAGAGAAGGCTTGTCCAGAACGAGAAGACCTGAAAGAGGACACCTTGGACACAGTAGTCAATGGCAAAACAATGAGGGAGATAATATCAACCCTGCCATTCACGCTCCAATTCAATGACAAATTCAAACCAGAGGACTGGAAATACATGGATCAAGTTCTTCAGCTCCACCAACTCCTCAAGGACCTATTTCAATCAAGCATGGACAACAAGAGGTTCAACCTGGCATCTCACTGGGCAGAACTTGGAGCAAGCTGCCAGAAGATCTGTCTCAAAGAGATAGACTTCAAAGACCTTATAATAATTGCCAAAGGTTGGAATCCTACCAGGCAGTTCAGACTCCTGGAGGCAAGGGCACAGAGGATAAGGGAGAATCAAGCCACTATCCAAGCTATAGAAGAACAGTTAACGCAGACAGGGCCTACTCAGATTCTGTGAGCCTTAGAGGTAATTTCATATACCCAAAAGACCACAAATACAAAATTGACATATAAATATAAATTAAATAAATTTATTTATTTTATTAAAATGAAAATCAAAATATAAATATAAAATTATATTCACAATTAAAAATTCAATTACAATTTAAAAATAAAATTACATTGAAATTTTGAAATTGTAAAATTACATTTATACTTGAAAAAATTAAGTAAAAATGAAATTTTAACAAAATTGTAAAAAAATAAACAAATTTGGAAAAATATGAAATAAAGGTAATTATAACTGTTTATCCAATAAATAAACATATAAAAATTATTTAACCATTGGATTCCTCATAAAAAATCAGGTGGGGTCACCTCTGAGTGAAAATTTTGTAGCTCAACTCTAAATAAGCTGAAATCAAGTTTTTAGTATTTTCTGTATGAAAATTGAAAATCCTCAAAACTTTAATTTAACTCACATCACATGTAGTGTTAATCACCAAAATTTGTGTTAAAATTGAGGTGTTGTGTATATTTTAGAAGTTATGAGGAATTAAAGTATTTTCAATTGAATTCAATTGAAACGTTAACATGTGCACATGTATTACATAAGTGAACTTTGATTTACATACAAGGTATCAATTATTACTGTATTGAACTGTACAACTCAATTGAATTACATATGTAAATTATAAGTATAATACATGATGAGGAATTAAAGGAAAAAATAAATTGGAAAGATTAAATTTGGGGGAAAAAGGAACTCCAGCTCTAAGGGGGAGCTAGACCCCCAAATTCCTTGCTGAAAGGCGTATGGTGTCAAAATTCACGCAAAGGTTCATCACTTTTGGCCTGGAATTGAGTTACAGGGTCTGTGGACTCAATTGATGATGAGGTTTTGATACCAACTGGGGTAGTTTTAGCTGTTGCCAAGAGGGTAAAACTACCCTTAAGATAAAACAATCATAGTAAAAACAGCTTTAACTGTTTTCTACGTCTCTTACACACATTCCGACGTGTTTTGAAGGCTCTAGACCAGGTATTGCTATAGTAATGGCTGATTTAAGGGTCTAAAATGGCTAAAAATGGCTTAAACCAGCCCTTTTTTAGTCTAAACCAGGGTTCAATGATGCCATAATTGGCTTTTCTGTTTTCAGATTGTTTTTGACGACTGACAAGAGTAAACTTTACTTTTGGAGTAAGAAAATTGATGGCTATAAAAGAATTTCTTCTTTGCCCCACTTTTCTCTTCATGTTAGAATCTTTTCCTTTTATAATTAGTTTAAACATTGTTAAACCAATCAATAAAAGCTTCCAACCACCTTTCTTAAATCATTTTAAGCCTTTTAACCACGTGCAAAAATCATTATAATCATTTTTTGTAACTCTTATAATCATTTTTACCCCTGAACCACCCCAAAAGTGAATTAAAGCATCTTTCATCACTGTTAACGTTGTCACTTTGTTTCCAAATCCACTCTGGTCACTTTTGGGCGTGTTTTCTCTTTAATATTATTTTTAAAGACTTTGTTCTAGAATTAATTGCTTGCAGTTCATTGCTCAATTAATTCCAATTGAAATTGCTCTTGAAGAAATTTCTTTTGTAGCCTTAAAATATCTCTTGTAGAGTATTTCTTGGATAAATTTTTATAATATTATTTTTTTATATTAATAAAGTTATAAAAAATAAAATTGGTGTTTTTTATCTTAAAAATAATATTTCTTACTATTTTTAATTTATTTTTACCTTATACAAATTTTGAGGATAGGAAAAGTACTTGATTTTTAATCAAAGTTTCATATCCACACCTTACAGATTCCTTCAGGCTCACAAGGAGCAGGCCAAATCAGCTCCCCAGTGGCTTCACACCATTCAGAAACCAAGAAATCAATGACCAGGAGTCGCCATTCTTCACAATTCCAGGAGGTTCCCAGGAGAAGAAAAGGAGACAAAGGGAAAAACAAGACCTCTTTCAGCCAAAGCCAGAAAGAGTCAGACCCCATGATCCAGAAGTTGTTGGATTTGGTGAAAGAAGTACACAAGAACCAGAAGTAGCTGTAAGCCACTCTAGAATCAGTAGTCTTAGTAATAGAAACATTACCTTCACTCAGATTGAACATAATATTGTCACACCTGAGAGTAACATAAACAGTGATGCACTGTGGTTACAAATGTCCCTATATGCTGAGCAAACTCAAAAGCAGTTTGCAGAACTTGAAGAAAGCCATTAGAGGATGAAAAAATTAACAGCCTCCATGGATAAAATTGTTAAAACTCTTCAAGAAGGACATGCTCAATTGAGAAAAGCCTCTGAAGAAACCAAGAAAAGACTGAATCTAGTCTTTGAAGAACAACACCACAGCAAAAGGGACAGGGATTGTCTGGATCAAGACATAAACAAATTGTTTAATGTCTGCCATAACTGGAAGCCCCAACCACAAGGCCAAGTTATGAGAAATCCATATCAACCATATGCCATGTTGATGAATAAGGCAAGATCTCCATCACAATACCAGGATGGAGATGGCATGTCTTATTCAGAGAAGGAAGCCTTGAAACAGCTTCCTGAGGCCTCAAGCTGGCCCAAATTCTCTGGAACAGGAGAATATGATCATATGGAACTCATAGATTATATTGATGGACTCTTCATTGATGTACCAAGCATACCAGATCACTGGATTACTTCTAGACTAAATACAGCATTTAAAGGTCATGCTAGTATATGGTACACAGAAATGAAAGGAATCCATGGCAGAAGAAACTGGCCATGGTGGAAGAGTCAAAGCATCCACAAGTACAGTAATTGAACTTGGATATGGCAAAAGACCATGTCATTTGACAATGACAAATTCTCTGTGGACAAAGATCCATATGAGTGGTGTCTTAGACAGTCCAAAAGACTTGAAGCCATTGACCCTCAGATTAACATCCAAATGAGGAATCACAAACTTCTGACACAAATGCCAGGAGAACTAGAATATGCAGTGAAATGCAGATACAACCAAAATTGCACTCTAGATGACATTGCTAATACCTTACAAGACATAAGGAAGAGAACTAATATAGGGAAATTCACCCCATATAAGAGCAGTGGTTTCAAAGAGAAACAACCTTTCAGAGTGGAGTTTAAAGACAAACCCAGAGAAAGGGTAGCAGAAGCAACAAAGAAGAAGAATTCTTGTCACACTTGTGGTTGAACAGACCACTATGCCAATAACTGTCTAAAGGCAAAGAAAAAATTCTATGCCAATGAGAAAGTCCCAGGGGAGGAATCTCCAACAGAGGATTCCGAATCAGACTCCATGGGTGATGCCATCAGAGAACCATCTGATGATGACCAAGACCCAAAGGAAGAATTTCTAGTGGAATACCAAGAGGAAACCCCACTTGAAATTAAGGATATACAGTTGGAAGCAGGCATGCCACAGGATACTGCCAACAAAAGCTTGTGCAAACATACACAAGATGCACAAACATTCCTGGTTACACCAACCAAAGGAATGGCAAATATACATGGAACAGCCACTAAAATGACTGTCTGTATTGAAAATGCTCAACATTCATTGATCATTGATAGTGGGGCACACTGCTCCATAGTCGCCAGAAATTCTCTGGATAACCACTTCCCAAATTGGGAAAATCAGCTCTTTCCCACCAAGGAAAACAACCTTAAAAGTGCCTCAGGGAAGATGACTTCCATTGGTACAATTATCAAAGAGAGAATTGTACCCCACAGGAAGGGTAATATCAGACTCAACCCAGAGTTTGTAGTGCTTAATGATGCCCACATTGAAGGGTTCTTACTGGGAACATACTACAAGAGGATGTATGGCATAGATATTTACAACAGTAAAAATAGGCACATTACCATTGGTACCAACAAGAAAAAGAAATTTTCACTTGATATATACCAGGTATCTTCCCAATATCCACTAGAAGACATCCTGAATGAATTCAGGGAGGGACAGTTTAGCACTACCCTCACCAGTAAACAAAAACTAATTCTACTGAAGATGCTGAGGAAGAACAGACCAGCATTTGCCATTGGGAAAGATCAAAGGCCATGATATAGAACTGTATCTGGATGTGGAAAGACCTTATCCACCCATGCTCAGGAGACCTCCTTATCCAGAAATCCTGGAAACCAGGAAAGAAATTGAAAAACACATCAATGAACTCCTGGACATGGATGTCATCAGAAAGATTAAACATAATGAGATAGTGGAAATCACCACTCCTGTCCTAATCACCTGGAATTATGGTAAGTCTAGACTGTGTGGAGACTTCAGAGATCTGAATAACTACACAAAAGCAGACAGGTGCCCTATACCCAGGATACCTCATGCCTTGGATAACCTGGCAAAATCCAAATACATAACCAAAATGGATTGTATGGAAGGCTTTCACCAAAATGGAGTTAAACCAAACTCCATGAAATTACTCAGAATAATATGCCATATGGGCATATATGAGTATACCAGGATGCCATTTGGCATCAAAAATGCACCAGCCCACTTCCAAAGGATGATGGACACAATACTTCAAGAAGAAATATTGGAAGGCTGGATGGTGGTATATATTGATGATATCATTATATACTCAGAGACATGGGAAGACCAGGTACAATACATAGACAGAGTGCTAAGCAAATTTACACCCATCAATCTGAAGATTTCACTGAAAAAGTGTAATTTTGGCCAACAAGAGCTGCTAGCTCTAGGACATAAAGTCTCAGGTCTTAGTCTGGCAATTGACCAGAATAAAGTAGCAGCAGTACTGCAAAAGCCAGTACCAAGAAACATCAAAGAGATGCAATCTTTCCTTGGGTTTACTAGCTACTACAGAAACCACATCAAGAATTTTGCCCACATAATAGTAGTTTGTACAAGTTATGTTCAAAAGATGTAGTTTTTGAAATGACCAAGGAAAGAAGCAATGCATATGAGAGGATCAAACATGAATTCACAAATGCACCTGTGCTCATCTTACCTGACTTTTAACTACCATTCAAGTTATATATAGATGCAGCATGCAGCCAAGGCTTAGGAGCAGCCCTTCACCAAAGGCAAATTGTGGATTGTGAACCAAGGGAGGGAGTAATATTTTACATCTCTAGGAAACTGAAATATTCAGAAGCCAGGTATGGGGCCACCCAGACTGAACGTCTATAACTATTCTGGGCTCTAGAAAAACTCCATTGTTATCTGGAGGGTGCAGTCTTTGAAGTCTACACAGACTGCACAGCCTTGAAGTCTTTACTGAACATGAAGACTACAAATAGACACATGCTGAGATGGCAAATAGCCATCCAGGAGTATAGAGGGAACATGAACATCATATACAAAGAAGATAAAAGTCATACCAATGCAGATGGTCTTAGCAGATGGCCACTGGATAATGTCAAGAGCAATCCAGCTTATGACCCTGAGGTTTCAGCCAAGATCCCCATCCATTTCATGGAAATAGATAGGAGGAGGAACTTCAGATTCTCTGAATGGGCACCAGAATGTGGTACCCTTGACAGTGGGAACACTGATTCAGAAGGAACAGAAACTCCCATACTGGGAATAAGTTCCTCAGAACTGCACAATGAATTTTTCAGTGCAGTACTGAAGTCTTATGCCAAATACAAACAGTGTGGCATATTACTACAGCTCCTTCAACAAAAATACAGGAGTCCAGAACTGGAATCCCAGCTGGAAGAACCCTGGTTGAGGGCCTACAAGGATAACAAGTTCTTCCTTGTGGATGGTCTACTTTACCACAGAGAGAAGCACACAAGTGCACTCACAGTGTAAGACAGAGACCACATCTCTCTGATCCTACAGGAATTTCATGACTGCCCCCATATGGGACACATGAGTGAAGACAGGACCAGAAAGAGTGTAGAAAGCACAGCTTGGTGGCCCAAGTGGGAAAAAGATTTGAGTGAATATATCAACACTTGTGAAAGATGCTAAAAGGCAAATAGAAAACATGGGAAGATGTATGGGTTACTTCAACATATAGAGGAACCCAAACAGCCATGGGAGACCATCAATATGGACTGGGTCACAGGACTTGTCCCAGGAGGCAAAGAAAACTACAATTCCTGCCTAATCATAGTTGATAGGTTCAGCAAGAGCATGAGGTTTCTACCATTCCATAAAGAGGACACAGCCATGGATACTGCTCTATTATTCTGGAATAACATCATATCCACCTGTGGAGTATCTAAGATAATCATTAGTGATAGGGACCCAAAATTCACATCTGAATTTTGGACCAACTTATATGCCATGCTTGGCACCAAGCTTTCATTCTCCACAGCTTACCATCCACAAACAGATGGCCTAGCTGAAATGATGAGCCAGACAATGGAAGACAGCCTTAGAAGGTTCCGTGCCTATGGCATGGAATACAAGGACCATGAGGGATACACCCATGACTGGGTTACCCTTCTACCAGCTGTCCAACTGGCTTATAATACAAGTCAGCACTCTACCACAGGAAAAACGCCTGCAGTGGTAGAGAAAGGGCGGAATCCCCTGTTGCCTGTGGATCACTCAAAGAAAAATCTTCTGACCATCCACCCCACAGCCAAAGACTTCCATGATATGTGGAAGAGGGCTTGTGACACAGCTGCCAAATGCATAGCTGAGGCAAAAGAGCATAATAAGCAGAGGTGGGACAAGACACACATGGAACCTGACTTTAAGGAAGGGGACAAGGTACTAGTGTCCAAACTGAAATTTAATAACCTCAAAAGACCGAAGAAAATTAGAGACTCATTTGTAGGGCCCTTCACTATCATTCAATTGATAGGGAAGAATGCAGTGGAAGTCAAACTTACAGAGTAATTTTCCAGGAAGCACCCAGTCTTTCCAGTAAGTTTGGTCAAGCCATACTTCCAAACAGAGGAGGATGAATTCCCCTCCAGGATGAAGAACCCCACACCACCTGATATAGTGGAAGTGGAGGACTTCCCTGGACCTGTGAGGAAAATCATCAGGGCCAGGAAGATCAGACTTGATGGGAAGGATCAAAGACAATACTTAGTCAGATTCAAGAGCCAAACAGCTGATAAAGACAAATGGCTGGCAGAAGATGCCATACCAGATGGGAACCTTCATTTAAGGAAATTCAGAGCCTCTAGGAGGACTGAACAGTATCATCAATGATGAGCTTTTTTTAGAGGGAGGGTACGTCAGCCTGTGACTCAAAACCAGAGCACAAGCATGCCAGCCAAAATACCATAAACCAATGGGATAGCCAAGATACCACCAAAGCATGGATCTGAGCCAAATTAGCTCAAAAAATATCCAATGAAAGAGGAAACTCACCTCTTTTTGAATATATAAGTCCCATCACCATAGGACAAAGAATAACAAAGTTATTCCCCCTCAAAGTTGTTGCTGAGCATAAACCTTAATTTTCACCTCTCATCTAAAATCCAGAATGAGAGGCTTAACCCCATCAAATGGGTATTCAAATTGAATCTCCAAGCCAGGGCTATCCAATGGTACTAGCCAAACTGAGCTAGCACCAGTATTACTTGAGTTATGGCCAAATTCAGCCCAAATAAGGGTGAACAAAACATTTCCCTCTCATCTACCTTTTGCAGTTTTAGCATGATATACCTAAAGTGGGGTCTTTTTGGAAAGAGCACAATCAAGGCTATCTGATGGTGTAATCAATTTTCCCATAGCTCAACTAGAACAAAACTTATGGGGCAAATAAGCTCAATACAGCTTTTTGCCTAAACCACACAAATATACAAAGCTCTTGTACATGGGATAACTTTGCCATATTTAATTATACCCATATCAAATGGGGATCCATTGTGTATATAGCATACAGGGCTACACACTGAACCAATTTTGAGGTTGATATCTCAAGAATTGACAAAGTTATGGCTGTTTTAAGTTCAACCTTACCATGGGATAATGTCCCATAATCATGAATATGAGGTGTCAAATAGATGAAGGGGCTTGTTTTTAATTCAATACCTCATATGTCAGCCAATACTGGGGTCCCATACAGTTTTTGTACAGCATTCTATGCGTCATACACGTCAGAATCAGGCTGTGAGGTCCCCAGATGAAATTTTTCACCCTGTATTGGTGAAAACTGCCGAGATGTGGTTTCAAAGCCACATCTGAGCCCAATACAGGCTATACAGGTCTTTTCAGAACACAGGTCTGTCTCAGAGAGTCAAAAAATCTTCACTTCCTCTACATGGAAAGGTCTAACACCCTTTCCATCCCATTTCAGGATCAAAAGGAGGCTTTTCACAGCCAGAATTTCTTTCCTCATCCTGATCTTAAATTCCCACATAGTACAACTGTTAAAAACAGTTATACTCTTGGAAAACAATCAGGTATAATTATGATTTTAATTATTGTATTCTTTATTATTGTAATCCAACAGGTAAAGCTGCACCCAGGGCTTTGAACAGCGCTCACCACCACTATTCTATAATAATAAAGCCATTTAATTTCATTATAAACCCTTATTTCCTCATAAAATACTCTTATTTTAAATCTTTTATCACATGTCACAGTCACATTTAAAGTCGTAAATAGCCTAATTACTGCTTCATCATACACTCAACCTGACAACAATCCAGAAGGGAAAAGGCAAAAGGCACAGTGAAGGCCTTATTACAATCAAAAGGTGGGAACCAATAGCCACTCATAGTAGTAGAAAACCACAAATCTATGCATCAATACAAGGGCAACAAACCTTGATGGCTTGTACAGGGAAGATCACAGTCATTAACCCAGTTGTAACTTCCAATGTCAAATTGCCCAAAGCAGTAGAAACCAAAGTTGTAAAAGCCACAGTCAAAGGTAAATACCCTAATATCACAAATTTTTTTTGACTGCTTGAAAACACTAACATGTCCCCTGTACACCTCAGGAACCAGCCAGAGGACTGACCAGGACTGTTCAGAGTCAGAGAACCAGGGCCTGGACAAAATGGACACCATAATAGATGGCAGGACACTGAGGGAAATCATAACCACACTGCCATTCACCCTCCAACTCAATGGAAAACTCAAACCAGAGGATTAGGAGGATATGGATCAAGTTCTTAAGCTCCACCAACTCCTCAAAGATCCATTCTAATGAAGCATGGACAACAAGAGCTTCAACCTAATGTCACACTAGGCAGAACTGGGAACATGCTTGCAGAATTTATGTCTCAAAGAGATAACCTTCAAAGATCTTATGGTAACAACCAAAGGATGGAATCTCAACAGTAAGTTCAAACCCCTGGAGGAAAGGGAAGTCAGGATAAGGGAGAATAAAGCCACTATCCAAGCTATAGAAGAACAACTGAACCAGAAAGAGCATACTCTGATTTCTACAGGCTCACAAGGAGTAGACCAACCCAACTCTTCAGTGGCTTCACACCATTCAGGAACCAGCAGATCAGTGGCCAAGAGTCACCAATCCTCACAATCCTAGGTACTTTCCAGGAGAAGACAAGGATCAAAGGGCAAAAACAAGACTTCATTCAACCAAAGGCAGAAGGAGTCAGACCTAACTATACAGAAGCTGTTGGAAAGGGTGAAAAAAGTACACAAGAGCCAGAAATAGTTGTAAATACTTCTCATAGAATCAGAAGTCTCACTACTATAAATATTACCCCCACTAAGATGTAACACAGTGTTTTCACACCTGAGAGTAACATAAACAATAATGAACTATGGTTACAAATTTCCCAATTTGCAAAACAAACCCACAAAGGTTTTGCAAAGCTCCAGGAAAACAATTTGAGGTTGGAAGAATTGACAGCCTCACAAAACAAAATTGTCAAAACCCTTCAAGAAGGCTATTTTAAACTAAGAAAAGCCCCATAAGAGACCAAAAGGAGACTTAACTAAGTCTTAGAGGAGCAACACCACTGCAAAAGAGACAGGGAATGTCTTCATTGTCAGCCTGTGACTCAGCACCAGTTCACAAGCATGAAAGCCAAAATACCATAAACTAATGGTAGAACAAAATACCACCAAAAGATGGAACTGAGCCAAACAAGCTCAAAACCTCCCAAAAGAAAGAGGAAAATCACCTCTTTCCAAATATACAAGTCCACAACCATGGGAAAAAGAATAACAAAGTTATTCAAGCTCAAAGAAGTTGCTGAGCATAAACCTGTCACAGGGGCTCTTGGGAATAACTGGAGTGGCCTGGAACTCACTTGGATGGCTCCAAAAAACAATAAGGAAGAATATATTTCTTTAAGAGAAAATGAGAGCAGTACATGTCAGCCTGTGATTAAAACAGGGAGCACAAGCATGACAGCCAAATACCATAAACCAATGGTAAAGCCAACAAAGCACCAAAACATGGAACTGAGAAAAATCAGCTCAAAACATATCAAACAAAAGCAGAAACTCACCTCCTTTGGAATATACAAGTCCCATTATTACAGGACAAAGAATAACAAAGTCATTCCTTCTGAAAGTTGTTGCTCAGCATTTAGCTTTTCCAAGTCCCAGACAACACATAAGCACTCCATTTGACTGGCTCCATCTCTGGCTTCAGTTGGTTTTATTTGCCTGGATATGAAGCATATGGGTCCTTCCACAGGTTTATCATTGATAATTTGAACTTGGTGAAGTGCAGCACCAAGCCCATCTCCTAATGCATCAACATAAAGCTTAAAAGGCAGCTTAAAGTCTGGCAAAACTCCTATAATTCATTTTTTCACCCAAATTGGTGTGAAAAATCTATTATTATCATTATTATTAATAATTTTAATAATAATACTAAGAAAAAAATATAATTATATTCCTTTTCACTGATTTTTTCAAACTAATATATACAAAGTATATATTGATACAGTCTTTTCTTGGAGAATGTGATCCTTGAGGTATATTTTATACCCAAATAGGCCACAGGCTTAACCCCATCAAATTGGTATGTAAATTGAAGCTCTACATCAGGGCTATCCAATGGTACTAGCCAAATTGATCTAACACCAAAATTACAGAAGCTATGGCCAAAATAAGTTCAAATAAGGGTGAACAAAATATTCACCTCTCATCTAACTTCTACTAGTTTAGTATGAGATACTGAAAGGGGTGGGTCTTTTTTGAATGAGAACCATCAGCGCTATCTGATGGTGCCTTCCATTTCTCCATATCCCATCTGGAACAAAAGTTATGGAGCAATGAAGCTCCATACAGATATTGAGAAAATCATATATTTAAATAACAAAACTTGTACATGGGATAATGTTGCCATATTCAATATTACCCATACCAAATGAGGTATCATCGTGTAGATCCCATCCATGGCTACATAATGAACCAATGGTGAGCTCAATATCTCAAAACTCAACAGGTTTATGGCAGTTTGAGAGTTAAAATCCCACAATTGGGCCAATACACCTTTTCTGTGAGATAATATCGCACAAATATGATTATGAGGTGTCAAACAGACAAATAAGCATTTTTATACTTCAATACTGGGGTCCCATACAGGTTCTGTACAGCATTCTACATGTCATATGCGTCAGAAGAGGGCTGTGTGGACCCCAGATAAAAATTCTCACCCTGTATTAGAGAAAGCTCCCCAGATGTGGTTTCAAAACCACATCTGAGCCCAATACAGTGTATACAGGCTTTGTGAAAGCCACATGTGAGCCTTTGAGATATGACCACATACCCAATAAGGTCACAAGAAAGACTCAGAATAATTATACCTTTAAGATAATTATACTAAAATTACTTAGAATAATTATACATTAAAATTAATTACCTTAAAAATACAAAAATACCATAAATTGGTACAAAAATTGGTTTAGCTTAAAAGCCAATGAATCAACATTTGAAATAAATTATACCATTGGATTCCCCATGGTAAAATACACATATACCATTTTTATGGCATATCTATAACGTCAATATTTAATGAGTTATAAGGAATAATACCTTATAAAAACCATAAATCCTTATTTATTTCAAGAACCAATGAAACAACATGTAAAATAAATTGTACCATTGGATTCCCCATGAAAATTCACACATAAAACAATTAATGAGCTAATTTACAAAGTTAATACTTAAGGAATTAACCTGAATATATGCACTTTTTTGGTCAACGCATATATTCAAGGATCATAGCTAATATCTCTTAAACTATACAAGATAGAGTGATGAACCAAAAATAAAGTTACCACGTAATTACTGTAAGAAGACAGATATAAACTTTATTTTACAAATTATTATCAAGGTTAAAACCTATGATGAAATATTGATAAAAATCAACAGAGCTGTTGACCACTTTGTTGTGAAAGTGGTCCAAACTTGAAAAGAAGTACACAGTTTGATTTTACTAGTTCATTCGTGAAGAATGATGTAATTTTTTATTATTAAATTCAGGGTACAACCCCCTGATATCATGGTTTGAAGTTTAAAATATTAAATTTCGACAGAAAAGATGAGTTACAAGAAAAATCATCAAAATTAAAGTTTTGATGATGTAATAAAAGGCTCTTGGCAGCATAATAAGGTTATGTCAGGCTATCAGAATTCACTCTCTGAATTGCTGTAGCGTGAAAAACTTAAAAGTTATTAAAGATCAAAGTTTGAGCTTAAATTGAGCAGTTATGATCACCTACTGTAACCTTAAATTAAGTTTAACAGTCATATGAGTGATACAATTGGTGAATACTATTAGTTTATGATTAAAACTAATAAAATCCACGAAATTTGGGGTTCTGCCAAGCCTCTGATGTCATCAAACTTAGAGTTATAGTGATAACTCTAAATAATGGTGTAATAATGATGTAATATGGTTTGATCATGATGTAATCATCCTCAAACCTTAAGATATTGATCAATTCCAGTGGATATGATCAGTACACGTCTACTAGAAGCCTGTTGGACTCTAGGAGGGAGGTATTTACTATAAATAGAGCTCTTTTTACTCTGTTTTCCCCCCAGACGCATCAAAAACATTAAATCAATTAAATCAAAGGTAATTTCTTTATTCTTTATATATAAAACTATTATATTATTAAAGACCAAAGACCACCTTGTTATAATCATCTATTTTGACTTGATTAAATCATTTATTTAATTGTTTTTGCTAAAAATCTCTCTAAAAACTCATTTCCAAGTAAAAATCAAGAATATTAGTGATTTTCTTTATTTTTATTGTAAATACAATTTGAAAAGGTTTTATTTATATTTTTTTTGGCGTAAAATATTACAAAATTATTATATTAAGTGTTAAAAGTAGGTTATTTTCTCTTATTACAATAATTTTCTCTTTATTATTATTTTAATAATTCTTTAATTAATATAAATAGTATTTATATTAATTTATAGATTTAATATTGGTAATATTATTGTTATTAATTGTTTTTTATTAATAAAAAAACAATTTTTTACGCCTTTATTATTTGTTTGTAACAATAATAAAGTGCCTTTAAATATATTAATTATTTTATATTAATATATTTATTTTTTTTATATTATATTTTATAATATAAATTATATTATTATATTTATTTAATAATATAATCATTTTAGGCCATAATTATAATAATTCTTTATTATTATAATTATTTTTATCCTATTTATTTCATTTATAAGGACATTCATAGTACAATAAGTAAAATATTAGTAATCTTTACTTATTGTTTCATAGTCAAACCTTACACCACAAGCCAGTACTCGGAAGTGAAAAACTCTTCACTTCCTCTACATGGATGGCCTAGAGGGTTATTTCACCCCATTTTAGGATAAAAGAAGGCCTTTTCTCTACCAGAAGAGGTTTTCTCATCCTACTCTTCAATTTCTACATTGTAAAACTGTCAAAAACAGTTCTACTGTTGGAAATAACAATTTCTAACTATAAATATAATTATTTTAGTCTTTTATTATAATAACCCAATTGATGAAGCTGCATTCAGGGCTTTCAACAGCACTCCCCATGACTAAAACTCCTTTAGTAAACCCCTTTTTATTCTTTATTTTCCATGTCACAGTCATGGTCTAAGCTGTAAATACTATTTAATATTACCTCTTCATAGACTCAGCCTGACATTTTGGGGGCCTGGCTATGTTTTTTGACTTTTTTGGACCTTTCTTCATGCAAAAAGTGAGTTTTTTCTCTCATATTCTTAATTTTTGACACTTTTGTTTCCCTTTTTTACTTGTGAAATTAGTAAAGAAATAATATAATACATATCTTATTATTATCTTTTTGAGTGGTATATAATTATATACCACTGTATTTTTTTTACGTGGTTGATTATCATTTAATCACCATATTATTTATCTTTGGGGTGTTTTTCATATTGAAACACGTAAGAGCCATCAATATAGTTCTTTTTTGATTAAAAAGAACACCACTCTTTCTTTAAATAACATTCTTAGAGGCATGGTTAGGCATATTGATAATTTCAATTTCCCATTACATAACCACTTCTGAGATTACACTTGTTAATCATAAGTTGATCTGTGAGATAGTGGTATACAAACAGTATACCAGATATCCACAAATCTGTATTTCTGATGTGTAATTGATAATATCAATTACACCATCATAATACAAGTGTATAATATAGGAATATATTGCCCAGAGGCCATTCTTAGACATGCAAACAGCATTTTTAGAAGTCTTAACTGGCATAAGCCCTCTTTTTCCTCTTTGATTAAGTGGAAGAAAACTTCATACCACTTGAAACCCAGTCAAAAGGAAGTACACCTGTGATACCTGCAGAACCAGAAAGCAGCAAGGGAAGAGGGAAGAGGCACAGTGAAAGGCTCATTACATCAAAAAAGTGGACACCAATTTCCACCCAGAGGAGTGTAAAACCACAAACCTCTACATCAATACAAGTCAAACCAACCTTGATGAATTTTACAGGGAATATTACCATAATTAACTCAGTTGTAACCTCTGAAGGCAAATTTCCAAAAGCAGTATACAATAAATTGGTACAAGGCACAGTCAAAGGTAAATACCCTAACAACATTAAGTTGTTGACTGCTTGCAAACACTGATATGTGAGCTGTACACCTCAGGAACCAGCCAGAGGACCGAGAAGGCTTGTCCAGAACCAGAAGACCTGGAAGAGGACACCTCGGACACTGTGGTGGATGGCAAGACACTGAGTGAAATCATACCAACTCTTCCATTCACCTTCCAATTCAACAGAAACCTCAAGCCAGATGACTGGAAGGATATGGATCATGTTCTTCAGCTCCACCAACTCCTCCAAGATCTTTTCCAATTGAGAATGGAAAACAAGAGGTTGAACCTAGCATCAAGTGGGCAGAGCTTTGAGCAAGTTTCCAGAAGATATGTCTCAGAGAGATATCCTTAAAAGACCTTATGGGAATCACCAAAGGATGAAATCCCACAAGGAAGTTCAGACTCCTGGAGAAGAGTCAAGACACTATCCAAGCTATAGAAGAACAGCTGAACCAGAAAGGGCCTACTCTGACTCCTTCAGGCTCACAAGTAGTAGACCAATCTAACTCTCCAGTGGTTTCACACCATTCAGTCACAAGCAGATCAGTGTCCAAGAGTCACCATTCTTCACAATCCCAGGTAGTTTCCAGAATAAGACAAGGGTACAAGGTCAAAAACAAGACATCTTTCAGCCAAAGTCAGAAAGAGTCAGACCCAATGATCCAGAAGCTTTTGGAATTGGTGAAAGAAGTGCACAAGAGCCAGAAATAGTTGTAAATATCTCTATAATAAGTATCCCAAATAATAGATATATTACCCACACTCAGAATGAACACAGTGTTGTGACACCCGAGAGTACCTCAAACATTGCTTCACTGTGGTTACAAATGTCCCAATTTTCAGAGCAAACTCAAAAGCAGTTTGCAGAACTCCAAGAAATCCATGGGAGGATGAAGATATTAAAAGCCTCCATGGACAAAATTGTTAGAACTCTTCAAGAAGGCCATGCTCAATTGAGAAAAGCTTCTGAAGAAACCAATAAAATACTGAATCAAGTCTTTGAACAACAGCACCACTGCAAAAATGACAAGGATGGTCTGGATCAAGACATAAACAAATTGTTCAATGTCTATCAAAATATGAATGCCCAACCACAAGTCCATATTCTTGATAATCCATACCACCAAGAAGACATCAAACCATATTCTTTATTGGTGAATAAGGAAATTTCTTCATCTAAATACCAAGATGGAGATAATGTGTGTTAATTTGAGGAGGAAGCCTTAAAACAGCTTCCAGAGGCCTCAAGCTGGCCCAAATTCTCTGGCACGGGGAATATGATCACATGGAAATCATCGATTATATTGATGGACTCTTCAAAGATTTACCAAGCATAGCAGATTACTGGATTACTGCTAGATCAAATACAGCATTTAAAGGTCATGCTAGTATTTGGTACACAGAAATGAACGAACTCTATGGCAGAAGAAGCTGGCCATGGTTGTAAGATGTGTCTATGAAACTTGTTGATAGTATTACTATTAATCAACAGTAATATGACTGTTCTTACAAAATGTAATAATAAAAATTATTATAACCACAATTAAATAATCAATTAATTAATTGTTTCTTTTACTATTTATACACTACTAGTGATTATAACAGTAAGCAGTAATTGTCTACAAAAATCAATTACAAGAAGAATTTAATAATAAATCTTATTTATTGAAATAATAATAAAAAATTTAATATATAATTATCTTTTATAAAAATAATTATAAAAACAACCCTTGAAGAAAACTATCACTCAAGACAAAACTTTAATAATTAAATGGAAACACTCACTAATACTCCAAAGAATATATTGAAAGATAAGAGTAAAGAAATTTGACGGATAATTGTGGATTTAAAGGATAAAAATTGATTTATAACAATATTACAAAAATATATAGTTGATTTCTATGATTTCACATCCTTATGATTGATTCTAAAAGAATAAAACACTTAAGAAATAGCTTTAACTAAGACTTACTTGTTGGTAATAAAGGTATGGTAGAAAAATGTGATAACCTGGGGGACAAAGCAAGAGGAGGCCTCTTTTAAGTCTAAGACAGCTCACAGAGGCGTGCCATGAAGCAAACTGAAAAACCAGTGAGTGAGAAAACAATAAAACGTTTTGGTTTATTTATTGCATCATCTGTTGTCCCGTAAGATTATCATAATTACTTAATTGAGGCTTTGATGTGACTACCAACCCATTTATGGTTAAGAATAAAAGGAGTAACAACTGAAAATCTTCTTTTATTCCAAAAAAAATAATTTATTTCTAAAATTTATCAATGTTATTGGAAATTTCATCACAGAATGTATTTTCTGTAAATTTTTAAAGATTCTGTGTTTCACGTGGAATCATAAAAAATGGACTGTAAGTAAAACTTTGAATTTTAC
The DNA here is from genome assembly GCA_023105745.1 of Austropuccinia psidii. Lineage (NCBI taxonomy): Eukaryota > Fungi > Basidiomycota > Pucciniomycetes > Pucciniales > Sphaerophragmiaceae > Austropuccinia > Austropuccinia psidii. The sequence continues at coordinate 15,534,532 of JALGQZ010000017.1, forward strand.
TCAAAAAAGTATAACTCTTTTTGATTTTTATATTATTAATACAGTTTTCAATTGTCCCTGAAATTTTCAGAAAGATTTATCAAGAATTGTATGTTTAATGAATTTTTGAAGTTTTTACCTCATTTCTATGTAGAATTGCAAATAGCAGTATATGGCTGGTTGCTATGAGGTAAATCAATGGATACTAGTCCAAAAAAGGTGTTAATTAATCTTTTGGGGTTTATCAAACGTAAGTCATTAAGAATTGACATGGTTATAGGAGTCTAAGTTGCTCTTTACCTCCTTGGCACGTCAAAATAGCAGCTTATTTGCAATTATCTTATGAGTTACTGAAGTTGTGACATGGTAACTAAGTTCCCAAAAGGCTTTAGCTTACAAATTGGGCCAAGACCAGCCATGGAACCAAGCTTTAGAGCTTTCCACGCCTCAGAGGCCTCAGAAGTGTGGTACCCTGGCTCCCTTTGATGTCTTTTGTCCCCTCTAGCTATTTTCACATCAAAAATAGAGAATTAGGCTTAAAGACTGATATCCAATATGGGTGTACCAAAAGTGCATATAGGAATACCATAATATTAAGTGCCCAAAAAATGCATAACACTATTCCTAGTGTATATGTAACATGGGATTTCTCACATTACCATTATTTTGGCATGAATTTGAGAAAAACAAATTTTTTCACAGATCTTTTATGTGGTATTGAAGTATTTTCCATATTACCACCTCAAAGAGTTGATTTGAGCTTATTCACTCTATGGAGATACCCTAGGTAAAATTTTGTGTAGAATCCAAATCTGTCCTTAAGTCCATGGATTTACCTACTCAATAAAAAGTCTTTCATCTTTTCTGAAATAAAAAAAGATGAATTTTGAATATATGCATCTGGGTTATGCATAGTTGAGAACTTATTTTTAAGATAATTGTGGCCTATTTGGGTATGTAAAATATACCTCAAGGCTCACAATGGTGGCAGAGTCAAATAATCCAAAAGTACAGCAATGGTACTTGGATATGGCAGAAGACCATGTCATTTGAAAATTACAAGTATGCTGTGCACAAAGATCCATATTAGTAGTGTCTTAGAGCCATTTATCCTCAAATGAATATCCAGATGAGGAATCACAAACTCCTGACACAAATTCCAGGGGAACTAGAGCATGCAGTAAAATGCAGATGCAACCAAAGTTGCACTCTGTATGACATTTAAAACACCTTTCAAGATGTAAGGAAAAGGATAAATATAGTGAAATATTCCCAATTTAGAGGCAGTAGTTTCAAAGAGAAAAAACCTTTCAGGGTGGACTTCAAAGACAAACCCAAAGGAAAAATGGCAGAAGTGACCAAGAAGAAACATACTTGTCACAATTGTGGCTCAACAGACTACTATGCCAATAGCTTTCTAAAGGCAAAGCAGAAAGTCTATGCCATTGAGCAAGTCCCAGAGGAGGAATCCCCAACAGAGGATTCTGAATCAGACTCTATGGGTGATTCTATCAGAGAACAATATGAAGATTACCAAGACCCAAGGCAAGAATTTACAGTGGAGTACTAAGAGGAAACACAAGTATAAATTCAGGACATACATTTAGAGGCAGGCATGCCACAAGATACTGCAAATGAAAACTTTTGTAAACACGCACAAGATGCACAAATATTCCTAGTCACACCAACTAAAGGAATTGCATATATATATGGGAAAGCCACAAAGATGACTGTTTTTATTGACAATTCTCAACACCCATTGATCATTGACAGTGGTGCACATTGCTCAATAGTGACCAGAAGTTATCTGAATAACCACTTCCCAAGTTGGGAGAAGCAGCTCTTGCCACCCAAGGAAAGACATTTTAAAAGTGCATCAGGGAAGATGAACTCCATTGGGATGATTGTCAAGGAGATAATTATACCCCATAGGAAAGGTAATATCAGACTCAACCCAGTTTTTTTTGTGCTTGATGATGCCCATATACAAGGATTCTTACTGGGAACAGACTACCAAAGGATGTATGGTATTGATATTTTCAACAGTAAGAACAGGAACATTACCATAGGTACAAACAAGGAAAAGAAATTTTCACTTGACATATACCAGATTTCCATCCATGACCCTCTAGAAGAATTACTGAATGAATTCACAGAGGGCCAATTTAGCACCAGCCTCACCAGTAAACAAAAACTTAGTTTACTGAAAATTCTGAGGAAATATAGACCAGCATTTGCCATTGGTGAAGAACCTTTGGGCTAATTCAGAGGCCACAATATAGAATTATATCTAGATGTGGAAAGACCTTATCCACCCATGCTGAGCAGGCCTCTATATTCATCATTCCTGGAAACTAGGAAAGAAATTGAGAAACACATCAATGAACTACTAGACATGGGTGTCATTAGGAAGATAGGACACAACAAAATAGTGAAAACCACCACTCCTGTCCTTATCACTTGGCATGATGGAAAATCTAGGTTGTGTGGGGATTTCAGAGCCCTAAATAACTACACAAAAGCTGATAGGTACCCCATGCCAAGGATATCTCACTTCCTAGATAAACTGGCAAAAGCCAAACATATAACCAAGATCGATTGTATGAAAGGCTTTCACTAGAATGGAGTTGAAACAAACTCCAGGATGCTACTCAGAATTATATGCAATATGGGTATATATTAGTATACAAGGATGCCATTTGGCATCAAAAATGCACCATCCTACTTCCAGAGGATTATGGACACCATATTTCAAGAAGAAATATTAGAAGGCTGGATGGTAGTATATATTGATGACATCATTATATATTCAGAGACATGGGAATACCATGTGCAGTACATAGACAGAGTACTAAGTAGATGCACACCTATTAATCTGAAAATATCACTTAAGAAGTGCAGTTTTGGCCAACAAGAATTACTGCCACTAGGACATAAAGTCTCAGGCCTTAGTCTGGCCATAGACCAAAATAACTTAGCAGCAGTACTGCAAAAACCAGTACAAAAGAACATCAAAGAGATGCAATATTTCCTTGGGTTTGCTAGCTACTACAGAAACCACATCAAAAACCTTTCTCACATAAATAGTAGTCTATACAAGTTATTCTCAGAATATGTAGTCTTTCAAATTACCAAGTAAAGGAGAGATGCATATGAGAGGATCAAACATGAACTCACTAATGCACCTTTCCTGATACTCCCTGACTTTGAATTACTATTCAAGCTTTACATAGATGCAGCCTATAGTCAAGGATTAGGAGAAGCCCTACACCAAAGAAAAATTTTGGATGGTGAACCAAGGGAAGAGGTGATATGCTACATTTCCAGGCAGCTGAGAGATTCAAAAGCTAGGTATCAAGCAACCCAGACTGAATGCCTATGTCTAGTCTAGACCCTGGAGAAACTCCATTATTATCTGGAGGGTGCAGTCTTTGAAATCTATACAGATTGCACAGCACTCAAGTCTTTACTTAATATGAAGACTACTAATAGACACATGTTAAGGTGGCATATAGCCATCCAAGAGTATAGAGGTAACATGACCATCATATACAAAGAAGGAAGAATCCACACCAATTCAGATGACCTCAGCAGATGGTCACTGGATAACATAAAAAGGAACCCAGCTTATGACCCTGAAGTAGCAGCCATGATTCCCATCCATTTTATGGAAATAGACAGGAGGAAAAACTTCAGATTTTCTGAATGGGCACCAGAAAGTGGTGCTCCAGACAGTGAAGACACTGAATCAGAAGTAACATAAACTCCTATTTTTGGGATAAGTTCTCCAAAACTAAATAAGGAGTTTTTCAGTGTAGTAGTAAAGACCTATTCCAAACACAAACAATGTGGCATATTTTTGCAACTACTTCAACAGAAATACAGGAGCCCAGAACTGGAATCCCAGTTAGAGGAGCCCTGGTTGAGGGATTATAAGGAAAACAAGTTTTTCTTTATATATGGACTACTCAATTACAGAGAGAAGCACACAAGTTCCCTCACAGTGGTGGGCAGGGACCACATATCCCTGATCCTTCAAAAATGTCATGACTGCCCCTATATGGGACACATGAGTGAAGGCAGGACCAAGGAAAGGGTAGCAAGCACAGCTTTGTGGGAGAAATGGGAACAAGGGTTTAGTGAATATATTAACACTTGTGAAATATTTCAAAAGGCAAACAGAAAACATGGGAAGAAAGATGGGCTACTTCAACACATAGAAGAACCCAAACACCCATGGGAAATCATTAATATGGACTGGGTCACAGGACGTTTCCCAGGAGGAAAAGAAAGTTTCAATTCCTGCATAGTCATACTTGATTGGTATAGAAAAAGTGTGAAGTGATTGCCACGTCATAAGGAGGACACAGCAATGGATACAGCTGTGTTATTTTTAAATAACATCATAACCACATGTGGAGTCCCAAAGATCATCATCAGTCATAGGGACCCAAAATTCACATCAGAATTTTGGACCAATCTTTATTACGTTCTAGGAACAAGACTTGCATTTTCCATAGCTTACCATCCACAGACAGATGACTTAGCTGAAAGGATGATCCAAACAATGAAGGACATCATTAGAAGATTCTGTGCATATGGAATGGAATATAAGTACCATGAAGAGTATACTCATGACTGGGTGACACTTCTCCCAGAATTCAAGCTATCTTACAGCACAAGCCAGCACTCTACCACAGGTAAGTCATCCCCACTGGTAGAAAAAGGGTGGAACCCCCTGTTTCCTGTGGATCACTTGAAGAAGAATCTTCTGACCATCCACCCCACATCCAAGGCCTTCCATGATATGCGGAAGAAGGCTTGTGACAAAGCTACCAAATGCATAGCTGAGGCAAAAGAATACAACAAACAAAGGTGGGACAAATCACACATGGAACCTGACTTTAAAGTAGGGGACCAAGTGCTAGTGTCTACACTCAACTTCAGAAATCTTAAGGTACCAGAGAAAATGAGAAACTCATTTTTAGGGCCCTTCACTATCATTAAGCTGATAAGGACTAATGCAGTGGAGGTCAAACTAACAAAGGAATTTTCTAGGAAACACCCAGTATTCCTAGTAAGGTTGGTCAAGCCATACTTCCAGAAAGAAGAGGACAAGTTCCCTCTAGGAAGAAGAATCCCACTCCACCAGAAATAGTGGAGGTGGAAGATTCTCCTTTCCCTGTGAAGAAAATAATCAAGTAAAGGAAGATCAGACTGAATGGTAAAGACCAAAGGCAATACTTGGTCAGATTTAAGACCAGACAACAGATAAAGACAAATGGTTGGCAGAAGATGCCATACTAGATGGGAACCTTCATCTAGACAGATTCAGGGCCTCTAGGAGGACTGAAAACTCTCATCCATTCTGAGCATTTTTTAGAGGGAGGGTATGTCAGCCTGTGACTCAAAACCAGAGCACAAGCATGACAGCCAAATACCAACAACCAATGGTAGAGCCAAGATACCACCAAAACATGGAGCTAATCCAAACCAGCTCAGAAAATATCAAAAGAAAGAGGAAGCTCACCACTTTCCAAATAGTCAAGTCCCATCATCATAGGACAAAGAATAACAAATTTATTCCTGCTCAAAGTTGCTGCTGAGCATAAACCTTATTTTTCACCTCCCATCTGAAATCCAGAGGAAGAGGCTTAACCCCATCAGATGGGTATTCAAAATGAATCTCTAATTCAGGGATATCCAATGGTATTAGCCAAATCGAGCTAGCACCAGAATTACAGAAGTTATGGCCAAAATAAGGGTGAATAAAATATTCACCTCTCATCCAGCCTTTACAGTTTTAGTGTGAGATACCTAAAGGTGGGTCTTTTTGGAAAGAGCACAGTCAGGGATATCCAATTGTGCCATCTATTTACCCATATCTCATCTATAACACAAGTTATGGGGCAAACAAGCTCTATACAGATTTTAAGTAAATGATACATATGTACAAAACATCTTGTACATGGCATAACATTGCCATATCAAATGAGGTACCATTGTGTAGAAAGCATGCAGGGCTACACAATGAACCAGCTTTGAGCTTGATAGCTCAAAAACCAACAAAGGTATGGCATTTTTAAGCTCAAAATCTCACAGTTACACCAATACAGCCTTACTGTGGGATCTTCTCCCATAAGCATGATTATGAGGTGTCAAATAGACAAAGAATCATGTTTATACTTCAATAGCTCATAATTAATTCAATACTGGGGTCCCATACAGGTTCTGTACAGAATTGTATGTGTCATACATGTCAGAAGAGGGCTATGTGGTCCCCAGATGAAAGGTTTCACCCTTTATTGGTGAAAACTGCCCAGATGTGGTTTAAAACCCAGATATGCACGGAATACGGTCCTTGGAAGTGAAAATTCTTCACTTCCTCTAAATGGAAAGGTCTATAAGCGTTTTTCACCCAATTTTGGGATAAGAAGGGACCTTCTCTCCTCATCCTGCTCTTGAATTCCTACGTAGTACAACTGTCAAAAACAGCTATACTCTTGAAAATAATCAGATTATACTTTAAATTCTTAATTATTGTATTTCTTCTTATAGTAATCCAGCTGGTAAGACTACACCCAGGGATTTCAACAGCACTCACCACCACTATTTCATAATGGTAAAGCCCTTATTACTCTATTATAAGCTTTTATTATCTATAATAAACCTCTTTTAAATCAATTTTACCATGTCACAGTCATAGTTAAAGTTGTAAATAGCCTTATTACACCTTAATCATGACTAAGCCTGACATTTTTAGTATTTTCTATAAAAAAGTTGAGAATCCTCAAAACCCTCAATTTAATTCACATCACATGTGGTGTCAACCATCAATATTTGTGTTAAAATTTAGGTGTTGTGTGTAGCTTAGCAGGTATGAGGAATTGAATTATTTTCAATTGAAATGTCAAAATGTGTGCGTGTATTACATAAGTGACATATAGTTTAAATATAAGGTATCATTTATTATGGCTTTTTACTGTAAAACCTTAATTGAATTACATATTTGAATTACAATCATAATACATGATGAGGATTTAAAGAACAAATAAATTGGAAAGATTGATTCTGGGGGGAAAGGATTCTTGCCTCTAAGGGGGAGCCAGAATCCCGAATTCCTTTCTGACAGGTGTGAGAGGTCAAAGTTCACACAAATGTTCATCACCTTTGGCTTGAATTTGAGTCACAGGGTCTGTGTCTCAATTGATGATGAGTTTTTGATACCCACCAGGGCAGTTTTAGCTATTTTCAAGAGGGTAGAACTACCCTTAAGATAAAAAAAAAATCATTTTAAAAACAGTTTTAACTTGTTTTTACATCTTTTAAACACATTATGCCGTGTTTTGAATGCTTAAAGCCAGGTATTACCATAGCAATGGCTGATTTAAGGGTCTGAAATGACTGAAAACAGCAAAAAGTGGATAAAACCAGCCCTTTTTTGGTCTAAACTAGGGTTCAATGATGCCATAATTGTCTTTCCTGCTGTAAGATTTTACTCTACGACTGACAAGAGTAAATTTCACTTTTGGAGTAAGAAAAGTGGTGGCTATAAAAGAATGTCTTATTTGCCCCATTTTTCTCTTCATGTTATAATCTTTTAGCTTTATAATTAGTTTAAGCACTGTTAAACCAATCAATAAAGGATTCCAACCACCCTTTTTAAATCATTTTAAATCTTTTAACTATGTGAACAAATCATTATAATCATTTTTACCCTTGAACCACCCCATAATTAAATTAAAGTATCTTTCATCACTGTTAAATTTGTCACTTTGTTTCCAAATTCACTCTGGTCACTTTTGGGCATGTTTTCTCCATAATAATCTTGTTAAAGAATTTTTCTTAAATTAATTTCCTGCAGCTCTTTCCTCAAGGAATTCCAATTGAAATTTCTTTTGTAGCCTTAAATATCTCTTGTAGAGTCTTTTTGAATAAATATTTTTTGTTGGTAAAACAAAAAATATTTATAATATTATTGTTTTATACTTATAAATTTAAAAACAATAAAGTTGGTGTTTTTTCTCTCAGAAATCTTATTTCATTTTGTTTTAATCAATTGATACCTTATACAAATTTTGATCACAGGAAAAGTACTTGATTTTTAATCAAAGTTTCATATCCACACCTTACAATTTGGAACTGGAAAAGGTTTGAGGAGTCCAAACATGTAAGATTTGTCTATGAAACTGTTGATAATATTACCATTAAGTAACAGTAATATTACTTTTCTATAAAATATAATAAAAAATTTATTATAACCACAATTAAAAAATTAATAACTTAATTATTTCTTTTCTTTGTTATACACCACTATTTATTATAACAGTAAGCAATAATTTTCTACATGAATCAATCACAAGAAGAATTTAATAATAAAGAACTTATTTATTAAAATAATAAGGTTAATTCAATATATAATTATAAAGATAACTCTTGAAGAAAACTATTACTACAGAAAAAGTTCAAAAATTAAGATAAATCACTTACTAATACTCCAAAGAACCTATTGGAAGATCATAGTAGAGATATTTGACGTAAATTTGTGAATTTAATGGATCAAAAATGACTTTATAGCAATTTTGCAACAATATATAGTTGATTTCTATGATTTCACGTCTTTCTGATTTATTCTTAAATAATCAAACACTTAAGAAAATATTATCTGATACTTACTTGTTGGTAATAATGGTATAATTTAATAATGTGATGATTTGGAAAAAACAGCAAGAGAAGACCTCTTTGAAGTCAGCAACAGCTCACATAGGCATGCCATGGAGCAAACTGAAAAACCAGTGAGTGAGGAAACAATAAATCCTTTTGAATTATTGATTACATCATCTGTTGTCACATAAGATGATCATAATTACTTACTTGATTCTTTCATGTGACTACCACCCCATTCATGGTTAAGAATCAAAGTAGTGAAAATTGTAAATCTTCTTTCATTCCAGAATAGTCATTTATTTCTCAAAGTTATTTATGTTATTGGAAATTTCATCACAGATTGTATTTTCTGTGAATTTTTGAAGATTTGGTGTTTCACCTCAAATCTTCAATATTGGACTGTAAGTAAAACTTTGCATTTTACTTATAAGAGTATGATTATTTTTGATTTCTTTATTAATCATACTTTTTTTATCCAATATTTCCAAAGGGTACATATTATTAATGGCACTATTAAATTGCACACCTTCTATAGGTAACAGATGGTTTTTCATTGATGGAGTATGACTTGAAGGTAGTCTTTGCCTATACAAGTGTGAAATGCTCCTAAATCCAAATTGACCTTAGCCTCAGAATCATTTATAAAGATTGATGTAATAAAATATCCTCCAGCAGTGTATCCTTTGCCTCTAGCAGGTTTAGTCTTATACATTCTTGCATCTTGGATATTGATCAGGTTATAGCAATCCTCACTGTACTGTGGTAAGTGAGTATGGACATCTGTGACCTCAAAGAAAGCTTTAATGTTTTCAATGGAAAAATACTCTACTGGTGTATCTTCAGAGATGGCAGAATCATGGTTGGACTCTTCTTTTTCTTCAGTATACTGGACCTCTTCAATGACTTTAATTTCATTGATTTTAACCTTTTTTGTACAAGTGCTGGCTAAATGTGGTGTACTTCTACATTTATGACACTTGAAGACAGATCTTTCAGGTTTCTTGTCCTCTCTTGAAATTCTTTGGTTAATTCTGGACTCCATAGATATTTAATCCAGGTTTTACCAATTCTTTTCCTGTTAATGATATTTTCCATGGCATTAATTTAGTCTTCTGTTGAACAGGTTTCTTCACATCTGCATTTGATAGCATGTTCTAGTTCTCCTCCACATTTTCTTATTATTTTTTATATTAATCATATACTCAGAGATATCTGGGTGTAAAGCAGATAATCTGTCTTTCTGTTTGAGGAACCAAATAAATGGTTTATCCCTTTCTGAGTTAACAATGGCATTTTCAAAAGAATTTCCCATTTTAAATCTCCAAGAATTGTTAACCCATTTGGTGATTATTTCAGATTTCCACCAAGTCCAATCGTGTTTACCATGATCTTTTCTCATCTTTCAATACCATTTCTTTGCAGCTCTGGTAAACAAAGAGTGTAATATTTGAACTATAATTTCATAAGTTATATGAAATTCTTCTTACAACATATCAATAGTTCTGATCAACTCAATATCATTGTATTCACCTTCACCAGAGAATTTTGGAAACTCTTCCAGTTTGGGAATATCTCTTGCAGAGATAGCATTTTCTCCCAGGAAAGGGGTCAAACTTCTTTTGACAGAAAGTTTCCCTTCAGTCAAAGGTGTAGAATTTCTTGGCATATGTGGTCCATAATTCTTATAGATTTGCTCCACATTTGCAATGATTTAATTTTTTAATTTCTGCCTTTCACTGTCACTTTTTTCCAAATGCGTGGCAAACTGATTGGTCTTTCTGATTATTTCCAAAACTCGATGTCTCAGACTTGTAAGCTGTTCATTGATGTGTGAAATTGAAATATCTCCTATTTCATCATCTTGAACTTGACATTTACTTTCTATTCTGTCAAATTTATTGGTAACTGAATGCAGCTTGACATTTGTCAACTTATACTACTCAGTATAGGTTTTGTCATTTCTCTTTAATTTACTTATATCTGATGTTATTTTATTTAACTTTGCATCAAATTTACCAAGTTCTACATCAATACTAGTTTTAATAAACTGTATTTAATTTATGTATTATTTTCATGGAAAATTCCTCTTCATCCTTTCCTGATCTTTGACTTTGAATTCCATGAGAGTTCTTGCCATATTGAAGACACTGTCCATGGCTGAAGGTTCCAATTTGAAGATCCTGTACCCTGGTGGGTAAGTTCTGTGACAATCTGCTTTGCCTTTGCCTTTTCCCTGATGGTTCTTGAGACCTTTTTGTTTCTTCTGAGGTCTTTTGGGATTTTCCTTGGACACCTCTGGAGCTGGTAGACACCACTGGGCCTTCTTTCTCCAAAGCTGGGGCCATTTTGAACCATTTCTTCTGGTCTATGGAGGATAAAAGACTTTGATTTTTCAACCAGTTCTTTATATTTTTGACTTTGTCTTTGCAAGACAATGGGCTCCATCCTCCTAAGAGTTCTATGGTCTTCTCCTGACCCAGAAATCCCTTGATGTGTAAGTAGGAGTTCATGGCCCCCTGCCAAAGGCTTGCGCATATTTCCCACTCCTCCTCTTTGGCTGAGCTGTACCAATTCTTGTATTGGCATTGATAGATTTCTATTTCTGCCACTTTCAAATGTTTCATCCCTTGAAATATCATCATTAATCAGTTCAGACTCAGAGTTAACATCAAAGTTTGTGGGTGCAGACCTTGGGGAATGGGGGCAACTGTGGCATCCTCCAAAGGTGTCTTTCTTGAGGAAGAATTACCACTTCTGGATTTGGTCTTGCCTCTTCCTTTTCCGCATCCATCTTTTTGGACTGAATAAATTCTTCCATTTCTGGTATGAACCATTTTATCTCAATTTTAATAGAAAAAAATAAGGATTAAAGACAAAAAAACACATTTTGGTGGTTGTTAAGCTTGTTCTGTTTGAAATAAAGTGCCTCTTTTAGCAATTTGCACTTCAATATTGTCTTCATATTCTCCTTCTGAAGACTCTGGACTGGTTAAATATCTGCTACTGAGTTTGTTACCAGCTCCACAGTATCTGATTAAAGATACTAGAAAGAAAACAGAAAAAATCATTTTTTATCCTGTTTTAAAATATTTTTGAAGATTTTTTTATAAGTTTTATTTTTTAATATTAAAAAATTATTCTTTTTGAAGAAAAAAAATGAAATTTAAGATTTTAATTTGAAATTCATTCAGAGTAACTCAAACAATAATTTTATAAATTTTTGGATGTGAAAAAGCCATGTGTAAAACAATATAGAATTAAACCAAATTCCTCAATGAAAAAGATTTTAAAGAAAATTTCAAAAATCAAAATAACTTTAACTTCAAATTGAAATAAAAGTTTTTATTAAATTAATACATTTTAGAGCTTATAAAAATATATCAACTAAGGGTACAAGGTTCAAAAAACATGGCTACGCCCACAAATGTATGATTTGTGTATGAAACTGTTGTGATATTACTATTGATGAACAGTACTATGACTTTTATTATGAAATATTATAAGAAATGTATCATAACCACAATTTAATTATTAATAACTTGATTATTTCTTTTACTTGTAATATACTACTACTAATTATAGCAGTAAGGAGTAATTTTCTACAAGAATCATTTACAAGAAGAATTTAATAATAAAAAGCTTCTTTATTGAAATAATAAAATTATCTTTTACAAGAATAATTATAAAGATAACTGTTGAAGAAAAATATTATTAGAGAAAAGCTTCAAGATTCAAGATAAATCATTCACTCAAACTCCAAAGAACTTATTGAAAAATAATAGTAGAGAAATTTGACAGGTAATTGTGGATTTAAGAGATGAAAATTGAGTTATAAAAAGATTACAACAATATATAGTTTATTTCTATTATTTAACGTCTTTCTGATTTATTCTTAAATAATCAAACACTTAAGAAAATATTATCTGATACTTACTTGTTGGTAATAATGGTATAATTTAATAATGTGATGATTTGGAAAAAAAAGCAAGAGAAGACCTCTTTTAAGTCAACAACAGCTCACATAGGCATGCCATGAAGCAAACTAAAGAACCAGTTAGTGAGGAAGCAATTAACCATTTTGGATTACTGATTGCATCATCTGTTGTCACATACGATTATAATAATTACTTCCTTGATGCTTTCACATGACTACCAACCCATTCATGGTTAAGAATCAAAGGAGTAAAAATTGGAAATCTTCTTTCATTTCTCAAAGTTATCAATGTTCTTGGAAATTTCATTACAGATTGTATTTTCTGTGAATTTTTGAAGATTAAGTGTTTCATGTTGAATCTTTAAAAAAAGGACTGTAAGTAAAACTTTGAATCTTACTTATAAAAGTATGATTCTTTTTAATTTCTCTCTTAATAATACTGTTCTTAATTGGTCCTGAATGTTTCAGGAGGATTGATCAAGAATTGTATTTTTAATTACTTTTTGAAGTTTTTACCTCACTTCTACTTAGAATTGCAAATATTACATTATAGCAGTTTTTTATGATGTAAATCAATGGTCAATAGTCCAAAAAGGGTTTTAATTACTGTTGTAGTCTTTATCCATGGAAAACCATCAAGAATTGACATGGTTACAGGAGTCCAAGTTGCTTTTTACCTCCTTGCCATGTCAAAATAGCAGCTTATTTGCAATTTTCTTATGATTTGTTGAGATTTTAACTTGGTAACCAAGTTCCCATAAGGTTTTGATATACTAATTCAGATATTATTAGCCATTGTTCCAAGATTTAGAGCTATCCATGCCTCAGAGGCCTCAGAAGTTGGGTACCCTGGCTCTCTTTGATGTCTTTTGTCCCCCTTGAGTATTTTTCATGTCAAAATAGAAATTCAGGCTTAAAGACTGATATCCACTATGGTTGTACCAAAAGTGTATGTAATAATAACATATTATTAAGTGCCACAAACCTGCATAACACTATTCTCAGTGTATATGTAACATGGGATTTCTCACATTCCCATTATTTTGGCATGAAATTGAGAAAAATAAAAATTTTCAAAATTCTTTTATGTGGCATTGATGATGTGGTATTGAATTATTTTCCATATTACCACCTCATATAGCTAATTTGAGCTTATCCGCTCTATGGAGCTACCCTAGGTGAATATTGGTGTATAATCCAAATCCGGCCTTAAATTCATGGATTTACTTACTCAATAAAAATTTATTCATCTTTTTTGAAATCAAAAATGATGAATTTTGAATATATGCATGGTTCAAAAAGTATTTTTAGAGATAATTGTGGCCTATTTGGGTATGTAAAATATGCATCAAGGCTCACAAAACTTCTTGTGATGGATATTCTTGTCTCTTGAACACTATTGACAGGATGAAACATAATCCTTGATGAAATCAGTCTTTCTGGACTAGTGGAAATCCCACTTGACAAGCTTGATAGTCTTTTCTTGGCCAGGATGGCCAGTTAGAGGAGAGTAATTCCAATTTGGAAGTATACTGAGTTTAATTGTGTGGTCATTTGGAACCATCACGTGATCTTTGAAGAGCAGAAGGTTGGAAGAAGGATCAAGAGAATAATTTTCAACCAATTTACCTTTTCCCAAATCTTTCAGGGTACCTCTATACTGAGAATCTTGCCATAGAGCCTTCTGAATTGATTCAATCAAATTTGAACAAGGTTCCACCTTGAATGCAAAGAATCTTGAGGGTTGTACTTCATCTTTCTCAATTAGTTGTTGAAAGCTCATTGAATTCCTGCTGAGGAAATCCTCCCCCTCTCCAGATAAATGTTGTCCCAATGTGATAAGGTATCTGGAAGAGTAGCTAGGTGGCCAGGGCGGTAAGCTATTGAAAAGTGAAATTCAGAAAGGAATTCAGCCCAGAAGGCTTGACAGCAAGTAAGGACCTTTGAGGTCATGAAGTATTACAGCAACAAGTGATCATTGAGAACTTGAAAAGGGGAATATAAAGAAAGAACAAAAGCCCTCCAGCACTTGAGATCCCAGACTATTCCAAGGATATCCTTGTCATAAATATCATAGTTAAGCTCTGCTGGAATAAGCTTGTGGTTATCAAATGCAATAGGATGTTTTCCTGACTCAGTACAGCATTCAAGGCATAATCAGATGAATTGGTCTCTACAATGGTGGGTAGAGAAGGATTGGAGCTGTGGTGAAGGCCTCTTTTAGTTGGAGAAAGTGTCTAAGAGCTTCCTCATTGAGGGGAAAACAGGAATTTTTCTTGAGGAACTTGGTGAGTGAACTAACTTTTTTGGAATAGTTCTTGATGAAACAGCAGTAAAAATTGGCAAAGCCAAGGAATGATTTAAGATCCTTGAAGTTTCTTGTGGGTGGCCAATTGAGAGTTTGCTGGACTTTTTCTTGTTCCATCTTGGGCATTCAGAAGAAACAACATAACCCAAATACTCTAAACAAGAAACATGAAATAGGAATTTGAAGGCCTTAGCAAAGAGCTTATTGGCTCCAAGTATGGCAAGAACAGTTGACACATGAGTGACATGCTCTTCCTCATATTTGGAAAAGACCATTTTCTCATCCAAACAAACCACAACATAAACATCAAGAAGATCATAAAAAACATCATGGACAACATTTTGAAAAAAGGCAGTAGGAGTGGTGAGCCCAAATGGCATACCAAAGTACTCATAACTGCTGTATTTAGTTCTAAATTCTGCCAAACATTCATCACCCTTCTTGATTCTGAGAAGTTTATATGCACCATGCAAATTAATCTTGGAGAGGATAGAAGAGCCATGGAATACAGTTAGAAGCTGTTTCATAGGAGGAACAGGATATTTTTTCTTCCTAGTAACAGCATTGAGCTTGGGGTAATCAATACACAAATGGAGGCCACCATCCTTCTTTATGACAAAGAGGACAGGTGCTCCTGCTGAAGAGGAGCTTGACCAGATGAAAAATTTCTCTAAATTCTCTTAATTTTAGGCCCTGAGTGTATCTCACTCTTGGTTTGATAAGAAGTAGATCACCCTAACTGGAGTTAGAGACCCCTCCAGTTCAATATGATGATCACAGGCATGGTGAGGAGAAATTTTCTCTGCTTTCACCTTGGAGAATATATCCAAATACTGGTGATAAGCAGCAGGAACAACCTTCATCATGGTTTCCATTTCTTCTTGCTCTTTTTCTTTATCCCAAAGCTTCTCCAGGGAATCATGATAAGATGAAGGAGGAAGGTCCATATTCCAAAAGAAGAGATGAAGTGAAGATACAGAATTATCTTCCCCAACATCTTGAATCTAAGAATCCATCTCCAGAGGATATTAATGACTGATGGGAGTTTAAGGAAGGAATATGGACAGAAGATGGAAGTAATTGTGTTCTATAATCACCAACAAAAGCTGCACATGATTTGGCAGAAGACAAGTGACTACTGGAATATTTAGAGCAATCATAATAGTCCTTATAATCAGCATAAAAGGTCATAAGCCCTTGCCTCCAATTAATAGATGGATGAAAATCATCAAGGAAGTCAAAGCTCAATATGAGGTCTTCTCCCTTGGGAGTATCAATGACTAAAAAGTCACATTAAAAGCTTGGAAAGGATGGAAGCTCAACCATATATTTAGTATGGTAAGTCACAAATAAATAAGGAGACTTGGAGGAGTCCAAGATAATAAGAGGAATCTTCTCTGGGAGTTCTGACATGGTCAAAGAATACTTTTGAACAAACTTCTTTGCAATAAATGAGTTGGTAGTACCAGAATCAATTAGAATACTGTAAAAAATATCCAAAAGAGAAGAAAAAAATAAAGAGTTTCAAGGAGCTCTGGTCACCAGTATTCAGAATGCACAATTGTGCACTGCATGAAAAATAGTGAAAACCATTGAACACAAGGTGATCTCCACTCAGGCTTTTCCCTGGTTGGGAAATGTCACAAACATGGCAATTCACTCTCTTGGACCTCAATATGGAATATCCATGCTATACCCAATATATGGCAATTTGGCCATATCCATAATCATTGGCTAAATTGGCCATTGTCATTATTTATGGCCTTTATGGTCAATTCATTATCTGGGGCCACCCTGTCCCCTTCACCATCAAAAGGCCTTTCCTGGCCAGTTTCTACTTTTGGGAACTCTTGTGTATTTCCCAGTCAACAGGGAAAATACAGCTCAAAAGCCTGTATTTGGCCTTTTAAGCTTTATAAACAGTGTTGCACATTTTGTGAATTTTTGCTGTATTCAGCTGTATATGCCAATTTCCCATGTATTATGGGAAAGATTTCCAAAAGGCCATATCAGGCCTTTTGGGGCTGAATTGCTATTTTTGCTCATTTTGTGCACTTTTGCGCATTTTGCACACTTTGTGCAGATACAGTTTTTAAGCTGTATAAGCTGTATTTGGCCAAAAAAGCAAAAATGGCCAGATCACCCAAAAGACAATTTCTCACCTTTGAAGCCACTCAAACCCAATTTTCACTTATATCCTCCTGGCATTACCTCAGAAGACCTTTGGCCCCTTTCAACCTCCAATAACCAAAAGTGCCAAAAAAGGTGTTATACACCATTATGCATCTTTTTCCACCAGCAATCCAATGACACCAAAATCAACTGGTTATAACAACTTATCATCAGGTCATAAAGACTTTGCTATTATATTAATTTCCTGAGGTTCTTTGCTCAATTAACTCCAATTTCAATTGTTCTTGAAGAAATTTCTTTGGTAGCCTTAAATATTGCTTGTAGAGTATTTTTGGATAAATTTTTATTGTTTTTAAAACAATAAATCTTTATATTATTATTGTTTTATACTCATAAAGTTAAAAAAAATACAATTGGCATTTTCACCCTTAAAAATCTTAAATCTTAACATTTTCAATCATATTGTACCTTATACAAATTTTGAGGACATCAAAAGTACTTGATTTTTAATCAAAGTTTCATATCCTCACCTTACAAAAATCCTGAGGGTCATCGAGATTTGGGGAAATAAGTCCAGTTATGGGCCCATCAAGGTTCTCAATGTGTGGCCCAAAGACTGTCTTAGGCCCAATCACTAAGCCAGGACCTCCCCTTCAGCTCTGAGAAGGTCACTATTCTTTATGGTCCTGGACCACCCTCAATGGGTCCAGGCAATAAGTTCCAAAAGGCCTCCAATTGGTCCTTTGGACCCACTTAAACCCCAGCAAAATTGGGTCCCAAGAGACTTTAATAGCCCCACAGACCATATGAACCATGGAGCCCCCAAAATGTTAAAAATGTCCATAAATGGGCTAATTCAAAAAAAACTGCCATATATGGCAAGGACCAAAAATCAATCTTAGGGCACCCAAATGACCTAAAAAGGAAATTTGGGCCCAATTGAGCAAGACCCTTATTACATTGGATGCAAGAAGTGGCCTCAAGTCAATTATGGCCATTCCTTGTGTGTTTATATAATCATATAACTAAATTGCATCAATTTTCAATCTGAGCACAATGGTGACCTTCAATTTGGGATTCAACCCAGGGCCATTGACAATATCTGTTTTCAAGAAGAAAAGACTCAAGATGGGAAGTACTGAACAATGAAAAGATTTACTTCCTTTAATGAGGGGGAAAATTCTTTGATTAAGAAAGATATGAAGAAGACATTTCAGGATAATAATCAAGAGGAAATATATTTCAATTTAAAATAATTAGAAAAAAATGTGGGGATTTGGGGAGGACTATCAACAGTGGCAGGATGGTATTGTGTTCAGGAGCTCACTAACTTCAAGAGGGGGATACTGTCACAGCCACTACCCATGGGTAAGGGTATTCAATCTTAGCCCCACTCAAGCCCATAAAACCAGCAAATCCAGTATGTGTATCAGTAATCAGTTTCAGTAAATCTTCTTTCTGAAACATGCATACAGCTCAGCTTATCAATACAGCCTGTCAACAATTGTACAGGATGGATATTCCAAAAACAGCTTTGGATTTACAAGTCTGAAAGTGTATGGTCACCCAACTCCACCACACCTCTGGTACAGATCCCGTACATCCACACAGGGGCTGTATTATCCAAATCAATTCAAATGAAGATTCCTCTCAAGGAAATTCACCTTTTGGATCAGGGCTGGTGGATTCTTACATATACCAGCCCTTCTTTCTCCCCCTGAGGATCTTTCCCCAGTTAATCAATATATTTCATTTATTATTTAATAAATACTCTTATTCTTATTTTTGAAATATCATGTTTATTGGTTTCAAGTTTGTCTTTGCATTTCCTTACCTGTTCAGTAGATTTGTTGTGGCCATATCCTTATTAACCCTCCTCTTTGTTTCTGACAAGTTGAAACAGTGGAATCAGACTTGTTTGTGGTTGGCTCTTTTATTCTTTACTCTTACTCTTTTGTTGCTACTTTCTTATGTTTATTTCTTTAGCAATTCTATCTTTATTACACTCTTAAGTGTACCTAATCTTATTCCATCCTTAAGCCCTGCATAAGTGAGCTCCAGTTCACTGAGTACCAGGCCCTGTTTGCTTAGAAGAGCCCCTGTGACAGCAGTGTCCAAGCTTTTGATGTCAAGTTTTGCTTATTTTCAGACAGTTCTGAGGAAATGTTGGATTTACAATCATTAACCTGTTCACAATTTTTCCCATAATAACAATATTTAAGCCTTTTATCTCAAATTTTTCATCTGGTAGCTTTTCAATTATAATTCATTTTTCAAACAATTGTAGAAGCCTAATCAAATTTTTTGAGATTTCTGGGACATAAACCCAATATTTCAGTGTTGTTAATTTCCCATAAAAAAACAGGTTGAAAATTTTGACACCTTCTCACAAGAGAGTACTTGATGGTTCCCTTGGGAGACCAAGAAAGGGGATGTGTTGGATAAAGTTGATAATTCTTTTTGAATTAAATATTTGATTGGTTGTGGCACAATCTACCACAATTTGTTCAGTTTCATCTCAATGTTTCACATTAGTTACTACGGCTTGGGCTTATGAAAAATGAGTGGTAGGAAATGAGACATTTGCTTGATCATCTCTGTCTTTCTCATTTTTCCTTTTTGGTAGAAGGTGAGGAAACTCAATTTAGCATTGATTAGGCTTATGGCTGGGAATTAGCCAATTTTGAGTTCCATTGGCATAATAGTACCCAGTTGTCCTAGGATATCCTGTATTTAAAGGGGTGTTTATGATTAAAGCTGTTGTTCTCTTTTTTTACTTTGTTTCTTATATTCAAAGTGATGTGCAAAGGCTTGGAGTCTATTGAGAGTAGTTGAAGGATCTTTGGTTGCTTCTGGTGAGATGGAAAGACTTTCAGAAAGATGGTAAATTCTTGAGTCTTCACACAGCTTGCCTAGAATCCAGTACAAGATGACATCTGGAGGGATTTTAATGCCAACAGAAGCCATATACAAAAGGGCTTTTCTGCATTTTGTGATTAATTCATCCAGATTTCCTCTATAGCTGAATTTAAACCAATCCAATATTACTCTCCCTCTGTTTATGGTTGCTGTTTATTTTTCAGTAGATGTTCATTTTCCATGGTCTCATCATCAATTACTTCATCAAAAACTATGGGTCTAACTTTCTACGTATAAGATTCACAGCTTTTCTGCTAGTCTTACTCCACTTCTTATTTATGGCCTCAGAAGCATCCTCAGCAATTTGATCTGTACACATGTCAATGAGCTCCTTTTATTTCAGAAATATTCTCATTTTTTGGTGCCATTCATTTTAGTTTTTCCCATTCAGTTGGGGAATATTAGAGTAGTCTTTTGGGTTGGGGTTTTATTGGCCATGGTTGAGCTTTCCACCTGGAAGTTTTGCTATTTGATCTAGAGCACAAAGACTGTAAATCAGTTCAAATGCAAACTGAAAGGTTGTATTGTGTCAACAATAGATAAATATTAAATGAAAGTAATGAGTTAGATGTACCCAAAATGTGGATAACTATTGCGACTATTACAATGAAGAATTAAAGGATAATTTCTGAATCTAAGCCACAAAAAAATTCTCAGGTTCAAATGTTAACAATATTTTAATAGATGAATGGATTTCTAGAGGTGTTTTTACCTAACAACATGCCCAGCAATATGTTAACAATTTTCTCTTAGACAACACACTCTCATCCCTTCTGTGAAAACAGAAATGAATAAATACAAGATCTTATATTATCGTGGATTTGGAGTTCTCCAGAGGAAAGGGATAAAATGGAGACAAGATGTCCATTGGATATCTGGTGGTTATATTCTTAGATATAGAGCATTTCAAGGTTTTTTTTTCTGAGAGAAGCCAAGGCTCCTCATTCTGATTATCTTTCAACATTTTTAATATTAGATGTCTCTTCTGTCAGAAAAATAGGTGATCTTTGCGGAAAGGAAGAAAATTAATTACAAAGCACATAGGTAGATGAAGTCCCAGTGGCTATTAACAATGTCAAGGATAAATAAAAGTCTTGTGATAATCATATAAGCTAGATTATTGAGGGGGAAGAAATACCCACTTTCTATATGGGATTATTAGTTATTTAGTCTCCTACTATTAGTGTTTTTTGTTTAGTTTCTTCTTGAATCTTTTACTATATATATAGAGAAATTTTTTTTCTTGACAAGGTCGACAAGGAAAGAATACCTACGTTTCTTTTTACTTTCATTATCATTGCTTGCTTACTTAGAGCTTATCATATCAACATTCTAGTTCCGGAGGAGTGAAGGTGTATAGCTTTGCCTACACTATCTTAGAAATCTTCTAAAACACTCACAGATTAACTAACGTACATAAATCATTCATTACTTATTAGAAGACCCTCCTAGGAGAGGTATCCCAATTGCCCCAACCAATATCATGTTGGGCATAGTAATTGAGACCGTTGTCAACATAAAAAGAGTCGATGGGATGTCCCTTGTCCACCCATCGACTCACATTCTTTATCATATCACACCAACAGGTGTGCTATCATTTTGTCGCTGTCTCTCTAATAATATCATAGGTATTAATACCTTATTAAGCAGTGAATTTTACACATTACAAAGAATTTGTCATCTAGCTAATTTTTAGTTTAGCAACACATTAAATAGAGTTGTTTTCTACTGTTAAAGAAAACGTATTTCTTTTATTTTGATTATTATTTGAATTATTATCAGGTATGATATTTAAAGATGATATATACAACTTGTTACTTATCAAGACTTACGTTGTCCATTTATTATGTCAGTATTGTTAACTACTGACTTTAATTATTACTCATAGCAATTATAAGATACATTAAAAACTTCTCATTGCATCTTCTGCAATATCAGATGTTGCAGAAATGCTATCAGACATTTCAACACGTTCGAGTTGCAGGATTGTAAATCTGTTATAGCTTTAGCAAACTAAAACTTGATTCCAGCAAAAGCTACTAGAGTAGATAGCAGAAATGTGAATTAGAGATACCTCAAGAACAGTACTAGTTCTGTAATATATATGAACCCTCTTGAGGTAATCTAGTAGGGATTCAATGCTATAAGCAAAGCGAGTTTGAAAACTCATTAAGAAATAAGATGAGTTGAGTGAGTTAGCAGTCAATGATACGACTGAGTTACGTTTCTGGATTTAAAAAAATATGATATCTCTGGCAGGCATAATTACAACAAATTCCGTTGCAGAAAATATTCATTCTGGCTTCCATGTACTGTACTGTATGCCATTTGCATTTTAGCTCTAGCTGTGCTCAGTTAGACTCAAGCTATAACCCTTGGGCTAACCAGCCAATATTTTGGGTGCTTTGGAAGTTCCTATGAATCCGCGTAGCTCCCGGTTTTCGGTTGTTTTTTTTTAAAAAAAAAAAGATGCACGAAAGTTTACATGGATTCGCTATGAAATTTGATAGTTATTGAGCGATATTCTTACAAACTTGAGAATCTTGAGATTATTTTTCAGTAGTTTGAGCGCTGGTCTCATAAGCGGCGTCTACAGCCAAATGTTACACAACAAAAACGCTAGATGAATTATTCATGGATCAATTTTGATATTCCCCGTCAACGTTACACAAAAATACAACTAAACCAAAGTTCTGCTTCTGAGTCGCTAAGGTTCAGACAAATAAAATGCGTTGTAGCTAAGCAGCTTGCCTATTCGTGCTGATTTTCAGCGAAAACAGGGATTCAAAAAATAAAGAGGCATTTACAAAGCTTTCACTATAAAGACAATACAGTTGAGAGCGTTTAAAAGATTTGTCGTACGATCATACTACAAACTGTGAATAGACAAAAGCGTTCCATAGTTGTTCAAATTTTGACTGAGGAAACAGCCGTGAGAAATATAGGGATCAAATTAAATCCCCAATAGACGTCTCACTTCATTAATTTTATCGACAGGGCCAATAGCTTTTGCCTCGTCTTTTTTCATCAAAACATAGCCGACGGGGATTGTTAGAAAATCGCCCAAAAAAACACAGGTGAATCAGTTTACCTGATGGAAGCAAGACTGAATTTGTTGGAAGCAAATATGAAGATGAAAAGTGATCAACTTCAAACTTACCGTCTGAAAGCTTTATGCATGGTGTATCATTAATGGCTAGTAGTTTTATGACAATGTTTAAAGGCTTCGAAGGTATGTTGTCAACCTGCGAATCAGGCTTAGATTGATAAAAATCTAAGATAAGGAATAGGGAAGTTTTATCAACAATGCTTCGCCTTGAACCAACATTCTTCAAGAGATAATCAAAGCCTTTGGTAAGGTAAACCATCACTAAAATAGAATGTGACGTGAGAAAATCGGAAAATACCATTTGTAAAATGAGTTCCAATTCCGTAAACTTCTTTCACACCTTGTTCTTGACAAAACCTGTGTAACTCCAGGCAAGTAACGGTGTTAAGACTATCAGAAAAGACAATCAACTCTTTGGAAAGAAGTCAAAAAGAAAAAGAGTTGTTTTTAATTAAAAGCTTGACTCATTTTGACTGAAGATCAAGAGGACGCACTCACTAGTCAAAGGATCTATCCCGAGAGTGTCCCAAACGTTTTTAGCATTTTTGACAAACTCTTTGGGGTCACCGCTATCTTGACGAAAGCCCTTGCAACGTTTGGCTCGAGTAGGATGATTAGCAAGTTCTTTAAAAAACGATTCTGAGGACCGGATTTGAAAAAAAATCACATATAATCAATGTGAGGAGAGTATTAGGACTGAAGTCCTGAATCATAACGTACTAGTAGTAAAGGTGTCGGTCAGAGCAATCCAAAGTTTGGATGTGTGGATAAAGGAAGCTTCCCATAGGGTCATGGTACGCATATTGACATCCTCATAACCATTCAATGCGGCCTCAGCCATGATGAATTCATGAGCAATTGTGCCGATTGGTTGGATTCCAAAACGCCGTGCCATCCAAAGATTAGAGGTAGTGAAAGTCCTCGGTGTTATGGCAGCCTTTTGTAGTCCAGTAAGGACCAACAATTGAGCTTTCCATGACCTACGCCGACGGGTTCCAAACTCCGAAAAGGTACAACCAGCTTCAAAAAGCTTACCAGCCTTGTACATGGCACGTTCAACTTGGAAATCGTACGTCCAATCGCGATCAACAATTTCAAAATAGGCCTCACTGATCATACTAAGTAAGGGGACCTCATAAAGAATCGTGTCAACCCAAAGCCCTTTAATTGAAATTTCCAGGTCGCCATATTCATCGTCCTGGATAGAATGCGCTGATGGTTTCGTCGGTAAAAATCGAACTTTGAGGTGTTCGTCGGGCATGAACCGATAACGTTCAAGATAATCTAGGTAATCTGTTGAAAGGTATGGGCAGGTCGACTTCAGCCACTCTTTTTCTTGGGCGGTCAAGATTCTTGTTTTAAAGCCTGTGGAAATTAAGCACAGTTAGGTCCCAAGGAAAAACGAGGAGACGCCTGAGAAGCAACAAGGATCATGATAAATAGCGGAGTATGAGGAATAGTTACGTTGAATTTTTTTATTGAGAGCTTCAAATGCCAATCTTGTAAACGGCTGAAGTGATTTTGAACGATTGATAAAGCCGTAGTTCACCTCAGCATTTGGATAGGTTGACCATACCACATAATGCATGGTGATCTGAGACCATGGAGTCAAGACGACGTCAAAAATTTTGCGAAGACCATTCAATCAAGAAAAGCGAAAAGATCAGTGAGTAACTTCATCACAAGTATTCTGCGGGAATATCTGGAAAAGCTCGATGGACCTTGTAGAGATCGGTATCAAGAAGGCTGTTTGGATCTTGTTCTTCAGCCATGACTTGGAGTAGTTTGATATATAGTTCAATTAAACCTGATGTCTCCCGAAACAAAGCGAGAACCTTGATTTATATCATTCTCAAGAGGTGAGCACCACTCTTCGGACGATGCTCGAAGTTACGTACCTTATGCACTGGAGAAAGCTTGCAAATGACATAGAACGTCCATTGAATTTAAATAAAATTGTGTTAGTAGACCGTCTTCACGTCGATTGAATAAGGACATCAATCTCAAACCGCCTGATTTCTGCAGATAAGCACCAACATCATCTTCAAACCGAATGGCATCCTATCCAAACCCAAGCTTGGATGATGTTGGAGGGCGACGTAAAATAAAAATTAAGCCATCATCAACGAAATCAAAATTGCCACAAAGGAAATCTTGATAAGGACCTTGGTTTAAGCGTCTTCATGAAGGAAATGTCTTCGAAGGGTGACTCATTTGAATTCAACATTCAGAATATACCCTCCAAAGAGAAAACAATTCCACCTTCGTTTTGAAAGATGTACTGTATGTAAGATAAATACTCTAGTTTGAATGGCCCAAATCATTGGCCTAACTTGATTTTGCCAGTTTATGGCCAGAGATTCATCCAACTAGAAACTCAGGATGCTCGCCACAAGAAATAATTATCAACAAAACCATCAACTTTACTCAATGGAGCAAGCTCTGAGACTTCACTGATGGTAGTTGGAGCTCAAAGTAATCCATTGGTCTGACATGATAACATTAGGGGGTGTCAAAGTCACCAAATCCTGCCTTAAAATAACACGGGATTTGGAACCCAAATCCCAACACTAAATCCCAGGTTTTTTATGTGTAAATCCCATGGTATTTTAACTGAGTCCCCTGGTATTTTGACCAAATCCCATGCATCTGGGATTTCAGCTTGAAACCTAACCCAAATGAGTACTCACAATTCATACCTGTACAACATGTTCTTCTAAACTCCATTTTGGACAATCTGACCGAACAGCTGATAGTCCATTTATACTTTATCATCCATATAATAATGCCTCGATCCAAAGCAAGACAAATCAAGACAGATATGAAGATCACCTCTGGCCTGCCTCATCCATCAGGTCACTTAATACATACAGATTATTTAACAATAATTAATTGGCTTTCAGTCAAATCCAATTTCAAGTCATGTTTTGGTACTAGCGGTTCAACAACTATTGGAAGACCTCCTTCCTCAAAGCAGCATGGCTTTCAGGTTATGGCCATTGAGGTCAACAAAAAATCGCGAAATTGCCTTAACCTTAGTTCAAGCAGCATCCAAGATTGATGGCGAACATATAAAAAGAAATATATGGCAGCCAAAAAATTCGAAAACTTAACTGGGGCTGGAATAACGGAAGAAGATGAGAGTAAAGGAATAAAATCCATGAGTGAAAAGCTGGAAAGTATGTGTCCTTGCTATGCAGAAATGGATGTGCTCTTTGGCCACAAGCCCAATGTCACTCCCATTGCAAGCTATGATTTGCAAGAAAAAGACAGTCTCAATGGGGAGGATGATGATGTTTTGCTTGATAAGGTACGCTATGGTCTCTTCCTTTTTATACCTCAGATAATTAAGGCCCATTTGCTTTTCAAAGGAGAATAATCACTTGGATTCACCTCACAATCTGGATCGTTTGCTTCATAATGATGATAACTTGGTTCCAGTGGAAAACCCTCAAGATGATTTGGTAAGTACATTTAAGAGTGATTCTTATGTAATCCATTGTTGATTATTTCTCCTTTGACCAGCAAAGTAAATCCATAACACATTCAACACAAAAGCGTAATCAAGCCATGACACCCAACTTGAATGACAAGAGTGGTTCTAGGAAAAGGTCGCTGGATATGTTTGCACCTACTTATGCAAATTTACTTGAATCACAGAACAAAGGTATGACTTGCAATTATGGTTACTATTATTAATCCTACTGACAAAATTCATGCTTATTAGCCCGTGAAATCAGTGATCATGCACGTTTGGAGTGGGACAGGGAGAGGTGGAATGAAGAGAAAGTGTGCAACATGGAAAAACAATGGTTTGAAGAAGTCAAGTTACAAAAACAAATGGAGTTTGACGAGAAGCAAAATGCAAAGAAACATGAATTTAAAAAAGAAAAGTGGAATCGTGAATTGGAATTGAAGGAAAGGCAATGCCAGGTGGATCTCACTATAGCGGCATTG
Source organism: Austropuccinia psidii (assembly GCA_023105745.1). Taxonomy (NCBI): domain Eukaryota; kingdom Fungi; phylum Basidiomycota; class Pucciniomycetes; order Pucciniales; family Sphaerophragmiaceae; genus Austropuccinia; species Austropuccinia psidii. Next base: position 15,561,538 of record JALGQZ010000017.1, read on the forward strand.
TCATCAAGCAGGCCAATCGGGGAGCTGGAACGCATTCTGGCGTTAGTCAATAAAAAATAACTTATTACATATATGTAATGTGATCAATTTATATGGTGCTTGTTCAATAAATCTTATGTTTATGTTTAATTATTGATCTTATGTCATGAAATCTAACTCCGCTTTATTACCAAAGGGAAATTTCAATGTTTATGCATAATTGACACACCAACTTGCCATTCCAAGTTCATATGACATTTATTTGCAATTTGCGGCTGATTTGAAAATTTGGGCAAGTTTTGCATTGATAATTTATATGAAGTCTGATCAAAAATCAAATTCGATGTCAGCTTTTTTCCTTTTTTATGAAAATGTCATTTTATGGTTTTTTGGTCAATTTTTTTATCTTTTTATATATATTTTTTTAAATTTAATGGTTATTTTTTATTTTGAAGGGTTTCAACTTTTAAATGGGCAAAGACCCTTGTTTGGGTGATTTTTGATTTTTAATTTTTTTTTAAAAGTTGATTTTTTTCTTTAATTTCATTTAATTTTTAATTTTTTATTTTTACTGTTCACCCCTCCAATTTAAAAAAAAACACCTCTTTTTTATTTTATTTTTTTGAATTTAAAATCTTAAATTTCACTTTTATTTTCATTTTTACTTTTCACTCCTCCCTCTTAAAAAAAATTCACCAATTTTTTTAAATTTTATTTTTTAATTCTCAATTAATTTTTTTCTATTTTTATTTTTCACTCTTCCCTCTAAAAAAAAAACCCACTTTTTTTAAAATTCAGGTAAGTGAATTTCTCTCCTTTTTGTTCAATCACAATCCTTTTTTGCTAATGTTTTTTTAATTTTTCTGTAGGTAATTTCCTTTTTGTCTTTTAAATTATTTTTATTCTTTTTTTTGCACCTCCCAAATTCAACCTCCCATCACCATCATCATCCATAACTCACCCACCCATCACCTTTATCAGCCCCAACTAACCCTCCCATCACCATCATCACCCATCATCCACCTCCCAAAACCCCCCACCTCACTATCCCTGGAACCTCCCAAATAGGCTCCTGGGAGGTTCCAGGGCCTGAGGCCCTCAAATCATTCCGAATCGATTCCGCGTCGTTTTAATCACTTAACATTCTAATGGCCCCTAGAGGCCATTAGAATGGTTTTTTTTTATTTTTTATTTTTTTTTTCAATTATATCAGCTATAAAGGAAGACTGATTTTTTTGTTTTGTGTTTTTTTATCCTTTCATTTTATTACAACAATTCTTGACTGATTTTTTTTTGGGATTCCTTTTTTACTGATGGTTTTTTTTTTCTTTTTTTTATTCATTTATTTTAACTCATAAATCTTTTACTGATACTCATTTTTTATTTTTTATTTTTTGAATCAATGACTGATCATCATTTTTTTTTTTTTTTTAAATCATTTATTTTATTTGAAAAATTATTGACTGATATTAATATTTTTTTTACTGATGATATTAATTTTTCCTTTTTTTGAATTTTTGGGATAATCATCATTACTGACCCTTGATTTATTTTTTATTTTCATTCTTGTTTCACTTTTTTATTTATTTGTTCATATAGGGGAGGATTAATTATAATAATTTATTTTGCAATGTCATTTCATTTCCCATCCCTTCCATCATCCTTAAAATTCAAAAAAAAATCTCCTCCTCCCTCTCATTCTTCCAATCATTTTGATGATGTCATGGTTAGGACTAAACCAGACTCAGCACATCATCAGAATGATTTGAAAGATGATGAAGCTCATATTACTCCTCTTGATGTCATGGTTAGGACTAAACCAAATATAGAACATCATGAGGATAAAAATCCCAAATTAAATAATAAAAGAAAGCTCACCCAAAGCCAAAGACAACACATCCATGATTCAAAAGAAATAATGTCTCACCTTGGCCATTTGAAAAAAGAATTTAAAAACTTTTCAACAATTTCGATTGACAAGAAATATTTCAATGCCTCATGGTTAAAACTTCCATCACTTAACACTCTCCCCCATCCTTATATCCTCATTAATAAAACATCCAAGCCGTTTTTGCCTGTCATCATATATGAAATAACCCCATTTGATAATTCTTCTGGCCACTCTCAAATGCTGCAAAAAATCATCATGACATTAATGTCCTTATCTCAAAATCGACAAGAAATTAAAACCAATAAGCAACTCCAAGGTGGCATTATGAAAGGTATTGGGTTTCAAACTGGTTCTGATGCTGGAAAATCTGCAGGTGTGTGATATTTCTGTCATATTACCTTAATAATTACTGACTAATTACAAAATTATTAGGTGTTTACTCCATAAAACCTGGTTTAACTCCTCATCAAATTGAAACAGATAACAATCAATGGATCAAGCTTCATCAATATGACGAATTCATTTACTCAAGAATCTCCCATTTTTCAAAATTAGCAGCAAATGAAAATTGATCATTAATGGAAGCAGCCCAATTACCCAACTTCAGTCAACTCAAATGGACTTCTGCCAATCCCAAGGAAGGATTCAAATCCTTTACCAATGTCATTGTCACCCAAGATGGATTTTTCAATAAGCCACACAAAGATTTAAACGATCTCAATGCCTGGACTTATGGTATTTTTTCTTTTGTATCAAAAAAAGATTTCCTTCCGCTTCCTACTATCTTCACCCCCTCTGGACATGGCTTACACTTCCCTGAATTAAAAATGGAGATTGATTTTTCAAAAAAACCTGGCATCATGGAAATACTTTGGAAGACATCAACAATGGTTCATCATACAACAAAACCACCTCCAGAAATTATCAATCATGACACAATTACTCATTTTGGATGTTCTTTTCAAATAAACCATAAATTATTTAATGTAGGTGACAAATTCTTGAAAATGACACCCACTGAAATAAATTCAAGAGTCAATGGGTACTTTGAAAGAAATATGCAGGATCAAAAAAGAACTAAAAAATCTTAATTGTAAATACTTTTATTTTATGAATAACATCTCCACTCCGTTGTATGCCATTAAATTAAGTACATAAAACATTGGTCCTGAAGAAATTTACAATTGACTATTTTTCCATGCCAAAGTGATTGGTTTAATTTTCTCACGCATATTTAGCACATCTTCCCCAATGTCATTGTTGGCCAGATTTTCTGCTTGTGGTGGATCATCATCTTCATATAAATCAAACCACTCATCACCAATTTGAGCTAACATATTATGTAAAATTGTGCAAGACACAACCCAACTAACAAAATATTCAATTTCATGATTCTACCTCATTTGATTTCTCATTCCCTTAGAGAAAACCACCTCCCCTTCAAAATCCCAATTGCATGCTCTATTCTGACCCTTCATTTTGCTAGACAGTAATTGAAAGAACGGTTGTCTTCATTATGTGCTACAACTCCCTTATATGCTGGAACAACCCAAGGAGAGCTTGCATATTCCGAATCTGCAAGTAAGTACTGATCCTTTTCATAAAACTCTTGAGGTGTTTGTGCTATTTTCATATGTTGATAGACATTCGAATAATGAAGTGACCCAGTACAACCAACATGCAGAGCAGTGAACTGTTTGTTGATATCACAAACCAGTTGTATTGACATAGAATACCTTATATGTAAACCATCAGTAAGATTGAAATAAAGAATAAAGATTCAACAGCTTACCTTTTTTTGCGATCAAAATACGCTTCACCATCATTGGGAGGACGTTGTGATAATGGTATGAGACTCCCATCAATAAACCCAATGCACCCAGGGAAGCCTTCTGCTTGCATTACTTGAGACAGTTCTCTGCGTTGTTCTATTGTTGGCCACACAATTACTTTGCGCTTCAACTTCATTAATATCTGAATGACTCTTTGAGTGTACAACACAATAGCCCCATGGCTAATTCCAAACAACATTCCAATCTTTCCCAAAGCGGCCCCATTTCCATTTGATCCTAGCCTTGATAATGCCACAGCCAATTGGATGGCAGGATTGCGTTGTTTGTTTTGTGATGAGTTATGAAAGGTTTTATCAGCTTGAATTTGTGCAACCAATTTTTCAAATGATTCATGTGTTGTCCTACATAGCTGTCAAAACTTTTCAGATGATAATGTCTGTAAATCATTCATTGTATACATGTAATGAGATGGATATCTTCTACGAGGATTGATGTATCTTTGTGAGGTTATAATATCTAATAAGATTATATCTTCCTGGATATCAGAATCACTATCAGAGTTGAGAGCATCGATGAACTGAAGTGAGTTCAAGGTCTGAAGTAAAGGTAGCCTTTGCGATGCCTTGGGCATGGTAAATAAAGAAACGGCTGGTAGTAAATGAAATTTGAAATCAAATAACTTAATAAATGATGAGTGTATTTAGATTTTATGCAAGAGAAGGAAAGTTTTATGCAATTTAACATGCCCTTACTGAGTTGTGTGTTTGAAAAATGTGCCTTTATGGGAAGCTAAAGGTGGGATTTTGGTATTTAAACACGGGATTTGGTACCAAAAAACCTGGGTTTTTGTACCTCAAAATACCTCACCTCTTGAGGTGTGGGATTTCTGAAATCCCAAAAAATTAATGTGGGATTTTGGCAAAAAAAAACTTGGGATTTTGAGTGTGGGATTTGGTAACTTTGACACCCCCTATTGAAGGCAACTTCCACCATTGCGTTACTACCCTTTTGTAAATCACAAAATTCTCAAATCATCAATAGTATTTTATTCTTCATTCTCTCACCACAATAAATCATGTTTTGATTGATTGTGACAATGGAATTTTGCTTACTTTGCACCGATGAAACAACTAAATAGTAATTTGGAAAAATCTCATGGATTCCCAAGCAGCCACGATGCCTTGGCTTTTATAGGAATCAATCCAGATGAAGATCATAAGATGAATCTAGGTGGCAATTATGATTCCTACCTCAAATGGTGAAACAAATTTTCAGAGCTTTTTAACAAAACCAAAGAAAAAGAACAGTAATTGAACAAATAAACTTGAAGAATAACAAAAACAGAAAACAGAACTAGGATTAGATCAATCAAAACATACTCCTGAATCAACTTATTTAGATCTGATGATGTGATAAATAATTCAAAGCTTGGAAGCTTTGATACCAAAAGTAAATGAATCTGAAGATTAAGCTACTAAATTTCAAGTGTCTGCCTTTGGAAATACAATTCAAAAAGTAAAATCATGATTCATCAAGCAATCCCACTCCCAAATTCATCCAAAAATAGCAAGAAAACAGCTCTTTCAAAACATTCAGAAAAAAAGTCAAACAGAAGACAAAATGTATTTCTGAAATCAGATTCTTTGAAAATAATTCATAAATTACCAGAAACAAATAATTTTATGAACCTGTTAAGGAAATATGATACTTTATTACTATCAGGACACAAATTGGTGTTGAAAACCCCTTGTAACAACCACTAGTCAGGGGTAAGGGTATTCAATCTTACACCCACTCAAACACCTCAAATCAGCAATCCACTGTATGTATCAACAATCAGTTTTAGCAATCCTTCTTGCTGAAACATGCATACAGTCTGGTTCATAAATACAGCCTGTCAATACCTGTACAGGTTGGATACATCATCTTGAAACTGTATGATCACTCAAAACTAATGAGAATTAATAAAAAGATTGCGAAGCTTGCTCACTGGTCAGTTCCAAAATCTGTCACCTCAAATTGATGAGAGGTTGGGGTTGCATTACCTAATGAGAATTAATAAAAAGATTGCGAAGCTCACTCACCGGTCAGTTCCAAAATCCGTCACCTCCAATTGATGAGAGGTGAGGAAAAAAAGGAAACAGATCTGGACTGCGAGCGGGTTTTTAAGTTACAACTAGACAGCTGCGGCGCGTCAGCATGCCACAGCATAGGTTTGTATCTACAATTCATTTTTTTCTACATAGATGTTTTGGACACCGTGTTGCAACGGTGTCCCAAAACTCAACACCCTCCCCAAAAAAATTAAGTGTCACCCGTGATTCCTAGGAAGGGTAGCGCCTGTTGTAGTGCCGGGCCTGAGAGGTGCTTTGTCAGTGCGTCGGCTTGCATGTCCACTGTCTTCACCCATGGAATCTTGATGTTGTGCTTGCGAATCGTATCATTCACAAAAAGAATGCCCTATTGAGATACCTCATGTGCTTCCTTGAGTGATTGTCAATTGAGACCTGTACCGCCGGCTGATTGTGGCAGAAAATTGTATTGGTGAATTTGTTGGCCAGTTGCGCAAGTTGATTTATTGCCTGCACCAGGTGTTGAGTCGAATCTGACAGTGCCACATACTCCGCAGCACATGTGGATAGTGCCACCACTGTCTGGCGCTTTGAGCTCCAGTGAATCGGAGAATCCCCCAGTTTAAGAATGAAACTGGACTGGGAGCATTTGAGATCTCCACCCCACCCCGCATCAGTCCATAAGCTGAGGGTGAGAGACATTGGGCGCAGGCATATTCCATGAAAACGGGTCTTGAGGAGGTAACCCACCACATGATCTAATAGGAGCCAGTGCTTGACTGATGGCTTCATTGAATGTTGGGCAAGATAGTTAACAGCAAAAGCCAGGTCTGGCCTAGAGCCGCTGACAAGGTACACTAAGTAACCAACAACTGATTGGTATGGCATTGGGTCCAATGCCTCCTGATGTGATATAGCAGGCCCCGCAGGCAGCACCGGCAGCGGAGCGTTGTGCTTCATGATCCATTGTGGGTAGGCTTCCAGTGTGCCGTTGTGGTATTCCATACCTGTCTGGGCCAGCTTCAAGAACATTGAGGGTGAAAATTACAATATCAAATCTTAGATGGTCAATTTAGGATATCTCAGCTCAAAAGACACTTTCACAATCACATAAGCTAAAAAGTAAAATGGATAGTATTGAATAAAGGAAGACTTTAGCAGTCAGTATAGGAATAACATCAAGATTTTCATAATTCAATAATTAAACATTGACTAAACTATATGGATATATACAGGATAGCTTATAAATAAGCTTCAAAAAAACAAAAAAGTTTAGTTTAATACAGACAGAAACTCAAAATTACATATATAAGGTAGCAATGTAGCATTACATTCACCCTAAAACCACCAAAAACATTAGATTACTAAGAATTACAGTCACCAAAATGAATTTTATGTAATAAGATCAACTAAAAAAGTATTAATACACATTCATTGTATAAAAAGAATGGAATTGAGTCAAACCTTAATTAACTTCATGCATAGAAAGTTCCATATAGGCTTGAAAGAATTGAATCAATGGTCAATCATAATACAAACAAATGATGAAATAATTGTACTAAATCAACTCATATCCAAATTAACACCAAATAGATTTTAAAAATATTACATAATCAAAAGAATGAAAAATGGTGCAATTGACCAAATAAATGGTGCAATAATCAAGTCAAATGACACCATCCAACATAATAATCACCAGCAAAAACACCTCAGATTACATAATCACTCAGGAAATGATGCAATATACCAAACATATGGTGCAATACCTTGATCCAATGACACCATCTCCAAGTTACTCACAAGCTAAATTCCCTCAAGGCTGTGCATAATAAAATTAAAGTTCAATTAATTAAAAATAAAGCTCTAAAATATGGTGCAATATACCAAACATATGGTGCAATATCTTGATCCAATGACACCATATCAAAATAACTCACCAGCAAAATTAGCTCAAGGCTGTGCATAAACATCAACAAAGTTCAGAATGATGCAATATTCCAAACAAATGGTGCAATACCTTTATCAAATGACACCATTTCAAAAATACTCACCAGCTAAAATACCTCAAGGTAAAAAAATTTCTAAGTCCCCTGTTTTTGAGTGCCTCTATGGAGGGCCTCTCTCCCTCATTTTCCCCCATGCTCATGGAAGTGTTTGCCCAAAAAAGGGAAATCTAATCCTTAATCTAAAGTATCCATCCATCCGTATTCTAGTAGGATAACTAGTAAAATAAAATAATAAAGCTCAGAAGCATATATTAGTAGTCAGAAATTATTGATAGAAGAATGTATTTACAGTATTAATGAAAGAGTTTAATATTGCATAAATAGTATTATCATAATAAATATTAGTAGTAGTCATAGAGTACTGCTCAAAGAAGTTATCATTATTAGAGTTAATATTAATAGCTACCTTATCCTTATCATTATTAAATCCTGAATCCATTAAGGAATATATATTCTTATCAAATAAGTATTATTAGCTATATTGGTCATAAGATCCCTTAAGAAAACACATCAATAAGTATAAAAACCCACCCTTCTATAATAAAAGAAAAAAATTATAGTATTGTCTCCAGTATATTCTATATATTATCTTTTTAATTTACCTTATAATCAATAATTAACCTAAGAATATAAATAAACACATATAGTTTAAAATATCATACATCTATATAACTATATATTATCAATACTTAAATTTATATTTCAATATTACCTTTAACCTATAAAATAGTGGTATTAAGCCATTTTATATATACATAGTAATCATAAAAGTTATTTATCTAATAATTGAGTAGGTCTGATAGAGACTGCTGAAAGTCTTCTCTAGCTGTAAAGCCACAATTTTAAATATTGATTTGTGAGCTCTATAGGGAGATTATTTGGTATATTCAGAGGGGCAGCTAATACACCTTAGCACCCTTGGTTACAGGATCATTCAGAAATTCAAAGCTGTTTACCTGTGATTTCCCCCTCAAGGACTGCCTTATCCAATCCCACACTAAAAGGAGTTCCACATCTGGTGTCCCAACAGTGGCCAATAATTTACTTCAACCCTCAATCAATATTAAAAAAATCATTCAAATACAAGAGATACTCAAGTTAAACATTCATGAATAATAATAATAATAATAATAATAATAATAATAATAATAATAATAATAATAATAATAAAGATTAACCAACCTGGAATCAGAAAATAGAACTGAATCAAGACAATCACCATAATAATAATCAAAATCTTCTATTAAATCATACCATTATTATTACCCTATTAAAGGAAACAGGACACCTGTAAATAAAACACCCACAGATCACAGACTACTGATTTCAACCCCATAAACAGAAAAAAAAGAGAAAGAAGAATTAAGAAAGCTTTTCTTCAAGCTTATTCAAGAATCAAAGAAGAAAAAATATTCTAAAAAGGAAATTGAAGGCATAGTTTATCAAGTAGACATGAATCAACCATCAACATCTTATTTACCACCATTGCCTGAAGATACTGTGGAAGAACAGTATGCAGAGGAAAGTGATGAAGAAGATCAAACTGTAAAGATACAGAGTTTGATGAAGCAAATGCAGGACTTATTGTTAACCCAAAGTAAAAAGAAAGGAAAGATAAAACAGTCAACAACCTTCACCCCTGGAGGTAGTCCAATTGAATCCACCTTACCAAGACATGTCAGACCTGAAGAGTCACCAATATCACCAACAACTGTTCCTAGAGCAACCTCTACCCCAGTAACAGAACAAAGATCACAGAATGCTCCAAGAAGAGTATTTGTATCCACACCAACTCACCCAAGCCCATTACAGCAACAATTATCCAGAGAAATAAGACCCATAGTCAAAATAAAGGCCAAGGATTATAAACTTTGATTTGAAGCAAAAGAAGTAGAAATATTCATTAAAAAAGTAGAAAGTATAGCTGAAATTGAAGGTGCAAGTGGAAGATACATAGCAAGACAAATAGTATTTTGGACAAGAGATGAAGAAATAAGCTACCATATTGAAGGAATGCATGGATATGAGAGTGGTGACTGGGAGAAACTAAAGATTGATATGATAAGAAAGTGGGGAGCAGTTGAACCTGGAAGAAGATACAGGATTTCCTCAATAAATTCTCTTTTTGAGAGAACACAGCAGAGAGGTGGAATTAATAATATTACTCAGTATAGGAAATTCATTGGAGAATATGAATCAATCATCACATATCTCAGAAGATATGAATACATTGAAGGGGAAGTGAACCACAATCAGGAAATTCTGGCTATCCTCTCCCAAGAAGTTCAAGGTTCAATTTACAGAGAAATGATAAAAGATAAAGTAATGGTGCAAGCCAGAGATGGTGGATATATCATACCAAAATTTAAAGTTCTAAAAGAATACATTGAACAAGATTTGCAAGCCAAATTCTTAATTCAAGGAAAAGAATTTTCCCAACAAGAATTCAATATTAAACCAAAAGAGAAAGTTGGATTTGAAGAAGATACCTTAGGGGAGGTCTTACAACAAGTTAAGGAGCTTTCTAAAAAAGTCAATACACAAAGTAAGGCACAACCTCAAAGGGAGATTTTCAAAGAGAAAGAGCCACTAAAAGAAGTATTAGATCAGCTTAAAGGCATAACAGAGTCCTATAAACCCCAAAAGCAAATTTATCAGCCCTTTAATCAAAACTACAAGCAAAGAGATAACTTACCACCAGTTTCTTCAAGTCATATACCTTATCGACCTGCACAATTATTTCCAAGGCCTCCAATGAGATGTCATTATTGCTTTGAAAATACACATACATTAGAAAGGCTTTCACACTTCAATGAAGATATTGAGAAAATAATTGTAAGGAAACAAGGAAATTCCTTCCTTTTTCCAAATTTCCAAAGAATACCATATGAAAGCTCAGTATGTCCTAGGGAATTAGTCAGAGAATTTGCCAAGGAACAGGCAGAACTAACAGAAAAATTAATGGAAAAATCAGTTACAGCTTCAAAGCCAAAGATAGAAGAACCAAATATTATAGAGTTAAAGAAGGAAGAGGCTAAAGCTGAAGATTGGGGAAATTGGCAACCACCTATAATATCTTCAGTGAATGATCCCTTTTCAAGAAATTATGGGCTAAGAAACACTAAACAAAGATCTACAAGACAAGAGAACCCAATTCAAGAAAATATAAGATCACATTCAAAAGAGGTGGAAACACCTATCATGAAAAAGAAAAACATACCTGGAGCATATATTGAGGATGATGCAAAAACAGAAAACAAGACAATTATCCCAACAAAATACAAGAAGCCTAAAGCCCAAGATGAAGAGGAAGGACTTGTTAAGAAAAGCCAAAATGATAAAACTAAAAGTATCACAGAACAAACTAAAATTGAACTCAATAAAAATCTTATTAAGGAAGAGAAGAAAGATATCCACAAAATTATGACCCAACTTATAAATAAAGTCTTAGAACAGAAGATTAACCTTACCTTGGAACAAATCTTGGCCATATCACCTCAATTTATCAATAAATTAAAAAATTTGTCAGATGAAGAAAAGAATTCAATAAACTCAATTGACACAAAAGATATTCAAGTGGAGCTTATACATCATCATTTGGGAGAATATGAAGCACCTAAATTACATTATGCCTGCCCATTGGGATTTATGCAAGTCCATGTTGGAGAAGAAGGATATGAAATCATGGCTTTAGTTGATACAGGCTCTGAATTGAATATAATACCAGAAGATATAGCAGTAAAAGCAGGGTTAACAACAAGATATCTTAACATGAACCTGAGGAGAATTGGTGGGCATTGTACTTCAATAGTTGGATTAGCAGAGTTTACCCCAATTACTATGGTTACTGGGGAGGAAAGAAATATACACCTTTTTGTAGCAAGAGGAGCAATGCATACAGTACTTGGAAGACCTTTCCTTGCAGATAATAATATTAGACTAGACTTTTCTCAACAGAAGGGTAAAATATTCAGCTACATAGAGCCAGATGGTAGAAGACTTTGTTTACCAATTTGTTCACCACAAAAGGTTGGATGGAGAGAAGACCCACCAAAAGGAATGGAAGTTTGTGGATTTTCAAAGCTTGAAAAGTTTAATGAGCTAAAAGAGACAGAAGATGAAATAAAAGGGTTACTTACTGATCAGAAATTTCCTTGGGAAGGCTACATCAATCTGAAGCCTCTCAGTAATTTCAATTGTAATATAACAAATGAGGTTTTAAGTCAAGAAAATCAATTCTTACCTCAGGATGTCAATTGGTATGAAGGTTTGATTAAAACTAAAACAAAAAAGTTAGAAAAAACAAAGGATAAACACAGTCAAGAAGATAGAAATTATCTTTGGATGACCAAGAATAAGAAAATAAGACAGATATTAAAAAACCAGCTGGAACAGCAATATCAATATTTAACCCAAAGTAATGACTTCACAGGACATATGATAAATTAAAAAGTGAAAACTCAAATATTAAACACAAAAATAAGATTTATGAAACAACAATTGGATTCAGGGACAAACCTGAAGATATTCCTCTGATATTTCAATAAATTCACTATATTATTTTCAATATATTTCCCATTTTATAAAGAAGGGTGTTAGTAAAAAAATATAAAGAAACATAAAAAAAATATAAAAAGATATATAAAAATAAAAAAAAAAGAAAATATAAAATATAAAAAAAAGAGTTTTGAAATAAAGGTTTTGGTTTCATCTTTTCAATGTAAAAGTATCAATATATATATATATATATATATAATAATGGTAATAATAATGAAAAATTATATATAATTGACCCAGCATGGCCTTAAACTGCAATTAAACTGTTTACTTACTCTTTCTCTTATTCTATTTTAAATCAAAATAACAAAAAAATCAACACATGAAAGGAAAAATTATATATAATTGGCCCTGCATGGCCTTAAACTGCAACTCAATTTCAATTTTAGTTAATTGATTTTTCCAAATATAATTTAAAATTAAAACATCAATATAAAAAAAACCTTCAAATACATGAAAGGCTCAGCATGGCATTAAACTGCAAGCCAATTTTCTTATAATAATGACTTTTTAATATTGAATTGAAGATATCAAGATTTTCCAGCTAAAAAATATAATATAAACAATATAAAAAATAAAATAAAAAAAACAGAAAATTCAAAATAATTACTATAATAATGAAGAATTAACAAACAATGGAAATAAAAGATTAGGTATATCTAGAAAAATTCAATAACCACTGGCTTTTCAAGAGAAAAAAAACCAGTCCTTTTAGTGTACAGGAATATTAAAAGGAGGTTCAAACAAAACATTAAACAGCATACACATAAATGAAGTATACACACCCACACAAGAAAATACACAACCCAACTCACAAGGAAGGTTTACTAGATTTTGAATTTAGGTTTTTTTTAGTTTTTAATATTTTTTAATTTTTTTTAATTTTTTAATTTTTTATTTTTCTAAAAAAAATTAATAAAAAGAAGAGACTGATAACCCCCCCTTGCTTTAAAAAGAAAATGAAAAGCTAAAAAACAAATATAAAGCTACAGCAGCTAAGAAAAAAGAAACTCAAAGAAAAAACACACAATTAAATTAATGATTTAATACTGAACATATCATAGTATTATGATATTAATAATACAAGAGTGTAAAAGTATTAAATTCTAAGGAATGACATATAATTCCAATGAATCAATAATACTCAAATGAAATATTATTTCAACTTAATAACATTATTTATTTATATCAAAATAATGTTAACACATATGAATATCACTAAATTATACTATGAAAACATTATAATGTCAAATTAAATAAATCAAAGAATAGTTATTGTAAAAGGGATATGTCCCTGAATGATGAATAAATATAAATAACCTTATGGGCTCAATGTTATAATATTCAGAATAGCATTTTTTTACCTTTAATATATATCTTTATAGATATTATCAAGGTTAATTAAAAAACAAATACATAGAGGCAACTGGCCAGGTTGACCCTACATATTTTATTCCTTAATATCCCTTTATAAAAATAGAAATAACTTAAAATAATATTCAAATTAATAAGATAATGAATAAAAAAAGAATTATAATAAAATAATTATGGGAAAAGAAATTGGAGAAGAATCTTGGAAAAATAGCTCCCTTTATATTGAAGAAAAAATCTTTGGCTCACCCACAACCTGGCATTCATAGCACCAAAAAACAACATTAAATGTTGTTCCCTTGAATTTTTTTAGGTTTAATTTAATTTTGAATTAATCTTTAATTAATTTTAAGGTTTAATTTATTTCATAATTTATTTTTTTTAATTAATTTTAAAGTTTCATTCATCTTAAATTAAATTTTATATCAACAAATAAAAAATAAGTAAATACAAATAAAAATGAAATTAAACAAACTAATATAAACAAATACAAAAAAAAAACCAAATGAATTAACAAATATAAAGGAATATAATCAAATAATCATAAATACATTTTCATACAATATGAATAAATGAAAAACAAATTGAAATAAAAGAAAATAATCAATATAAAGAAATACAGATGAGTAAAAAATAAACATATACAAAAAAAGGGGGTGTTCTCCCTTAGGTTAAGATTTTGATCAATTCTTTTTATTAAAAAAAAGGGGGGGTTGAGCTTATTTGATCTTTCAATTCATTCTGAGATTTATTTCCTTAATTCTTTAATTAAAATATTTTTTTAAGCTCACATTAATTTTCAAGCACTTTTCCATATTAAGAGTAGAAGAGATATGGATATTTTCATTTGCATTCATAGGCCAAACAAAAAAAAGAAGAATTGAGACGAGTCAAGTTTTATGAAGACAGCCTCCAATCTAAACAACCTAATCCATTCAATTGGGAAAAGTAGAAAATCATAGAAATACAGAATCCAAAAAGAAATATATCAAAGCTTTGGAGCTAAGCTGTGGATTCAGGAGCAGAAGATCATAACAATACAGGATACAAAGAATTCCCATGATAATACAAATAAGTAGTCAATTTTTTCTTTTTTTATCTTAGTAGTTTTTTTTTAAAAAAAAAACTGTGAAACAAGCAGAGAGTTTATAAAAAAAAGAGAAGAAGAGAATCCATCAAGTTATTACTAAGCGAAGTCTTTTAGCTGTTGTGGAACCAAATGTTCCACAAAATAACCTAGAAGTTCATAAATATGAAGCTATCAAAATTAATGACTGACAATCACACTATTGTAGGTTGCAAATTGAGAATAAGCTTACCTGGTTGCATAACCTTTCCCAAAGAGCTGTGAGGCCTTAAGTTCTAAGTCTTCACAAGTGGAACAGCCAACTTTTTTCTTGGAGAATGGATAATTGGTTTTCCTTCCTCCTTGAAGAGAAGCTTGGGAAGTATAATTTCTTCTTCATCTTCCCTAGAGTAGCTAGGGAGTCGTGGCAGAGTGGGGGGAGAGTACTTTGGGCTTGTTGATAAAAAGGGATTGATATTTGCATTACGAAGTACAGAGGAGCGAGTCTGGACACCAAAGACAGAATCACGCAGGGAGGAACTATTGATTGTTGGCCATTTTATGGGGCTGGGTTTCTTTTCATTAAAAATTCACAAATTTCCTCCTCAACACCATCAGATGAGGCAGGCCAGCAAATCAAGGCTTCCACAGCCTTATGGTCACTACGAGTTAACATAGGGCTCATGTTTCTTTTTTGAGATGCTTAAGCTATGAATCCAAAAAAAAGCAGAGGTTGTAAACAATTAAAATTAAAAATCACCTACAAAGTAGATAAAAAATAATAATATTAAGTAGTAAAAAAATATTTGCAGCTGAATTACTAGTAGATTTTGTGAATCAAGAAACAACTTGATCAGTCCCAAGTGGTATTTATATCAAATTCCACATTTTGATTTTTTTCCTCTTTTTTGCTCCAAATACTTTAAAACAAACTTAATATATCAGATAAAAGAAATCAAAAAAACCCTGCATCAGTCCCATCATTCCTCACTCAGAAAGTATTTTCAAGATTAATCGTAAACTTGTTATTATCTCCGATTAAAAAAAAAGTAATAAAAAACATCAGGTATATAGCTAGAGATAAGAACTAAATAATAAATTATGAAAGCCACTTGCTTTTAAATAAAAAAGGGGTCCCTAAAAAAATAAATAAATAATGAAGTTAATATTGTTACAATCTGCATACTCAAACCAAACAATAATATTCATATAACACATTTAGACTTTCAACAAAAAAGAGAACAAAATGAAGAGATTCCAAAATAAATAAATAAAACGGTGAAAATATAAGAAACCCTTACCTTTCCATTATTGTTAAATTATAAAAGTCCTTCCATGTGCATTTAAAATAATTTGTTACTGTAATTCCCTGTCATACCGTCTAAATTAAAATATATACAACATACCATGGATCCAAGCAACCTAAAAGTAGAAGCCGAATCAAAAGAAATCACCAAATCAAAATGATAATATAATTAAATAAAAAGCCACATACCCTCTGATAGAATCCCTGCACAGATCAATACACAACATTGCCAGTCATTGCCCAAATATTCATGCAAAAAAAAGGGTGCCTGTATAATTAATTTTAAAAGCATTAAAAAAATAACTATTAGTTTTAGAAATAAAAGATCAATTACAGTACTAGACTGTAAAGTACAGTAATTATACTGTAGTAAGTAAAATAAGAGAATTAGAAAACTTAATTGATAAAAAAAACTTACACGTGCGATTCAGATTGCAATTAGAAGAAACATAATAATATATATATAAAAAAACAATATTAAATATAAATTTAATAGTTTAAATATAAAAAAAAGAAATTAGTATTAATATAATTGTCGGTGAAAAAAAAAAAGAAGAAAACGTTTGCAATTAAAAAAAAGAAAGAGAGGACAGTACTTTACTGTACCAAGAAGAAAAAAAGTGAGATAAGAAATACAAATTTCTTTTGTTACAATATAAAAAAAATGGTTGCGATTAAATAAGAAGACAGTACAAATAAGCACTGCACTTTAGGAAAAAAAAGGCAATCACAAGATAAAATTAAGTGCTGTACAGTACAGTACTGTTAATCTTATCTACTATACTAAAATAAAAGAATATATATATAAAACAAAAACCTGTTGAGATTTGGCTACCGCGTCCGCGGTAACCAAATATGCTTGTAGTGAAAAAGTCGTACCATGTAAATAAATATTCACACTGCACGCGCACAACGCGCCACAGTTGTCTAGTTGTTAATTAAAAAGCCGCTTGCGGCCCAGACCCAGAGCCCTTTTCCTCACCTCTCATCAATTGGAGGTGACAGACTTGGGACTGACCGGCGAGCGAGCTTCGCGTCTTATCTTGCTATATCTTAATAGGTAATGAATTTCCGACCTCTCATCAATTGGAGGTGACAGACTAGGGACTGACCGGCAAGCGAGCTTTGTGTCTTATCTTGCTATATCTTAATAAAACCAAAGAAAAAAAGAAACAATTGCAATATAAAATGAAGTACTTTACAGTACATTACAATACTGTAGATCTGATAGACTGTATTAAAATAAATAAACAAATAAGAATTACAAAAAAAATATTACAGTGATGTGCTTTACAGTAATATTACACTTAGTATTAACAAAAAAAAATAATTATTCAGAATTAAATCCTTCATTATTTTCATTAAAGAAAAGATTATTCAAAATGAATAGTAATAGTGACAATATCATCATAAAAACAAAAAAAAAACATCAAATTAAAAAAATAAATAAATAAATAAATTTATTTTAATCAAGCTGCAAATGCACTTATTGATTATTATTTAATTAAGCCTATAAAATTAGCTATTGAAAAAATGTGCTTATAAATATTAGAAATTAATAAATATACAAATATACAAGTCTCTGTGGAATATGAAGATTAATATTATGAAATAAATAAAAAAAATCACGTATATGTAGAAAGGACAATAATAATAAAAACAAATAGGTCCCCCATGACCTAAAACTGGAAAATTATTACTCTACTTATTATTCATTTTAATAAATACTTGATTTTTAATGATAATTATATCATAATCTATAAAAATCTTCATTATCACATAAACTTTGAAACTTACTTTAGGATTAATTATAGTGGATCTTGAAGTATAGGTCCCCCATGACCTAAAACTGGAAAATTATTCCTCTAATTATCATTTATTTTGATTAATACTCAATTTCTAATCATAGTCCTATCATACTCTCTAAATATATTAATTACCACATAAGGAATGAATCTGATTTTAAGACCCATTTCAGTAGAATCTTAAAGCAAATAGGTCCCCCATGACCTTAAACTGGAAAATTATTTCTTTACTTATTACTCATTGATACTTAATTTCTATTCATATGATACTCTATAAAGATACTCATGACCACATCAATTATACAATTTATCACAAGGACAATTATAGTAGGACCTCAAACAAGCAGGTCCTTCATGACCTAAAACTGGAAAATTATTCCTTTAGTTATCATTTCTTTTAATTAATACTCAAATTATAATTATAGTCCTATCATACTCTCTAAATATATTCATTATCACATAAGGAATGAATTTTATTTTAAGACCCATTTCAGTAGAATCTTAAAGCAAATAGGTCCACTATGACCTTAAACTGGAATTTTTTAGTTTACATATCTCAATATTCACTAAAAATAATCATTGGATTCACAGCAGAAGCATATACTTGAACATAAATATGTATAAAAGATAGTATTTATATATAATAATTAAACTGGGAAAGATTTTTTAAACAAATAATCAACATAAATAAATAAAAAAAAAACTTCAATAATAATAAATGAACAATAATCCAAAAATCAACACTTTATTCATAAGAAATCATCCCAAAAGAAAGGATTTACATAAATAAAAATGGAGAGGGGGCTTCAAACCCCAGTAATACAGTTAAATCATAAATTCATTACAACATGAAGAAAAAAATACATAAAAACAATGGAGAAGAATTCTAATGAAGGAAGCCCTCAGAATTTAAAAATTCAGTTTCAATTGAAGAGCTCCAAGATCATACCAATTTGAAGAAAGAAAGTTTATTAAACCTTTTTATTATCTCAAAAATTCATTCTTATCAATATCTAAGACAAAGAATCAAATAATAATAGATAGCTCCTGAACCATTATATCCAACAAATAGGACTCAGGAGGGTCCTAAGAATGACCCTAAACTGCATAATTTGCTCATAAATGACAAAGGACTGTCCTTGTATGACATTAAAAGACAGGATTGACTAACCTTAAAGCAATAAATAAGGGGAAAGAATTATTAAATAAGAACATTTCTTTCAGATTATTTGTCAAGATCAAAGAGAAGATGAATCTAGAATACTCATTGGAAAAATAAACAAACTCTCAACATATTGAATGATCAAAGGAATTGCAACACCTGAATACTGAAAATTTTTAAATTCATGGAAATCTTCATGAGCCTCAAATGAAGCTCATTGATATCAATATTGGAGAAAGAAACAAGCATCAAAGATGAAGAGCTATGAAGAAAACTGAAAAGTCCTGAAAATATGAGAAACTTACAATAATGAAAGAATGATCAAATGAGAAAATAATGTCTAAATGTGCTTTAACCTGGAATTCTGGGGACAGCATTAAATGGAGAGGGGGATGTGGTATTCCATACCTGTCTGGGCCAGCTTCAAGCACATTGAGGGTGAAAATTACAATATCAAATCTTAAATGGTCAATTTAGGATATCTCAGCTCAAAAGACACTTTCACAATCACATAAGCTAAAAAGTAAAATGGATAGTATTGAATAAAGGAAGACTTCAGCAGTCAGTCTAGAAATAACATCAAGATTTTCATAATTCAATAATTAAACATTGATTAAACTATATGGATATATACAGGATAGTTTATAAATAAGCTTGAAAAAACAAAAAAGTTTAGTTTAATACAGACAGAAACTCAAAATTACATATATAAGGTAGCAATGTAGCATTACATTCACCCTAAAACTACCAAAAACATTAGATTACTAAGAATTACAGTCACCAAAGTGAATTTTATGTAATAAGATCAACTAAAATAGTATTAATACACATTCATTTTATAAAAAGAATGGAATTGAATCAAACCTTAATTAACTTCATGTATAGAAAGTTCCATATAGGCTTGAAAGAATTGAATCAATGGTCAATCATAATACAAACAAATGATGCAATAATTGTACTAAATCAACTCATATCCAAATTAACACCAAATAGATTTTAAAAATATTACATAATAAAAAGAATGAAAAATGGTGCAATTGACCAAATAAATGGTGCAATAATCAAGTCAAATGACACCATCTAACATAATAATCACCAGCAAAAACACCTCAGATTACATAATCACTCAGGAAATGATGCAATTTACCAAACATATGGTGCAATATCTCTACCAAATGACACCATATCCAAGTTACTCACCAGCTAAATTCCCTCAAGGCTGTGCATAATAAAATTAAAGTTTAATTAATTAAAAAATAAAGCTCTAAAATATGGTGCAATATACCAAACATATGGTGCAATATCTTGATCCAATGACACCATATCAAAATAACTCACCAGCAAAATTAGCTCAAGGCTGTGCATAAACATCAACAAAGTTCACAATGATGAAATATTCCAAACATATGGTGCAATATATTTATCAAATGACACCATTTCAAAAACACTTGCCAGCTAAAATACCTCAAGGTAAAAAAACTTCTAAGTCCCCTGTTTTTGAGTGCCTCTATGGAGGGCCCAAAGAATATAAAGAGAGGGCCTCTCTCCCTCATTTTTCCCCATGCTCATGAAAGTATTTCCCCAAAAAATGGAAATCTAGTCCTCAATCTAAAGGATCCATCCATACCTATTCTAGTAGGATAACTAGCAAAATAAAACTATAAAGCTCACTAGCAAAGCTCAGAAGCATATATTATTAGCCAGAAATTATTTATAAAAGCAAATATTTACAGTATTAATGAAAGAGTTTAATATTGAATCAATAGTATTATCATAATAAATATTAGTAGTCAGAAATTATTGATAAAAGAAAATATTTACAGTATTAATGAAAGAGTTTAATATTGCATAAATAGTATTATCATAATAAATATCAGTAGTAGTCATAGAATACTGCTCAAAGAAGTTATTATTATTAGAGTTAATATTAATAGCTATCTTATCCTTATCATTATTAAATCCTGAATCCATTAAGGAATATATATACTTATCAAATAAGTATTATTAGCTGTATTGGTCATAAGATCCCTTAAAAAAATAAATCAATAAATATAAAAACCCACCCTTCTATAATAAAAGAAAAATATTATAGTATTATCTCCCTATATTCTATATCTTATATTGTTAATGAACCTTATAATCAATAATTAACCAAATAATATAAATAAACACAGATAGTTTAAAATATCATACATCTATATAATCATATATTATCAATACTTAAATTTATATTTAAATATTACCTTTAACCTATAAAATAGTGGTATTAAGCCATTTTATATATATAGTAATCATAAAAGTTATTTATCTAATAATTGAGTAGGTCTGATAAAGACTGATGAAAGTCTTCTCTAGTTGTAAAGCCACATTTTGAATATTGATTTGTGAGCTCTATAGGGAGATTATTTGGTATATTCAGAGGGGCAGCTAATACACATTAGCACCCTTGGTTACAGGATCATTCAGCAATTCAAAACAGTTTACCTGTGATTTCCCCCTCAAGGACTGCCTTATCCAATCCCACTCAAAGGCGTTCCACAACATAAAGGAAGTGAAGATTTTTCACTCTCTGGGACAGGCTTGTGGTTTGAAAAATACCTGTATAGCCTGTATTGGGCTTAGATGTGGTTTTGAAACCACATCTGGGCAGGTTTCACAAGTACAGGGTGAAACCTTTCATCTGGGGACCACATAGCATGATTCTGACATGTATGATGTGTAGAATGCTGTACAGAACCTATATGGGACCCGAATATGGAATGAACTATGAGGTATTGAAGTAAAAACAAGCTTCTTTTTCTTTTTGATGCCTCATAATCATAGTTATGGGATATTATCCAATGGCAAGGCTGTATTGGCCAAACTGTGGGATTTTGACCTTAAAACAGCCATAACTTTGTCATTTTTTGAGATATTGATCTCAAAATTTGTTCAGTGTGTATGTAAGATTTTCCTATGAAACCCTTGATAATAGTAACAATTTCAAGAGTACTATGCCTATCCTCAGTAGAAAATATAATATAATAAAATATTATAACCACAAATTTAAACATAATTATTAAAAATGATTATATAAGAAAATAAATTTAATTATTATTATACAAAATGATAATAATAGAATATAATAATTATAATAAATTATAATTATTCTATTATTGTTATAGTCACTGACAATTATAACAATAAGAAGTGTAAACCCCTTAATGAGACACTTACACATGGAAAATCTAAATATTTAACAACTTATACATAACATATGAATATTATTTCTGAAAGAATTATAGCACACACTGTGCCAAAATAATTCTTATAGTAAAATACTATATAAAAAAACTCATAATAGATAAAAAAGATATAGAATTTTAGAGAAAACTCATTTATAATATTTTTTTAATACAACAAGTCAAACAACAACAGTTATTATATTAAGTAATAATAATAAGTTGAAAACACGCCAAAAATCAATTTTTTTCAAGATAAAACAACGTTTCTAATAAAAATTATGATTAAAGAGTTTTTGAGAGGAATTTGTGGATTTTAAAAGATATTTTAAAGACAATAATTGTTTAAAATGAGATATATTTGGTTGATTGAAACAACAATCTACTTTCTATGATTTCAATTCTTTAATTTAATATTTATGAAGAATAAAATACTTAAGAAATATTTTAATAATAACATTTTATATATAATAAAACTTTTCCTGTTTAAATGTCTAATATGATTGGATTGATAGTTGATGATGGACAAAAACAGTGATGAAAAGAATCTTTTTATGTCTACAGAGAAGCTCTCATGATTCATAATGGATATAGAGGGCTTGCTCAGGTCAAAACTGAAAAACCATGCTTAAAAATAAGTTTCTTAACTTGAGGTAACTTATTTTTAATTCCAATTTAAAGTTACCAGTGTTATTATTAACTCCAACTAACTTTAATCCTTTTTTGAGTTAATTATTGCCAGTTTTAATATAAAATAAGTTTATTTATATTGATTTTAATCACATTAAAAATATAAAAATACAGCTTCAAGCAGAAATCCCTTAAACTCAATTTTCAATTAATTTTCAAAGAAATATTGATTTTCTTTAAGTATAATTAAAAGAGTAAGTTTCCAGGCTGATTACCCAGGAAATCTTTTTAGAAAAGATATTTAAAATTGAATTTATATATAGATAATATGAAATTGTAAGCTGTGTGAAATGTTCAAGAAAATCCATTCAGAATTGGATTTTTAATGAATTTCTGAAGTTATTACTATTTTCCCACATAAAATAGCAATACACACTAAAACTTAACTTTTGATAAGGTTTAAATGCTTGTAACCTTAAAGTTTTCAGCTCATTTAAGCTTTGACAGGTATCAAAACTTTAATTTCAAGCCTTCATATTGGGATTGACCCTTTGGCAGTTTGAAATTCCTGTCCAAATTGGGATAAAACCAGTTCAAGTTTTACGGTTAGATCAAAGTCTAATCTTAAAGCTTAAATAAGGTTGAAAATACTCCAATGAAGGTGGAAAACCTTAATTGAATCCTTGCATATCCAAAAAGTTGTGTACCCCAGCTCTGTTTGGTCTTTTTCCTTTGTCCCACCTTTTTGCACGGATTTTGCCCTTTTATTTATTTAAAGCCATACTATGGCCTTAAACACTTTTAAATTGAGCTCACAAAAGATTTACATTCTGTATGGCAAATCCTTAGCCAATTCAGTAAATATAATCAACACCTCAATTTTAACTAAGATCTTGGTAAGTTTGCATAAGCTTTATGCAACTTTGAATTTAAGCTTATTTAAGCTTAAATTTAACAATTTTAAAAAATCTTAAAAAAGCTACATTAGTACTGTAAGATTCTTAAATCTTCCAACAACATAAGAAATAAGCTTTTTTGGGTATAGCACCCTATGGGTGTACCCTAGGTCATTTTTGGTGTAGAATCCAAAAATGACATAATATTTATAGCTTTTTTTATCAAAAAGAAAGTTATACTTATTTTTTGTTATTTTTTATTTTAAATTCAATCAAAAAGTCTGTTGAAGACTCAATCAGCTGTATATCAAATCATTTGTGGCCTTATGGGTATGTTACACATACTTCACAGGCTCACAGTGTAGCCCTGTATGTGTTCTACCCATTGGTACCTCTTGTGATATGGTTATCATTAAATATGGCAAAGTTATGTCATGTACAAGATTTTTGTACATATGTGTGTTTTAGGCAAGAAGCTGTATTGGGCTTGTTTGCCTTGTAGCATTTGTTCTAGATGAGATATGGGAAAATGAATAGCTTCATAAGGCAGCCCTGATTGTGCTCTTTCCAAAAAGACCCCACTTTAGGTATCTGACACTAAAACTGTAGAAGTTAGATGAGAGGTGAAGATTTTAATCACCCTTATTTGACCTTATTTTGGTCATAACTTCTGTAGTTCTTGTGCTAGCTCAGCTTGCCTAGTACAATTGGATAGCCTTGACTTAGAGCTCCATTCTGAATACCCATTTGATGGGGTTAAGCCCCTTCCTCTGTATTTCAGCTGAGGTGAAAATTAAGGTTTATGCTCAGCAACAACTTTGAGCACAAATAACTTTGTTATTTGTTGTCCTATGATGATGGGACTTGTATATTTGGGAAGGAGTGAGTTTCCTCTTTCTTTTGATACCTTTTGAGCTTATTTGGCTCAGCTCCATGTTTTGGTGGTATCTTGGCTATACCATTGATTTATGGTATTTGGCTGTCATGCTTGTGCTCTGGTTTTGAGTCACAGGCTGACAAAGGGGAAAGGTTATTCAACCTTAACCCCACTAAGACTCACCAAACTACCACTTACTTTCTGTCTATGAGCATCCATTCTCAGAAATAATCTTTTGAAACACTCATAAAATTAGATTCACCAATACAGCCTGTCACCACTTGTACAGGATGAATTGACCAAATACAGTTCTGGCTTCACATTCCTGGAACTTTATTATCACCCAGCTTCACCACATCTCTTGTATAGACCCTGTACATCCATACTGGTCCTTGCATATCCAAATAAATTCAATCAAGTAATAGTCTTAATAAAATTTACTCTTTGAATAAGGGATGATGGATTCTCACATATACCAGCCCCTCTTCCTCCCTCTCCAGAATTTTTCCCAGTTAACTAATATATTGGATTTATTATCTAATAAACAATTTATTCTTATTTTAATTAAATATCATATTTATAAGTATTAAGTCAGTCTTTGCATTTTCCCCACCTTTTCAGTAGAGTTGTGGTGGCAATATCATTATTAGCCCCTCTCTTTCCTTCTGACAGGTTGCAACAGTGTACTTGGGCTTGTTTGTGGCTGGCTCCTTTATTTCTGACTTCTTATTATTTCTGATGCATTTCTTATTAATTTCCTATTAGAAATCCTATTTCATCTACACTACTCAAGTGTTTCCTCTTAATCATTCTGAGCCCTGTGAAAGTAGCTCCCAGTTTACTGAGTTCTAGGCCCTCTTCACTTATAAGAGCCCTGGTGACAGATACTAAGCTAGAAATTTGTGGCTTTTATACTTTCTTATAATTTATTTTCCAATTGATTTTCTGTCCTATCTCCAACCTGTATCCAATTTGTCTCCCATGTCAAATTCCAAATGCAGGACCTGCTGTCAAGTGTAGCCACCTTTTTTAATGTTTATTGTTAAGTAAAAGCTTCTGATCAAGCTACTATCAATAAGGTTATTTTCTTTTTTAAATTGGTATAGGTGGCCTATTAATTCCGGAGTTTAATTCTATATAATTCCAGAAAAAAACAAGAGAAAATATCTCACATTGTAAATAAAAGTTGAAAGCTGGTTAATTTGAATCTTCCATTAAAATAACTTCCTCATTGTATTTGAAAATCAGATACATAAACAAAGTATCTGATATTCATTCTATCTTTATTAGTTTTTATTATACTAAGCAGACAAGCTATGTGGTATGCTATAATGGGGCACAATCTATAGTAAAAAAGAAGAATTTATGTCAAGATATTATAGTTCACTGCTGTTTTATTTTAAATTATCCTTTATATAATTTATACTTAAATACCTTCTTGTAGACTCATGAGTTTTATATCAGATTTTCTACAGGATAAAGTGCTAATTAATATTTTCATCAAGATAAAAGAGTAATTATGAAGAATAATAATCAATTATTGTTACCCTGAGACTCTAGCCCATCAGAAATAATTATTATCATCATTACTTAATTCTTGTATGATCGAAAATACACTAAACAAATTTTGATTACTGTTTAAAGCCCGAAAAAACAATGTGAAAGACAATATATATTTATTTCCTTATTAACATTTTTCTATTGGTTATCACTGAGTGTTGAGCTTGAGAGACCTTTTCGGAACCACGAACCTATGTTTGATCGTTGAACCCAACAGAATTTTTACAAAGCTACCAGGTCATGAAGTAATCCAGTCCTTAACCCTTTACTACATTATTCCTTACAATTCCAAATTCTTTTATCTTCTAATATATCACTTTCTTTATAGCCTCTTTTAAATAAACACAAAGAAACCTTTCTTAGTGGTGTCATTGTGGCTCTATGAGATGGCTACAAGATAGTTGATAAAGTCTACAACTATGAGTGTGCCACAAAATCATATTATGATGATAGAGTAAAATATCAATGTAAGGGCTTTACTAATAATATTGGTGATTGTATGTGCTTCTGATAGTGCTCGATTCAGCCTTTATCGCTTTTTCTATTGAAATTAATACTAACATAGTTAATATTACAGCTATAAATACCATTATTCTAAGCTTACCACTTTTGGTGACTTTTTTAACATATAAAAAGGAAAGATTGATACAGTAATCTCCCATATTGAGTAAAAGATAGGCTCCTTTTTGTGAGCCTTAAGGTAGCTTTTACATACCCAAATAGGCCACAAGTATCTCCAAATAGATTTTGGAAAATGCAAAACCCATAAATCATGTGCATACTCAAAATTCATCATTCTACACAAAAAAATATAGGAATATCTTTTTGGTGAGTAAGTAAATCTGTAAGGATTTCCTATAAAAAAGTAGCAAATATTACGCATTTTCAGCTTATTGGACTATTAATGTTGTTTTAATAATAGATGATAAGATGAAGCAATTATAATGAGCTGATATATTTGAATTATTTCTTACAGTGTATAATATTTTTTATTCAAAATAAAAATTATACAATATAATTGTAAAATGTCTATATCAAATATTATATATTGATATAAAATCTTCAATTTATGAATAATTCAACTGTTATTGCTACAAGCAAATGATATTTTCATGAGAATTCCCATTTTTCAAATAAGAACCAATTAGTATTTATATCATTGAAGTGATAATTTATGAATTTTGAAAGAGAAAAAAATTATAAATAAGATAAGAATCTTTATCTGACCTCTTAAAATAAGAATTTTATAAGGTTTATTGGCTTAAATAGTAAATATATTCAGTTCTGGATAGTAGTTCCAATACAAATAGTAATAGTAAAAATCTTACTATATCTACATGGACCAAGCTTTTAGAAAAAAATTAAAAAATTAATCATAATATTGATTTATTCAATATAAAATTAGTTAATTCTATTATTAATATCTTTCATCTTTAATATTAAATAGTTTTTCATAAAAGAATAAAGCTTTACCTTTTTTTATCTTAGTATTTTCAGTGATCTTGTGACATCTGACTGAAAACAAAGGGAGAAGTATTCTTTTTGTATCCAATCGCTTCCTTCCTGATCATAAGAAGGATCATAGAAGAAGTGTAGGTATTTCCTCCATGTGAATAAATCAATTTTCTAAGGATTGGAGGTGATTACATCATAATAACATCATATTAAATAATGATAACCTCATTCATTAAATTAAACATTAATTATTCATAAATATTAAGCTATTCATTTCATAGCCAGTAAACCAAGAGAGTCTCATTCAATCATCAAAACTCCATTTTTGATAATTTGTCATTTGACTAGTCTTCTCTTGTTAAATTTGTTACTTTAAACTTCCAAGCATGATTAATAATGGTTCAACCCTAAATTTTATGACAAAAATTATTCATTTATTCTAATATATCTACTAGATTCTAACTGTAGTCTTAATTCCAATTGTATACAATTTTTGGTTAGAAGTGGTCAACTGTTATGATCATTTGTGATCAATATCTCCATATTACTTTTGAATTTGTTTCTTACCATCTAAATTAAGGTTATAATATATTTTTTCATTTCTGATTTCATAACAATCCTTTTGGATTATTACTTTATCCTGTAAAAATTGTATATATAAGCTGTAAATCATCAATATATGCACTTATCATGAGTAGTTCATGTACTCAGGTATCTCAGTAAGTAGTGAGCTTACTAATATGATGTCCAACGAGACATATATGTAAAGCTTGATGTATGATATAATTTTTTAGTTTATTTTACATTTTGATTTGTTGCTTTTTCAAAAACAAATGGGGTTTAAGTCTTCTTTGTGCAGTTTTTCATGTATTACCCTGGTATTTTCATAATTGATGGTAAGTGTGGTTTATTTCTGAGTTATTATAAGACCATAACTTCTTAATGAATCACTTTGTTTCTTTATATTATCATCTGTATAGATAGCTCTCAAAATTAAATATAAAAGTATTTTGACCTTTTTTTGTTATGTGATCATATCTCAAACATTCACAGAACTTATGTGTTTGAGGTCATCTTTGGATTCTACTAAAATTATTCACCTAGGGAAACTCTACAAGATGCATGATATTGAATTAAATCTATTATGTGGAAAGATGGAAAATATTTCAACACCTTCTCATCAATTTCTCATAGATGATTTGTGTAAGTTCTTGTTTTCTGAATTTTTACAGCAAAATAATGGGATTCTGACAAATTGCATATTTCATACACGCTAAAATTGACTTTATTTGCTTTCAGAACTTAAAAATGCTATATGTTTACATGATTTATTACTAAAGCTATATTTTATCTCAGTATTGTAGGCTCAATTACTATGTTGACATAGAAAATAGCCAAGGGAAACAAAAGACATCAAATAGAGCCAGTGTACCTCATTTCCCAGGCCTCTGAGGAGTAGCCAGCTCTAGAATTTGGATCCATAGCCTATCAGGACCCAATGAGTCTATCAAAGCCTCTTGGAATGTTTGCTACTAAGGCCATAGTCCCATTTAACCATGAGAAAATAGCCAATAAACCAATATTTTTATGTTCCAAGGAGGTGGTAAGCCCCTTTGACTCCTGTAGCCATGTCTAAAGCCAAATTGACTGATAAAAATCTCTTTTTGGACTATTATCCTTGGAAATACCTCATGGAAACTAGCTGTCACCACTCTATTTGCCTAAACCAGAGAGAAAATGAGGTAAAAATTAAAAAATTTACCAGACATACAACTCCTAATTAATCTTTCTGAACACTACAGGACCAATTCAAAAGGCTTTAATATATATTAAATTAAGGTGAAACACTTAATATTCAAAGCTTCACAGAAAATACAAACTGTGATCACTCTTTCAATA
This sequence comes from Austropuccinia psidii, assembly GCA_023105745.1. Classification (NCBI taxonomy): domain Eukaryota; kingdom Fungi; phylum Basidiomycota; class Pucciniomycetes; order Pucciniales; family Sphaerophragmiaceae; genus Austropuccinia; species Austropuccinia psidii. The sequence goes on from JALGQZ010000017.1 coordinate 15,591,084, forward strand.
GAATTGATATCCTTGAAAAACCAATTTTTATTTTTAGATAAAAGAATATTTACCGTGGTAATTCCATTATTCATTAACCATAAATTTTCTTTTATCCATGTAAAATAAAATAATTAAGTAGTTATGATCATCTTACATGAAAACAACAATTTTCACAATAAATCCAAATGAGGTAAGTGGCTTTTAACCTATTCTTTTGGTTATCTATTTTTGATGCCTCTGTGAGTTTCTGAAGACTTAAAATAAGCCTAATATTACTGTTTTCACCAATATTAATCCTATCATTACTTCAAATTACATAAATTTAAGCTAGTGTAGTACTAAAAGGTATTATCAAATTGTTCTTGAGATTTTAAATCTTTTCAATTAACTAAAATAGCTGAAGTCAATAATATTACTGTTTTTTAAAGTGTCTTAATACTTAGGGTTTATGTTATTCAAATTTCTGAATCATTTTGGTAAATCCACAAGTAGGCTTTCTAAGATTGATCAAAACCTGTCAGATCTTTGATTATGTTTGGTTTGGGAGTGTTGAGCGTAAATTTTAATTTTTTCTTTCTGTTTCATTTTTTATTAGTTGTTGGACTTATAAAATTTGTTTCTTTTCAATTATGTAAGTAATTAAACTTGTAAGTTCTTTTTATACTTAATTTTTCTAATTTTATCTATAAAAATAAATTATTTTATATTATACTTCCTGAATAATATACCAATTCTTTTTAGTCCATGAAACCTCATTTTGAAATGAAAAATTTGATTTTATCATTCTTGACTATGGTAGTGCAATTTTACCCTTACCATAATACTTTTGGGAAGATATTTTGGTTATAGAATGAATGCTTTATATAATTATAAGTGGTTTTCTTTTTTTTAAGAAGTTATATTTTATAAAACATAATTTTATATCATAAATTTTTCAATAACCCAAAGTTTAAAATTTTGCGGTGATAATAAAAATTTTCTTATTATTCTGATTTTGAGGGCATTAAAAGTACATTAGTTTATTCTTGACCAATTTTTTCATACTCAAACCTTGAGCCTTCTATCCCCTTTTGGTACTGAAAGAATTCTTCTCCTTTTTGAGAAAATAAAGAGAAGAAATATTTACCTGTGGTATCCCACTTGTAACTCAAAGCACTCAATACAGGCTTGAGATTGGCACAAACTGTGTTTTGGCACCTTCTAAAAGCTTCAGGTGAGAGGTTTCTATGCTGAAAGGGCTAAAAATAGCATTAGATGCCACATCAGCACTCTTCTGACCTATCAGAGATGTCTTAAAGAATACATAACAAATCTCTTGCATGGTTTTTGATAATTTCAGCTGTTTTTGAGAAGTTTTAGATGTATAGCTTAAATATAAGTGCTGTATAAGCTGTGAAACACTTTGTACAACCAACTTTAGAGTTACAGAAAAAAGAAGAAGACGCAATCATTGGTCTTGATGATCCCTTACCTTATTCATTCCGTATGTCTTGCCTTTTTTATTATTACACAGAATTCATTCAGCTTAGAGGCTTTTCTTAGTTTTGTAAATTCTGTATCAAAGGTATAAAAACTTCAATTATACTTATCTTGGTGATTTTTGTAGATATAATTTAAGGGATTGATGAGCACTTCAATTTGGTAATACTCATTGTATAGTATTGGTAAGTGTAAATGATTGAAGTGCTAATTGATATCTTTCAAATGGTTTTACCCAAAGTGGAGTATGTACACGTCCCCCTTCACTTTCAAAGGGGTTTCTTCAAAAAAAATGTGAAAATTGTACCAGCCTCTGAAGGAGGGGTTCTAAAAGGAGATGGAAAGCACCATTGGATAACTCTCACTGAGAGCTCCAAAAATAACACCCATTCTCTAAGTATTTAATTCAATATGTAAAAGCTATATGGGAGGTGAAATCAAGTTTTTGGCCTAGTCTTTACTTAGTCAAAACTTCAAGGTGTGATGACCTTGTAAATTCCTATCCAATCTGGTTTAAGAATGGTATATTCTTCAATCTCATAGGCTTACATCAAATCCTGTGCCTATATGAGCTGTATTTTCTCCTTTCAGGCACAAGGGTTGGTACTATTATTCATGGCTTTAATGATGGCATTCTTGTCAGAGTGATTCTATACATTAGCTTCAAAAATTTTAAATACAAGCTGAAATCATGAATTTGACAGGGTAAAATTGATGATAAATAAATAAAACGTTTCTACTGTTATTTGGTAACAGGGGTGGTGAGTCTACTGAGGACCATGGTTTCACTAAGTTAATATCAATTGACTATGAAGCTTAATAAAATAATTATTTTTCAATTATATCATGCTTATTATAAGAGTACTTCTGGTTAATAACAGCTTCACTATGGAAGAATACTAATAGATCATCATGAGGTCCTTTTCCAGTGAAAAAGGGCCTGCTTTTATCCCTTTTGGGGACTTTTAAAGGCTTGTAAGCTTCTCACACGTCTGTAGAGTGAAAAACTTTTTCTCTTGAGGCTTTTTTGTGGTTCTTGACAATCAATTCTGATTTCAGTTCAGTCATAAATGTGGTTTTTCAACCACAAATAGTCATTCTGGATCAATACAGGGTGAAAACCCTTTTCACAGGCCATATAAGAGCATTTATTGCATATTCAAAGTGTTTTTATGACTAATATTAGTCATTATTGGTGGTTTTAAGCTTTAAAAAATCATCATTTCATATATTAAGCCAGTACTGGTTGGTACAGACCAGTCACCATGAAAAAAGCTACCCCCTCTGGAAGGGGTAGCAGGTCCAACCTGAGTCTCAACCTTGGTTCTAACCTTGAAATATTCTTGCAGATACATTCAGCCACATATTTGGAAATTAAGAATATTACTCAATTGAAACAGGATATGATTTATACTCCATGATATCTATTTGTCTCCTTATACATACCATGTTCACTACTCATTAACTTAAGGGGTTCTTGAATGAAACTCATTTTGAACAGGAAAAGAAACTTCTATCATTAAGATCTATTTGAATCATTCACATAAATTCCATTTCCCCTTCTTATTGAAAGAATAAACTCACTTCAAATATGCAACCATTACCAAAACATTAACTTTTGACTTTTGTTGAAGGAAAAACTGAAAAATTATTTGGCCAAATTGTACACCATATCACTCTTTATATCCTCTTACATACTTTATAAGATTTATAAAAGGTATAACCCAAGGATTAAATATTCTCTTGATGAATACACAATTATTTTTCTTATTACTCATGAATATCCCATATTTATGTCAAACAAATTATTTTCACAAGTGTTTGAGGCTTAATTTCTAGCCATTGATATTTGTAAATATGGAGTAGCATTATTTCTTTTGAATATTTTTACTGTTCTTTTTACTATTGAGAATACACACCCAATTCTATTCTTCCATATTCATAAGTTTTTTTGGCGTATTGAGAAATTTTCATTATTAAAGGTATTTTTCAACTACAATTTACTGGTGTGATGAGCTTAATAATCCTTTAAATAAATCACAATAGTACTTATGAAGGCTAACTTGGGTTATATTCCAAATTTCTACATGTTTTTTATAATAACTAATCATTCTTCACATTCAATCCACTTTCTAACAAATTTTGTATACACAAGTTTGCAAAAAATGCAAGTATTCAATTTTTGTGGTTCCATTTCTGGTTAAGCCTCATCACCTCTCATATCAGTTATTTATTGCAATAAATGTTCATTTCTTCTTTTAAATTCTTTCTTTCAGCTGCAATCTTATTAAATAGCAAGCCCCTTTCCAAAACAATTTCCAATAATAAGCATTAGAAAGTTTGTTGAAAAGGAAAAATCACATTTCTTTTTCAAATTTCAATTTTCTCTTTCTATTTTTGTTTCAATAAGAACTCTGTTTCTTACTAAATTTTGGGTTTTCTGATATTTATACTGACTTATTTTTTAATTATTGGGAAAATTGACTTTTGTCTTCCATTTTTTCAATTTTTTCACTTTATATAATTTTATCAAAATATTTCTAACTTTTTTGTCCTTTGATATTTTTGAATTTTTTTGTTTTATCTTTTTTTTTATTATTTAAAGGTGAAAATATATCTTCAGTTTTCTATTTCATTTTATTTGTTTATTTTTCTCTTTTAAATTCTTATACCTGTTCTTTACTTTATTTTCGTAACTTTTTGTCCAATTTTGATTTTTTTGTTTTTTATTTGGTTAATTTTTCTTCAATTTAAATCTCATTGTTTTTTTAAAAATGTTCAGGTGTAAATTTTTTTTTTAACCTCAACTCTTTTTTTTGGTTTTTGGTTTTGTTTTTTCAATTTTTTTCTTATTTTTTAGGGTGCATAAACTCCAAATCAGTGCGAAAGCACTGATTTGGAGTGTCTTCATCCCAAAAAAAGAAACATATGAATGAAAATTTATAAAATATCAAAAAAAATAAGAAGAATTATGAAAAACATCAAAAATAAAAAAAAAGAAATTAATGAAATTATTAAATTACAAATAAAAAGAAATAAGTCAATATTTGTGATATTTGATTGAAATTAAAGTTCAAAAAAATTTGAAAGCAATAATAATACCACATGAAGAACAAAAAGATTTAAAATGCAAATATTCAAAAATTTGAAATTTAAAAAAAATGAAATAATAATAGAAAGAAATTACTAAAGCTGACTCAAAATGAAAGAAATTATGAGACAATCAAATGAAAGGAAAAATTAATATAAGCCATAAATTCAAAAAGGAAGCAAATTATAAGAGAATAAGATAACCATTATTCAAAAAAATGAAGGAATCAGCGACAAAAACCATGCACAAATTACAAAGATCAAAGTGATTGTGGTTTTATGGATTAAATATGGAAAAATTGTAACAGAAAATTAGTTAAAAGGAAATTGAAAAAAAATTATCAAGATACAATCAACTTCAAACTGGTTAAAAATAGTGTAGATGCATGAGCTAGATTTCTTATTTAGCAATTGCTAAATATACCAAAAACAATGGATTTGGATGTAATAGATGCCTGTAGATTGAAATATACTTAATTTAAAATTAAATTTGAAATTCAGATTTATATTCATCATCATCAAAAGACATTGAAAAAAGGTCAAAGGCCAAGTATATCAGTTTTTTTTAAATGATTGACAATTTGATAGAGGATTGTTATTTAAAATATTTCAATAAATGTTATGTGTCAGTGATCTAAATCAATAGCCTCAAATTGACTCTTAGTGTTTTTTCAATTCAGGAGTCTACAATAGCCCCCCTCAAAGCTACTATATACCACATTCAAAACACCCAGCTTTTTTTTGACCTAAATGACACAATTAGTTTTTGGCATTTTGAAAAAATCACACCTCAAAAGCCATGGTGTTTTAAATCCCCAAAAACTTGATTTTTCAATACCAAATTCCATCTTTAACCAAAAAAACAACACTAACTCATCTTCAAATCTCTTTAAGCCTACCAAATCAATTTTAATATAATCCCAAAGAGCTTACAGCGCAGACAAATTAACTTCAATTTAAGCACAGCCCATTATGCATATTCCATGGAAGGTGAGACTGATAAAGAGCTTGAATAAGACATTTCAACCCTTGGTTAATTATTTAAAAATAAATATCTGAGGCAACATCAAGTTCACAACACCCCATATCTTTACCAAGGATTTGATTTGGAAAGCTTGCCATTTGCAAAATTTAAGCAATTATGTCAAACATCATATTCTATCTTTCAAGATCTGGTTAATCTTATAAGCCATGATGAATTATTCAAAAATAATTTTAAGTTCAAGCAATGTGATATCAAAATACAACTGACTGTAGCACTGTGCCGCCTAGGAAGTAATGAAACAGGATCTTCCATTGGTCATATTGGATGAATATTTGGCATTGGCCAAGGAACTGTGAAGCTTTATACACAATGTATGATATCAGCACTTCTAAATCAGAAATCAAGATATCTTACATGGCCAGACGCAAATGAACGGGTAGAGATGTCACAAATTATGCAAGCTGAGGGATCTTCAGGTTGAATTTGATTTATTGATGGAAACTTGATTCCATTATTTCAAAATCCACCCAATTATCCTGTGGTTTGCTTTAATAGTAAACATAAGTATGTGAGACCCATTTTTATATTGATTAATGAAGAGCTGATATTTTTCATTTTATATAGTTACTAAATGTCAATTAAGCTTTTATGTGCTGCAATCAAATGTTTTTGCGCATTACACATAGGCCTTCTAGGGTCAGTAGATGACTCAAGAGTATATCAACATATGAATATTTGTCAAATTCAAGAGCAATTTTTCTCAGAAAATCAATAATTACTTGCTGATTCAGCATACTCAAGGTCCAAACTTTCATACTACCAAATATAAAGGCAATTTTACATAGGAATTGAATGATAAAAAAATTAATTATTTCTTGGCCCAATCACATGTGCATATAGATCATGCAATAGGAATACTCAAAGGTCGCTGGTCATCATTGCAGAAAATGCAATGTCAAATGAGGAATGGAGAAGCTTTTAAAGGTTTTTGTTCATTGGGTAATTAGCTGTGTAATATTACATAATCTCCTAGCCAAAATTGGTGATCAATGGCTTGAATTATATGATGATAATGATCCACCCAAGCTTCAAGTAATACTAGAAATACATGAAAATGGTGCTGTATAAAATATACGTGAAGAGGTGAGAGAAATTGAATTAAATTGGTATAATACTATTTAATTTTGATATATTTTATCATACAAAAGTGAGTTTGAAAACCCAAAATAAAGCAAAATAATTTTGGATCAGATAGCAATTGTCATTTTCAACCTCCTCTAATTAATCTGGTTTCTTCAATTTCAAGTTAGCTTTTATTATTTATAAGAAGAAAATGGAATGATTCAATTCAGTGGCTATGATAATTTTCTTTCTATATAAATAAAGTTGAATGGATTGTTCATAGCTTCACAAATAAAACATAAATAAAAGAATTCTTTGAAAAAATCCATGACTAAATATTTTTTAATACTTCTATTTTTAGAAAAATTGTTAATAAATTCAAAGAAATATTCTACTGTTAACAAAAAATAGCCTCCTTAATCATTGAATTAACTTTTTTTGAAATTATAATACATTTCATTTTGAAAGAATAAGTGGTTTCTAAATGTTTTTTATATTTTTTTAATAAAAAAACAGACAATTGAAAACATGTTGTCAACATCAAAAGAATTAAAAAGTAATAAAATCAAATAATTTTCCTTTTCATTGTAAAGACCTTGAGAGGTGAGTAGGCTTAGACTTTTGTTATTCTTTTCATTTTTCTTTTCAAAATAAAAAATGAAAAAAAATTCCACAGATGTTCTCAAGGTATTCTCATCTTTTTGTTATAAAATCACCAAGAAAATAGCAAAATTTTATTCATTCAAGTTTTTTCAAATAAAATTGATTATTAATTTTTCAAAGAGTTAAATACTTCAAACAAAAAAATAGTAACAAAAGTGTTAATTACTCTTTTCATTATAAAACAGTAATATTTTCAGACTATTCATTATTCATGATATGCCAAATTTATCAATTTACACCCAAATGATGTCAGTGAGTAATCTTTTCAGACTAATCCTTATTCAACAAAAATATAATTCATTCACATTCTATTTTATTTGTATTGTTTTAAAGTTTTACTTTTGAGAAAGAAATTGCAAATATTTTTCAAAATCTCCCTTTATCTTAATTTAATTCAAGGAGAATTTCCACCAGTAAGTGATTCTTTTAGTCTACCTTTTGTTAAAAAACATGAGATATTTGATTTTAATTTCACCCTCCATTTTTGGTTAATTTAAATTGATTTATTGATCAAATAATTTTGAAATGTTGAATTTGTTTCAACAAAAATAAGAAATAACTTTAAGTCTTTTTGGATTCTTCTACTACTTACTTATAAATCCAAAGATATAAGATAACTACCTTTCTTTTATTACTAATTTTTGTAGATCTAATTTTATCCTTTTTTAAAAAGATTGAGTTTTATTTTATTCAATAATTGAAAGACAAGTGGGTTATTATTGCTATCTATTCAGGAAATATATGATTATCTTTCACTTATTAGGGGGTGTCAAAGTCACCAAATACGGCCTTAAAATAATGCAGCATTTGGAACCCAAATCCCAACACTAAATCCTGGGTTTATTATGTGTAAATCACATGGCATTTTAACTGAGTCCCCTGGTATTTTTACCAAATCCCATGCATCTTGGATTTCAGTTTGAAACCTAACCCAAATGAGTATTCAAAATTCATAACTGTACAACATATTTTTCTATACTCCATTGTGGATAACCTGACCAAACAGCTTACAGTCCATTTATACTTCTTCATCCATATAATAATGGCTCGTTCCAAAACAAGACACATGAAGTCAGATATGAAGATCACCTCTGGCCTGCCTCATCCATCAGGTCACTTAATATGTACAGATTATTTAACTGTAATTAATTGGCTTTCAATAAAATCCAATTTTGAGTCATGTTTTGGTACTAGTGGTTCAACATCTATTTTAAGACCTCATTCATCAAAGTAGCATTCATTTCAGCTTAGGGCCATTGAGGTCAACAAAAAACATTGAATAGCCTAAACCTTAGGTCAAGCAGCATCTGAGATCAATGGCGAACATATAAAAATAAGTATATGGCAGCCAAAAAATTTGAAGATTTAACTGGGGCTGGACTAATGGAAGAAGATGAGAGTAAAGGAATCAAATCAATGAGTGAAAAGCTTGAAATCATGTGTCCTTGCTATTCTGAAATGGATGTTCTCTTTGGCCACAAGCCCAATGTCACTCCCATTGCAAGTTATGATTTGCAAGAAAAAGATAGCTTAAATGGTGATGACTATGATGATCTTTTGCTTGATAAGGTAAGTTATAATCTCTTCCTCTTTTTTCCTGTGATAAGTAAAGCTCATTCACTTTTTAAAGGAGAATAATTGTTTGGAATCACCTCTCAATATTGCTCCTTTGCTTCATAATGAAGATGACTTGGTTCAAGCAGAAAACCAGAAAGATTAATCAGTAAGTATGTGTAAGCCTGATACTTATTAAATCCATCATTGATTATTTCTTCTTTGACCATAAAATTAAATCCATAATGCATTCAACACAAAAGCGTAATCAAGCATTGATACCCAACTTGAATGACAAGAGTGGGTCTAGGAAAAGTCCAATGGATATGATTGCACCAACAAATGCAAATTTGCTTAAATCATGGGAAAGGGTATGTTTTGGATTTATGGCTACTGTGATCAATAGTGCTGATAAAGCTCATGATTCTTAGCCCTTTAAGCCAGTGAAAATGCTTGTTTGGAGTGGGACAGGGAGAGGTGGAATGAAGAGAAAGTGAGAAAAATGGAAAAGAAATGGTTTGAAGAAGTCAAGCTGCAAAAGCAAATTGAGTTTGATGAGAAGCAACACACCAATAAAAATGAACTTGAAAATGAAAAGTGGAATTGGGAATTTAAACTTAAGGAAAATCAATGCTAGATGGATCTTACTATAGCAGCATTGTCATCAAGCAGGCCAATTGATGAGCTGGAACACATTTTGACATTAATCAATAAAAAATAACAGATTAGGTATACATCATGTGATGATTTTATATGTGGTAATTTGTTAAGTAAAACTGATTTTTATGCTAAATTGGGGCACCAATTTTCAATTGATCTTATTTTGTGAAATTTAATTGCAATTTATTACAAAATTGGAAATTTGGGAAAGTTTTGCATCAAGATTTTACATGCCAAATACCAAATTTCAAGTCTGTTCCAATTGAAATTGAAGCCTCCCTCTGTATGACCTTTCTTTTGGATTTTTTGCCAAATACAAGTGGATGGGCACTTTTTTGAAATTTTATTTGATGTTATTTTTTTTTCTTTTATTTGATTTTTGTTGTGTTCAATTTTGGCATTTTGGATTTATTTTTATATATCTTTATAGGTTTTTTTTCTTTAGTTTAATTTCTTTTTTCATTTTGATTCACTTTTTTTGTTTTTTTTTCTCCTGACTCTTTATTTCAAACTGATTTTTTTAAGATTATTCAAAATATATATATATATATATATATATATTTAAATCAGGTAAATTCTCTATTTTTTGTTTTTTTAACAGGCTAAACCTCTCACTTCTTCACTCCTCACTCTTCAATTCAATTATTTTATTTTATTTTAGATTATCTCAAAAAAAAATACTTTTTTTTAATTAAGGTAAGTATTTTTCATTTTTGTTTTTTTCACAGGCTCCACCTCTCACTCAAACTCTCTTTCTTTCTTTATAGCTTATTCAAAAAATCTTTCTTTTTTTTATTATAGTTAATTCCTTGTTTTTTCATTTTTAACAGTTTCCTCCTCCCATTAATCCACCTCCAACTTCACTCAACCCTTCACCTTCCACCCCCCAGTAACCCTGGAGCCTCCCAAAAAGGCTCCTTGGAGGTTCCAGGCTTCAGGAACTCTATATTGCTCCAGATCAATTCGGAATTGATTTGGCGCCTTTTTTTGGATTTTTGCTGTTAATGGCCTCCAATGATTAATTATTATTTTTTTACTAATTAATAACATTTGTTGAATCACTTACTGACTCCATTTTCTTAATCATAATCATAATTCATTGATTATTTTTTTCAATCATCATCATAATTCATTGATGATGATTTTTTTTGATTATCATGATAACTGACCCTCTTTTTTTGATGATCATTATGATTACTGACCCCTTTTCTTTTCTTAATCATCATCATAAATCATTTATGTTTTTTATTTTTAATTTTTTTTAATCATAATCATATTTAATTTATGATTATTTTTTCCTTTTTTTTTGATGATTATCATTACTGAGCTATGATTCTTTTTTTTTAATTTTTGTTTAATCTTTTTATTTATTTTTGAATATAAGGGTTTCTTTTGCAATGGCAGTTAATTTCACTCCCCTTCCATCATAATTAAGATTAAAAAAAACACCCCTTCTTTCTCTCACTCTTCAAATCATTCTGATGATTTCATGGTTAGGACTAAAACTTACTTGGCACATCATCAGAATGATTTGAAGGATGATGAAGCTATTATTCCTTCTCTTGATTTTCTGGTTAGGACTAAACCAAATATAGAACATCATGAGGATAATAAGACCAAATCAAATCATAAAGGAAGACTCACCCAAAGCCAAAGACAACACATCCATGATTAAAACAAATTATGTCTCACCTTGGCCATTCAAAAACAGAATATAAGAGCTTTTCAACCATTCCAATTGACATGAAATCAGCCAATGCCTCATGGTTAAAACTTCCATCACTCAACACTCTACCCCATCCTTATATACTCATTTATAAAACCAAAAAGCCCTTTTTACCTGTCCTAATTTACCAAATAGCCACTTTTGAAAGCTCTTCTGGCCACTCTCAAATGCTCAAAAACCTCATTATGCCATTAATTTCCTTATCTCAAAATCAACAAGAAATTAAAACCAATAAGCAAGTCCTAGGTGGCATTATGAAAGGTATTGGGTTTCATCCTGGTTCAGATTCTGGCAAATCTGCAGGTGTGTGATCTTTTTTGCTTATTATTTCAATAATTGCTAAGTAATTACAGAATTTTTAGGTGTTAACTCCAGAAAGCCGGGTTTAACTCCTCATCAAATTGAAACAGATGATAATCAATGGACCAAATTCATCAATATGATGAATTCCTTTACTTGAGAATCTCTCATTTTTCAAAATTAGCTGCAAATGAAGATTAGTCACTAATGGAAGCTTCCAAATGACCAAATTTCAGTCATCTTGAATTTACTTCTGCAAATCCAAAGGAAGAATTCAAATCATTTACCAATGTCATTGTCACTCAAGATGTATTTTTCAATAATCCACACCAAGATTTGAATGATCTCAATGCCTGGACTTATGACATATTTTCTTTTGTATCAAAAAAAGATTTCCATCCCCTTCCAACTGTCTTCATACCCTCTAGACATGGCTTGCACTTCCCCAAATTGAATATGGAGATTGATTTTTCAAAAAAAACCTGGCATCATGGAAATTCTTTGGAAGACATCTATAATGGTTCATCATACAACAAAACCTCCTCCAGAAATTATCAATCATTACAAAATAGCTCATTTTGGATGTTCTTTTCAAATAAACCATAAATTATTTAATGTAGGTAGCAAATTCTTGAAAATGACATCCACCAAAATTAATTCAAAAGTCAATGGGTACTTTAAAAGAAATATGCAGGACCAAAAAAGAACTAAAAAATATTAATTTCAAATAGTTTTATTTTACCAATAACATCTACACCCTGTTGTATGCCATTGAATTGAGTACATAAATCAATTCTCCTGATGAAATCCAGAATTGAATATCTTTCCATGCCAAAGTGATTGCTTTAAGTTTTTCACGCATACTTACCACATCTTCCCCAATGTTGTTATTGGACGGATTTTCTGCATTTGGTGTATCATCATCCTCATATAGATCAAACCATTCATCACCAATTTGTGCTGAAATATTAGGTAAAATCATGCAAGAAATGGCCCAAGTAACAAAATCTTAAATTTCATGATTATCCCTCATTTGATTCTGCATTTCCCTTAGAGAAAACCACTTCCCCTTCAAAATTCCAATTGCATGCTTGATTCTGACCCTTGATTTGGCTAGACAGTAATTGAAAGAACAGTTGTCTTCATTCTGTGCTACAACTCCCTTATATGCTGGAACAACCCAAGGAGAGCTTGCATATGCTGATTTGGCAAGTAAGTATTAATCCTTTTCATAAAACTCTTGAGGGTTTTGTGCTATTTTCATATGTTGATAGACATTTGAATAATGAAGTGACCCAGTACAACCAACATGTAGAGCAGTGAACTGTTTGTGTATATTGCAAACCAGTTGTATTGACATAGAATACCTTAATTGTAAAAAATCAGTAAAAATGAAATAAAGAATAAAAATTCAACAGCTTACCTCTTTTTGAAATCAAAATAGGCTTCACCATCATTTGGGGGTGTTGTGATAATGGTATGAGACTCCCATCAATAAACTCATTGCACCCAGGGAAGCCTTCTGCTTGCATTACTTGAGACATCTCTCTTCATTTTTCTATTTTGGCCACACAATCACTTTGTGCTTCAACCTCATTAATATCTGGATCACTATTTGAGTGTACAACACAATAGCCCCATGGCTAATTACAAATAACATTCCAATCTTTCCCGAAATGGCCCCATTGCCATTTGCTCCTAGCCTTGATAGTGCCACAGCCACTTGGATGGCAGGATTGTGTTGAGTTTTGAAAGGTTTTATCATCTTGAAATTGTACAACCAATTTTTCAAATGATTCATGTGTGGTCCTACATAGCTGTCAAAATGTTTCAGATGATAATGTTTGTAAATAATTCATTGTATACATGTAATGTGATGGATATCTTCTATAAGGATTGATGTATCTTTGTGATGTTATCATATCTAATAGTATTATATCTTCCTGGATATCAGAATCACTATCAGAGTTGAGAGCATCAATGAACTGCAGTGAGTTTAAGGTCTGAAGTAAAGGTAGCCTTTGTGATGCCTTTGGCATGCTAAATGAAGAAAAGATGTATAGAAAATGTAATTTGAAATCAAATAACTTAATAAATGACCAGTATATTCAAAGTTCTATGCAAGAGAGGGGGAGTTTCATGCAATTTAACATGCCCTTACTGAGTTGTGTGTGGCAAAAATGTCCCTTTAAGTCAAGCTAAAGGTTGGATTTGGTACCAAAAATCTTGGGTTTTTGTACCTCAAAACACCTCACCTCTTGAGGTGTGGGATTTCCCAAATCCCAAAAAGTTAATGTGAGATTTGGCAAAAAAAACTTGGTATTTGGAGTGTGGGATTTGGTAACTTTGACACCCCCTATCATATTACTCTAATCTGTTTTTAGAAAATGAGGCTTTGATCAATATAGAAGCTTTTTACAATGAAGCATTGATCAAACTATATATTTTCAAAAAACAGTATTGATTGATCTAATTATTTCTTTTCAAAAGGAGCAGTTTAAATAAAATAGAAGATCACTGAATTCTTTTTATTACTAATTTCTGTAGATATAAAGATATTTTTTGAACAATATCTCATTTTTAATTCTATTTTCAAATTTGGTTTTATTTAAATATAAATCATTGAAAAAGAATGTTTGTGTTGATGATCATCTGTTTAAAAATAAACTATTTTATTTTATTTTACTATTGATCTATATTCATCCATCTTTTTTAAAAAATACCTTTGATCAATCAGATTTCTCTTTGAAAAGAAATATTGATGGATCTAATTATTTTTTGAAAGAGTCCATTTTGAATAAAATAGAAAGTAACTGACTTTTTTAATACTAATTTCTGTAGATACTATCATATTTTTTTAAAAAATCACATCATTACTTTTATTTTTAAAGTTGGTTTCATTTCAATATTAATCATTGCAAAATAATGTTAGTGTTGATTATCATCTATTCAAAAAATAAATACTTTTTAAAAAAAGTATTTTATTTTATTTTACTATTGATCTATATTCATCAATTTTTTTTAAGAGACCTCTGATCGATCAGATTTCTTTTTTGAAAAAAAAATTGATCAATCTAATTATTTTTTGAACAAGTCCATTTCAAATAAAATAGAGATTAACTGACTTATGTTTACTACTGATTTCTGTAGATATAATCATGTTCTTTTAAAAAACAATATCATTTTTAATTCTATTTTCAAATTTGGTCTTATTTCAATATCAATCATTGAAAAAAAGAATGTAAGTGTTGATTATCATCTGTTTAAAAATAAAATATTTTATTTTATTTTACTATTGATCTATATTCATCAATCTTCTTTAAAAAATACCTTCGATTGATCAGATTTCTCTTTTAAAAGAAATATTGATCGATCTAATTAATTTTTGAAAAAGTCCATTTCAAATAAAATAGAAATTAACAGACTTATTTTTACTACTAATTTCTGTAGATACTATCATATTTCTTTAAAGAAAGTCTCATAATTAATTCTATTTTTAAAGTTGATTTGATTTATATATCAATCATTGAAAAAAATTGCAGTTTTAATTACTATCTATTTGAAAAATTAAATACTTTTTTTTATTTGGCTATTAATATACATTAATCAATAGTTCTTTTTTTAAAAAAAGGATTGATCGATCTAATTTCTTCTTGAAAAATATTGATTGATCTAATCATTTTTTAAAAAAACAAGCTTTGTTCAATCTAATAGGGTATTGAAAAAAGGATCGATAAAACCATAATTTTCAAAAAATAATATTTATCAATTTGATTGTTTTTCAAAAATATTAATAAATCCAAATACTTCAATATGTAGAATAATTCCAAATCAAATAGCAAATAACTGACTTCTTTCTATCACTACTTTCTGTAGATTTAATTATATTTTTTTCGAAAACATTTATTTTTGGTTCTGATTTTCAATTAGATATTATTTCAATATAAATAATTAAATAACAGGTGAGTGTTGATTAATATATATCTCAAAAATAAATAATTATCTGTCTTTCAATATAATAAGTGAATTCATCTCACAAATTTTTTTTAAAAGGGGAATCAATTGATAAGGTTTCTTTTTTAAACAGAATTGATCAGCTTCTTTTTTTAAAAAAAAAGGTTTGATCAAACTCCTTTTTTTTAACAGAGAATATTGATTGATGTAATTATTTTTTTGAAACTATTACTCAATCCAAATCTTCCAATATATAAAGTAATTTTAAATCAAATAAAAAATAACTGACTTTTCTGAATTACTACTTTTTTAGATCTAATTTTATTTTATTCTCAAAAAAATAACATTATTTCTACTTTTAAATCAGATTTCATTTCAATATAAATTATCAAAATATAATGGGGAAAAAGAAGAAAAATAATCATGACCATTTTATTATTTTTCTTCTTTTTATTCATGAAATGGAGCTGAAATATTTTCTTTTTTACATTTTATTAATTTTTTTTGTGGAAATCTCTGACTGGTGCATTCCTGTGAATTAATCACTAAACCAATGTTTTACATTGGGATATCAGCTGTCGGTCAGAGATTGATCAAACTCATTCTTCAAGAATTCATGAAGATAGAATCAAAAAACAAACAAAGGGTATTCATTCAGATATTCAAAAATACTTTAATATATTTGTTCAATTGAATCAAGAGGTTTATTATCCAATTTCAACAAATGAAGCAGACTGTAAGCAGTTACGCCAAATTTGGATTTAAAAAGCACCAAATTTTTGTCATTATGTTCAGAGAAATTATAAACCAATTACCCATGGCTTTACTTTTCTCCATAGTATCTCAGTTAAGCAATCATGAAATCAAGTTTTTGCTCCAATAAAATTACAAACATTTGAATCCATGAGTGACCATTAAACATCAAATATGAAAACTTTATCATCTTATTTCATAAAAATGACTTCTTTCCTTGGCAATCAGCAAGAATGTGGCAACAAGATTCATCTGTCAATGTATGCAATTGGTTGGGGTCCTCCTTGTCTTGGTGATTATAATTTAGGACAATATTTCTCTACCAATCAAATTTCTGCAAGGATTGAAGAATATCAACTGGTTTCATGTATGGCCTCAGAAGTATCAGTTATTCTTGGAACTCTTTTCAAAAATATTGCATCAGTAATTTGAGACAAAAATACCCAGACTATGAAAAACCTTGGAATACCTGGCTTTGAGCAACTTTTTTCTCTTTCAAGAACACAAATGAGACTTCTTTTGCAAATAATATGACATATACATTAAATGAGTTTTTCAATTTTCCACATTGTGATAATGATGCTACAGACTTTCCTCTTTTTCTTTCTATTCCTATTATCAAAAATTCTTTCACAATTGCTGTTAGCTGGCGCCTCTTTCGTGGCTTCCAGACTAAAATACTAGTAATTTAATAAACTAATTGAGAAGTGGAATACTATTATTTGAATTAATAGACGCGTCACTTGGTTTAATATGATGTACTGTTGGAATTGAGGCTTCAACAATAGTGATAATTTGTAAAAGTGAATTTAATCACTTTAAAGGTGAGAGCGCTAATGTTTCTAAAATAAAATGTAAGTAATTTTAATTGTAAAAATATATTTTGTTAAGAGCTCTGAGGATTAATTCAAAGAGAATTAATCCTCTTTAAATATTGTATTTACAAATTCAAAATCAAAATAATATGAAATAACTTTTGTTCAAATGAGGAAAGATCTGTTATAGCAGCATGAGCAGATATAACAACAAGATTGATTACATAGTGGGAACTTTATACTATTACATATTTAGGTATCAGTCATAGCAACAAGATTAAATTCATATTATAATATAATGAATTCAATTCTTTGAAATTTATACAAAATAACAAAAGAAAATGAGACAAAAATTTAAAGAAAGTGATTGGGGTCTGTACAGCAGGTAAAGGTTTACATGCTTGCAGGCTCACAATTTCTGATTCAGATTATGATTTCTTCAAACAATATTTTGTTTTTCCTGATCAGGAAATAAGTATTTAATTTACTGGAAAAAGCCCTGGAATTCGCTATATGGTATGGTGTGCCAAAGCTATCTGTCATTTCAAATTATACACAGATGGTGGCTAAAGTGGTGAATTCACAAGACTCTCAATGTCAAGGCATATTTCTAAAAAAAACTTATAGTTTGTTCAAATCTCTGAAATATGGAATAATGTCTATTTTTTCCTATGATTACCATCAATCAATTTTTGATAGAATTGCTTAATCCTAAAAACAATAGGAACTATCTTGATATATGTATTTTGTATCAAATCTTCACTCATACTTACACTATTCAATTTATCTTGTAAATAAAAATCTATATCAACATAATGAATTTGAAAATAAAACTTTTTGTAAGAAGCATGTCTCAAATCTCACATAAATTTAATATTCTTCAGCATCCAAAAGCATAGGTGTATAACCACTATGATATCACATATTGTGTGTAAAATCTGATAACTACTATAGTAATATATTTAATATACACACAAAATTTTTATATTAATCTCCAAACAGACAAATATAAAATACTATTTCTTATTAATTAACTTTATGATAGTTTCTAGCTCATTTTTGGAGAAATTTGATTGTAACATTGCAATAGTTAAATCCATCTTTTTTTGTTCATGCTGCAAGTCAATTTGAAGTTTCAATTTTCTTTGGCTTGAAAATCACTTTGTTTTTTGAGTTTATGTTCTTCAAATTCCAACTATTTATCCTTTTTCTCTCTTTGAAAATCAACTTCAATTTTCTTCATGATCTTCCCCTATTTGAGACATTTTCTTTCAACTTCTTTTTCTTCTTGCCACTTGCTTTTTTCCCATTCCAATTTTGCAGAATCACTGTTACCATGTGCTAATATAAGACAACTGTTAGAATCAAATGTAATATAGCTAATATTTGCTTCCATTAATCACCTTCTTGTCTTGCAATAAATACTGAATCACACATGGGATTTTGATCCAAAAAATGCGGGTTTTTTTAAGTGATTTTTTCATCAAAATACCCAAATAAATAATGGTTTTTTGTGTTATGTCTGAGCAGGCCTAATAAGAGTCAATTGTTAAACAGTCCTTTATCCAGCTTGACTAAAACCTGGCCAGTGCATGTGGGTTGAAAAAAGGTTTGAGAAAAATCTGAATGAAGGTGGAAATAGGTTTTATCCAAATTTATAAAGAAATTAAAAGCCAACACATCAAGGTCTTTAGGAACCATTTCATAATATTATCACTTCTGGAGGCATGATTTGTTTCAAGAATGAACAGAAAGTTTGACTGTTTTCCAGTTTATTTAATAATTTCTAAGGAAATTTGAAACAATATTTTTATCTTCTTTCATTGAGATAGCAGAAGAATATATACTAAGTGTTTTTCTTGATATAAGGAATTTTTATCATATTAAAACTTTTTACATAGAGACATTTATTACAATATACCTTTCTTCAAAAATGTTGAAATATTGCACTTGAATTATGCCTCTCATAAATTTGAGTTATTTAAATCTCTAAAGCTAGATAGTATAGTGAGGATAATTTGATAATCATTTCCACTGTCATGAAAAGTAAAAAAATGTGTTTGATAATTCTTTGTCTTAATAAAAAAACAAAAAAGGCCATAGACTATTAATGTGAATTTCCTTTGCATTTTTTCCAGTTTAGTAACAAAATGTTGAAAAGGTGAAATATCTTTCAGAGAAATTGAGAATTTCTTCTTTATATGAATATCAAGTTGTATGAAAGAATTGTATATGATTAAACCCAATTTTTCAGATTTAATTCTCCCAATTTTTAAAGATTTGATGGAGATGATTTTTAAAGGAAGGAAAAAAAATAATATTTATTTTGTACACATTGAAGTTTTTCATGTATATGGGCTGAACTAATAGTTGATGAAAAGATTTAAAATCAAAAGTAAGTACCAACTTATAATGAAGAAATATAAATAAACTCATATACAGATGAGATTTTCAAATTATGAATGCAATTCCAAGCTTAAAGGAGAAATTTAAAAATTCCAAAAGCACCATTTGATGAGAAGCTTCTTTTTCATTTCCCTTTTGAGGGGATTGATGGTTTGAGAATTACCTTTTCTAGAGCTCACTAATTCTATAAGGCTACATGAATATTCAAATTGATAAACTTACATATGTTCTTATTTTTTTAAAGGAAAGCACAAAATGTTTTTAAACCTGTCCACTTATAAGTTACACTTGAAGGGTAACAATCATTCAAGATATCTGGGAGCCGGTTTCTTGGAAGAATAATATATTATACCTTCCATGTTGAAGAAATAAATATCATGTGACAACTATTTCAAATTCATTAATGAAATTCGTGTATTGAAAAATGTCAGTTGTATCACTGTTTTGAGATCATTATATTGATCTGAATATAGTCCTGGAAGGTTTTGAAAAATGATTATCATGGATTACTCTTCTATTAGAAATTACAAATCAAAGAGGAAGTTTTGAAGCTAAGTATATTATTCTTACCCCTAAATGAGATATTTGTATTGTATTATTACTATGGAGATCTTGAGTCAGCCCTAAAAATCTAGAAAACTCATTAGTTTTTCTAATAGGAAATTGATTTCTACAGGAGCATTAATGTTTTTTGTTTCTAATTAGATTGGAATGTTGATATAAAAGTTCATATATGTTCTCAAAAAATTTTGCATATTGATAAATTTACTTCAAATGTTGAATATTATAAGTGTACATAATGAAATATCACCATGGTGATAAATCTATTACTACTAAAGAAATGGAAATATAAAATGGATTTCAAACTCAATGGCAAGGATTCTTTTGAAATATGCATTTCTTTGAAAAAAATAACTATGAGAAAATTCAATACTGATTTTATGAAAGGTAATTTTCTTTGAAAAAATGACTTTCCTCTTTTTGATTTAAGCCTTTGAAAAACTCTGGATATTTTTTCCTTATTTTTATACTATGAGAGATTAATACATACTTTGGATCCCATGATTTTTTTCATATAAAGAATTGAAATATTTAAGCCATAAATTGTTTTTCAATTGGTAGTTCAATGAAGGGTTAGTATTTATTTAACATGTTTCTGATTTGGAAAATAATTATATGCTTGCTTATTTTTCTCTAGAAAAAAATATTGAGAGCCCAAGTTGAATTTTATCCCCCACCACAGTAGATTATGTTGATTTTTTTATTTCAATGATATCCTTTTTATTAATTATATAATATTTGATGATATATTTCTATCAATCAGCTTTCTTTGGAATGTGTGGATATATTAAATGCTATTTGAGATGGAAACAACTAATTTTTGTGTCATAAGAGGTCTCAGGCTACTTCCATAATGGGAAAAGGGCATGACAGTGATTTAATATTAAATTCTGGGAAAATGGGAATGGTATATGGTCTCAAGTTTCAAAAACCATATTGGATTTTCAGGATAAGAGACAGAAAATTTTACTTGGTCAATTTTTTTGGGAGGTATTTCTTTTGAATCTGATATTCACAAGAAGTTTTCAAAAAGAATTCCCAATTAATAAAGAAGGAAATGATATATCTTAGTTTGAATTTGTTTCCAGAAATCAAGAGGAATTCAGATTTTGGGAGAACATAAGAGTGAAACAGGCATATTTTGTTTTTGTTTTTGAGTGAGTTAGATGAAATTATGATAGGTAAGCTTTTAAAGAGATATGTTTTGATGTAAGGATTTTCAACTTTGAAAATCTTGAGGCCTGAAAAATGAACTTTCAGAGAAAGATTATACACAAAACAAAGGATATCATAGGAGATGAGGAGATAGGTTGTTTTGTTTTTTTGAGAAATGTAAAGCAAAATATCCCATTATTAATATTCTCACATTCATTTCAAAGTTGTGGCTTTTTCTCTCAAAAACGTTTGTGGAATAATGGATTATTCAGGATTTCCAGAAGTTACATAATTAAATTAATATTGTGAATATTTTTTGAAGCTTGAAAATCTGTCTTGGAATATGACCAAAAAATAATAGCAAGTTACAACCCATTATAAATCAAGCTGGGAGCTTGGTTGGACCTAGGTTGGACCTGCCACCCTTACCAGCAGCAATATCTTTTTTTCATGGTGGGTATTTCCCAAAAAACTTCCAATAGAGATATCTCAGCCAATAATTGGAAGATCAATAATCAAAGAGCACATAATTGAAGGGCTTCATGAGCTCTTTAAATTGATCTTCTTTGTGTTTGACCTTCTAAAAAATAGAAAAAGCTATCAGGGCTCTAAATTTTTTGATGTATTTTTGTACATGAGTATGTGGCTTTAAAAATGTCCAAGCCAGATATCTCTGTCAATTTGAAGTATATAAGAATTATACTTATACAGAACTTTAGTTATTTATGAGCTCTTCAATTTTGTATACTTTACAGTAGATCTGTATTAATATATGGTAAAGATACAGGGGCTTCTTAATATTGTTTTTTTCATAAATCCTGTATTTTATGTAGTAAACCCTTGAACCAAGGTACCTTAGCTCATTTTGGAGATAAAAGTGTCTAAGGTATCTCAAATTGAAGCTTTCATTCAGATATTTAACTTGGTTATACTTTTGTACAGTTTTTTACAAGACCTCTTAGACTCTTAAGGTTTTCTTTGGTTAAAAAGGATTATAGTGATATTTCCTGAAGTAGGAGTGCTACTGACAAATAAATGATACCATTGAATAGCTCTAATTGATAGTTTTAAGGGAATTATCATTATTATGGGGTTTTAATTAAATATTCCTAATTTAGATGAGAGGTGAAAAGAAGCTATTTCTAATTATTTTTTCTTATCTTTGAGTTGTTTTATCTGGGTTATTTCTCATCATATTTGGAAAAGATTGGTATATTCTTGTTTGAGAATTTTCCCTCTTCATATTTGCACCTGTATGGACTGTGTTTTTCCAATACTTTCCATACCATTACCTATGGTATTTGGATGTCATTCTAGTGTTATTTTTGGAGTCACAGGTTCACAATTCTGGTGCTCTGTCTGTAGTCACAAGCTAACAAGCAGACTATACAGGAAGCAATTCAACTTTAGCTTTCATATTCAATACACAAAGAATATTATTCTTATGCACATATTCTGAAGAGCTGGGCTTGATTATTTACTTGCAGAATTCGGGAGAACATGTTGGTTATCACAATGAATGATCTTTTGAAGAATTAGCCAATTTTGTTCATTCAATTACTCCTTTCAATAGCAGGTGTATTTTAGAATAAACATCAATATGGATTTTATATTAATTTTGCAGTTTTTGTTCTTGGTTTTATTTTCATTGTCCAAAAGCTAGAAACCTTTTAACGGAATAAAGTTTTCTTGAGAGGAGTACCCAAAAAAAAAATTAATGACTTATGTTTACTGAAACCTTTTTTCTATTCTCCAAAATACAATGTTATTAGTCATACTACTAGTAGCACCTCCAGTATACAAAAACATCTTTACTTCACTGTGTAGAATTAAGCTTTGAGTTACTGTACCAATCCTATGTTTGGTATAACTGGGAGTATTTTTAGGCCACACCATCATTTCTTGATGTTCCTTATTCTGCAGGATTTGGTATGTCAAAAAAATACAAAAATATTTATATATAAAAATTTGATCTACCAAAGGCAGGGTTTTAATATAGCACCACATTAATTTTATCAAGAATTTTTACAAGCAGTAGATTATTCTTACAATTTGAGTTTGAAAATACTTTTCAAAACTATCCTTGATCTTTATTTACAAAATAGCAGATCAAATTCATTCTTTCCAACACTCAAGATATTATCTCCAAATCCTAAGCTGTCAGGCTTGATCTATAATAAAGTAGTTAAATAGTATCTACAAATTTCATTATGAATTTGACACAGATTAGTAATTATAATAAAGTGGAATTATAAGGGTATTGGGGATTTACTAATGAGAATTAGTGGTGGTGAGTGCTACTGAAAGCCCTGGGTGCAATGGCTATCAATTGAATAACTATAATAAAAACTGAAATACTTATAAGACTTTAAGTATAAACTGTTTATTTTCCAAGAGTATGGCTGTGGATAAAAAATTGAGCTAAATAGGAATTCTTCTTTTGGGCAGAGAAAGGTCTTCTTTTATCCTGGAAATGGGTGGAAAGGACCTCTGGTCCTATCCACATAGAAAGAATGAATAATCTTTCACTTCCAAAGGAAGGCTTGTGGTTTATACAGTCCAGTAAAGCCTTTATTGGGCTCATATTTGGTTTTGAAACCACATCTGGACATTTTTCCCCAATACAGGGTGAAAACTTTCATTTGGGGACCTCTAAGCCTTCTTCTGACCTGCCTGATGAATGGAATTCCATACAGTACTTGTATGAGGTCCCTGGAAAGGCCAAATTATGAGTTTTCAAAGGATAAACAAGCTCTTTTGAAGAACAAACACCTCATATTCAAGAATATGGGGAGATATCCCACAGTATGGGAGTTTTGACCTTAAAACTGCCGTGCCTTTGTCAGTTTTGAAGAAAGAGAGCTCACAAGTGGCTCATTTTGTAGCCACTGATGAGGTATATATAATGGTATTATATTTGGCATGAGAAACTGTAAATATGGCAAAGCTATAACAGCTTTAAATTCCATTGTTCAGATGTGGATTTTTCTCAAATCCTGCATTAAGCTAGTTTGCTTAATAACCTTTGATACAGTTGAGATACAGGAATATGTATGGCACCATCAGGGAGCTTTGGCTGTGCTACCTCCAAAAAGACCCCATTTTAAGTATTTCACACTAAAACTGCAGAAGTTAGATGAGAGGTGAATATTGTGTTCACTCTTATTTGGTCTTTGTGTCAGGGTGAGTCTATGGTAAAGATGTATGATAGTATTTACAAGCCTTAACTATGACTGTGACACTAAAATAATAGTAATAAAAAAGTTTGTTGATGGTTATGAGGGTTTTAGAATGAGGTAATAAGGGCTTTAATATAATAATATAGTGGTGGTGAGTGCTGCTGAAAGCCCTGGGTGCAGTCTTACCAGTTGTGTTACTATAATAAGAGCTACAATACTTAAATTTAAATTATAACCTGATTATTTCCAAGAGTATAGCTTTTTTGACAGTTTTACTACGTAGGAATTCAAGAGCAGGATGGGGATCCCTTTCCTGGCAGTGAAAAGGCCTCCTTTTATCCTGAAAGGGGGTTGAAAGGCTGCTAGACCTTTTCATGTAGAAGGAGTGAAGATTTTTCACTCTCAAGGACAAGCTTGTGGTTTGCAAAAGGCATTTATAGCCTTTATCGGGATCATATGTGGTTTTGAAACCACATCTGGGTAGTTTTTACCAATACAGGGTGAAAGTTTTCATCTGGGGACCACACAGCCTGATTCTGACGTGTATGACGCATACAATGCTGTACAGAACCTCTATGGGACCCCAATATTGAATGAACTATGAGGTATTGAAGTAAAAACAAGCTTCTTTCTCTGTTTGACCCCTCATAATCATGGTTATGGGATATTATCCCATGGTAATGCTGTATTGGCCAAAATGTGGGATTTTGACCTTAAAACAGCCATACCTTTGTCAGTTTTTGAGATATCAACCTCAAAATTAGTTCAGTGTGTAGCCCTGTATGTGCTCTACACAATGGTACCCCATTTGATATAGTTATCATTAAATATGGCAAAGTTATCCCATGTACAACAATTTTGTTCATATGCGTGTTTTAGGCAAAAAGCTGTATTGGGCTTGTTTGCCTTATAAATTTTGTTCTAGATGAGATATGGGGAAATAAATGGCACTATCAGATAGCCCTGATTGTGCCCTTTCCAAAAAGACCCCACTTTAGGTATCTCACTCAAACTGTAGAAGATAGATGAGAGGTGGCTATTTTATTCACTCTTATTTGGCCTGAATTTGGCCATAACTTCTATAATACTGGTGTTAGCTCAGTTTGGCTGGTACCATTGGATAGCCCTTACTTAGAGCTTCATTTTGAATACCCATTTGATGGTTTAAGCCTGTTACTCTGTATTTCATATGAGAGGTGAAAATTAAGGTTTATGCTCAGCAACAACTTTGAGCAGGAATAACTTTGTTATTCTTTGTCCTATGGTGATGGGACTTGTATATTTGGAAAGGGGTGAGTTTCCTCTTTCTTTTGATACCTTTTGAGCTGATTTGGCTCAGCTCCATGTTTTGGTGGTATCTTGGCTATACCATTGGTTTATGGTATTTGGCTGTCATGTTTGTGCTCTGGTTTTGAGTCACAGGCTGACACTTTGTTTGACCATAACTTCTGTAATGTTGATGTTAGCTCAATTTGACTAGTATCATTGGATAGCCCTCATATAGATTTTCCTTTTCAATACCCATATGGTTTGGTTAGTCCTCTTTCCTTGGATTTTAGATGAGAGGTGAAAATTAAGGTTTATGCTCAGTTCTTGCTTTAAGCTGGAATAACTTTGTTATTCATTGACTTATGGTTATGGGAGTTATATACTTGGAAATAGGTGATTCACTCTTTCTTTTGGATTCAATTATGAGCAATTTTGGGTCAGGTCACTTTTTAGTGGCTTTTTCCTTTACCATTGGTTTTATGGTATGTGCCAGTCATGTTTTTGCTCTGGTTTTGAGTCACATGCTGACATAAGTGCCAACCTTTAAGTAATTATTCAGTGTTCACCTTCATACCCATGTCAATATATCCTGGTGTCATTCCAGCAGTAAAGTTAAATATTTGGTCACTAACAGATTCAAAAAAATGACCATCAGGTTAAAATGTATTTTGAAAACTGCAAAAAATCAATATATACTGGAATACCTGGAACAACAGCCACCTGTTGGCCAGGAATAACACCACAATATGCAGTCATCCAGCAGGACCTCCTTCAAGGAAAAGCAATTTTCACTGAATCATACTGGAGACCTCTGCAGTACCCAAACAAAGTGATCTAATCACAGAGCCTTCAAAAATTCTGAGTTGAATACATGACAACACCCACAACAGACTTTGTGTAAGGTGTGGATATGAAACTTTGATTAAAAATCAAGTACTTTTCCTGTCCTCAAAATTTGTATAAGGTAAAATTCAATTAAAAATAGTGAAGAATATTATTTTTAAGAGAAAAAACGCCAATTTTACTATTTGTAACTTTATTAGTATAAAACAATAATATTATAAAAATTTATTGTTTTACCAACAATAAAAATTTATCCAAAAAATACTCTACAGGAGATATTTTAAGGCTACAAAAGAAATTTCTTCAAGAGCAATTTCAATTGGAATTAATTGAGAAAAGAACTGCAAGCAATTAATTAAAGAACAGAGTCTTTAAAAATAATATTAAAGAGAAAAAACACCCAAAAGTGACCAGAGTGAATTTGGAAACAAAGTGACAAAGTTTAAAGTGATGAAAGATGCTTTAATTCACTTTTGGGGTGGTTCAGGGGTAAAAATGATTATAAAAGTTACAAACAATGATTATAATGATTTTTTCATGTGGGTAAAAGGATTAAAATGATTTAAAAATGGTGGTTGTATTCTCTTATTGATTGGTTTAACAATGTTTAAACTAATTATAAAAGGAAAAGATTCTAACATGAAGAGAAAAGTGGGGCAAAGAAGACATTCTTTTATAGCCATCAATTCTCTTACTCCAAAAGTAGAATTTACTCTTGTCAGTCGTGAAAAACAGTCTGACAACAGAAACACCAATTATGGCATCATTGAACCCTGGTTTAGACCAAAAAGGGCTGGTTTTAGCCATTTTTAGCCATTTTAGACCCTTAAATCAGCCATTACTATAGCAATACCAAGCCTAGAGCCTTCAAAACACGTCATAATGTGTGTCAGAGGCTTAGAAACCAGTTAAAACTGTTTTTACTAACATTGTTTTAACTTAAGGGTAGTTTTACCCTCTTGGAAGCAGTTAAAACCACCCTGGTTGGTATCAAAACCTCATCATCAATTGAGTCCACAGACCCTGTAGCTCAATTCCAGGCCAAAAGTGATAAACTTTTGCGTGAATTTTGACATCCCACACCTGTCAGCAAGGATTTTGGGGGTCTAGCTCCCCCTTAGAGCTGGAGTTCCTTTTCCCCCCCAAATTTAATCTTTCCAATTTATTTTTCCTTTAATTCCTCATCATGTATTATACTTATAATTTACATATGTAATTCAATTCAATTGTACAGTACAATACAGTAATAATTGACACCTCATATGTAAATCAAAGTTCACTTATGTAATACACGTGCACATTTTGACATTTCAATTGAATTCAATTGAAAATACTTCAATTCCTCATAACTTCTAAACTAAACACAACACCTCAATTTTAACACAAAAATTGATGGTTAACACCCCATGTGGTGTGAATTAAATTAAAGTTTTGAGGATTCTCAACTTTTGTATTGAAAATACTAAAAACTTAATTTAAGCTTATTCAGAGTTTAGTTACAAGAATTTCACTCAGAGGTGACCCCACCTCATTTTTTATGAGGAATCCAATGGTGAAATAATTTTTATATGTTTATTTATTGGATAAAAAGTTATAATAATTTTTATTTAACTTTTTTCCAAATTTATTTATTTTTTCACAATTTTGTTAAAATTTCATTTTTACTTAATTTTTTCAAGTATAAATGTAATTTTACACTTACAAAATTTAATGTATTTTTATTTTTAAATTGTAATTAATTTTTTTATTTTTAATATAATTTTATATTTATATTTTGATTTTTATTTTAATAATATAAATAAATTTATTTAATATTTTATTTTTGTATTTGTGGTCTTTTGGGTATATGAAATTACCTCTAAGACTCACATTCCCTCCCCCTAAAAAAGAATATTACTTTGTAATATTGATATTTCTAGTGTTTCTGAATCTCCTGAGGAGTTTGGTAGCTTCTGGTATATCTTTTTCTTCTAACCATTCATCTTCACAAGTTGGGTCACTGTACCTAACAAGGTATTCCCTTACTTTTTTGGTTCTTAATTTCCTTTCTTTAAGAACTTTGGTAATTTTCTTAGTACCAGATGTCTCAATAGGAGGTATAACTTGGGGAATCTTATTCCTCAAGGGAAATTTCTCAGCATCACTAGATTTATATGGCTTTATCAAGATCACTGGAAATGTAGGATGCTTATTGCTAAGTTCTTCAGATAACTCTACTTCAACAGCATTTTCTCCATGGAGGGCCTTAATCACAAAAGGTCCTGCAAAGGAGTCTTTCAACTTCTTAAATCCTTTGATGTTATTGAAGTTAGTGGTGGATACAAGAACTAGGTCATCCACTTTGAAATCTGGAGTTGCATGTGATTTATCCCATTTGTCTTTAGCATATGCAAAAGAGTCCTCCATGCACCTTACTGCATGCTTTCTAGCTTTGTATAGCATTCCTTTGAAGCTAGCAGCTGTGGGATGTATTTCAATTAAGTCTTTCCTCAAAGAATATTGGGGTAACTTGGGGATCCATCCTTTTTCTAGAATAGCAGGAGTCTGATTGGTACTGGCATGGATTGATGTTTTATATGCTAATTCCAGTGCTGGCAACAGAATACACCAATCATGGGTAAATCTGTCACAATCTTTGAATTCAAGGCCATATGCACAAAATCTTCTCACCATGTCCTCTAAGGTTTGGATCATCCTTTCAGCCAGACCATCAGCTTGTGGGTGGTAGGCTGTAGAGAAAGACAGTTTAGTGCCAAATAATTGGTGAAGATTTGTCCATAGTTCTGAAGTGAATTTGGGATCCCTATCACTAATGATATTTGTAAATATCCCAGTCCATGACACTACTCTATTCCATATCAGAAAAGCTGTATCATCTTTATGACATGGTAAAAAGATTGGAGTTTTACTGAATCTGTCCACAATTACTAGGCAAGCATTATAGCTTCTGTCACCTCCTGGTGGTAGGCCAGTTACCCAATCCATATGGACAATTTCCCAAGGTCTGTTTGGTTCTTGGATTTTTATCATATTTCCAAGTCTCTTGCCAGTGGATTTCTTTGCCTTTTGGCATCTGTCACAGGTTTTGCAATACTCTGTAACATCTTTCTGCCACATTTGCCACCATATGCAGGTCTTTACTTTTTCTCTTGTTCTGTCTTCAGACAGATGTCCTGAAAAGGGACTATCATGGCATTCTTTCAGTACAAGATTGATTAATGACCTGTCTACAACTGTCATGACACATGTGTTCTTGGTTCTGTGGTAAATTATACCATCCAGTAGGTGAAATCTCCCTTCATCATAAGATTTTCTCCATACTTCATCCAAGGCATGTATTAGAGAGTTGTCCTTACAGTCTTTGTTAAGTAATTGGCATAAGATGCTACAATTATTATCTTGAGTGTAACTACTTCTGACTTCTTTAAAGAAGGTGGTGTTCAAGTCTGTAACACTTATTCCTTCTATTGGAATTTGTGGTGAAGCTTCTTCTGTCACATAAGCAGGATTATCAGTATTATTTGGTAATGGCCATCTGCTTAGTCCATCTGCATTCTTATGAATATTCCCATCTTTATGAACAATAGTCATATTGCCTCTGTATTCTTGTATGGCTATTTGCCATCTGAGCATATGTCTGTTGGGTGTTTTCATGTTCAAAAGTGATTTGACAGCTGTACAATCTGTTATTACCTCAAAAACACATCCTTCTAAGAAGTAGTTCAATTTCTCCAAGGCCCAGACAAGGCATAGACATTCCATCTGACTTGCTCCATATCTGGCTTCAGTTGGTTTGATTTGACTGGATATGAAACATATGGGTCCTTCTACAGGTTTATCATTTGTGATCTGAACTTGGTGAAGTGAAGCACCTAGCCCATCCCCTGATGCATCAATATACAGTTTGAAAGGTAATTTAAAGTCTGGCATCAGTAAGAGTGGAGCAGTGGTCAAGGCTTCTCTTAGAGACTCAAAGGCTTTGACTCTGTCAACAGTCATTTCAAACACTGTGTCTTTGTCACACAATTTACAAAGTGGTCTTGCTACGGATGCAAAATCTTTAATGTGTTGCCTTTAACATCCTGCAAAACCTAATAATGACTGAATTTCCTTCTTGTTCTGAGGCATGGGTTCTAGCAATACTGCTGCAACTTTGTTTTTGTCAATTCCAAGGGATAAACCAGATACAACATGTCCTAGTGCCTTAAGTTCTTTAGATCCAAAATGGCATTTATTCAAGGAGATTTTCATGTTGACTGATTGAATTTTTGTCAAAACTCTGGACAATCTGTACATGTGCTCCTCCCAAGTCTTGGAACAGACAATAATGTCATCAATGTAAATGATTAACCATTCCTCTGAGAGTTCTTCAGGGAAGATTTCATTAATCATTCTTTGGAAGTGTGAAGGTGCATTTTTGATACCAAAGGGCATCCTCAAGTATTCATAAACTCCACAATGAACAATAATCCTCAAGTATTTTCTTTCTCTTGGTGTCACCACATTTTGCTGAAATCCTTTAAGGGCATCCATAGTGGTTATATACACTGCTTGAGATATTTGAGTAAGGGCAATTTGGATTTTTGGTATTGGGTATCTGTCTGGAACAGTGTAAGTGTTCAGAGCTCTAAAGTACCCAACCATTCTGGATTTTCCATTATGCCACGCCACTATGACTGGTGTAGTTATTTCTACCTCTTCATTGTGGCCTACTTTTCTTATTACACCAAGGTCCAGAAGTTCTTTGATATGAATTTTCAGAGCTTCTCTTGATTTTGGACTTTCTGGATATGAAGGTCTTCTTAAGAGTGGTGGATAAGGTCTCTCAATATTAAGAATGATGTCAACTTCATGACCAATAATTGCTCCTAGAGGTTCTTTGTCTGTAGCAAATGGTCCTCTGTGGTCATACAAAAGGGAAGAAAGTTCATTTTCTTGTTTATCAGTCAGATGAAGGCTTATTTCAGCCTCATTTAACTGTTCAGACTTGAATTTCTCTAGCTCTAAGCTGACTGGTGATACTTTGTTTACTGTAATTTGTCTCTTAAATGGTAAAAAGGCAAATTTTTGGCGCTTATTGTCTCCAATAGTAAAGTATCTGTCTTTGATATTATATAAATCTATCCCATACATGATTAAATAGTCATTTCCCAATATAAAATGGGTACTAGAGCAATTTTCCATAACAACAAATTCAACTGTGATTCTTAAATTCCCATTTATGTGTGGGAATATGACATTGGTCTCAAAGATTCCTAATGCTTTCATTGGGTTACTTGCACTGTTGAATTTTATACCATCAATTGGTAACAATTGGTCTTCAAAATTTGGTACACAAGTCTTAAGAAAAGATTTTCCAACACAAGAGCAGAAGGCTCCTGGGTCAAGCAAAAGTTTGGTGGGCTTGTTGTCAATCACCACCTCTGTTATACAGGAGTTACCAGCTGTATAACCTTTTCCTCTGTTTGGTTTTGTCTTCATAAGTTGTGAATCTTTAACTTTTGATAAATCAACTTGACCATTGCTCAATTGTGGTAAGTGGGAATAAGATTCAATGATGTCAAAAGTGGCATTGATATTTTCTATATCTTTTGAAGATTCATAAAATATGGATGACTTATCATCTGAATTGTCTTCAATTATGTCTTCTTTTTCAACATCTGGTTCCTTTTCAATGTCAATCTCATTGATTTTCCCCCTTTTTGGACATGTATTGGCTAAATGGGTGGTGCTTTGTCAAATATGGCATTTTCTGACTGTATCTGCAGATTTATACTTAATATTACTAGAATTTTCTTTGGGGTTTTTGTCCACGGAATCTTTCCAAGGTGTATTAAACCTTGTTTTGAGATTCACCCTACTAGAACCAATTTTGGTTCTGGTGGTTACTTCTTCTAGTATATTGATAATATCCTCTGCTGAAGATTGTTCAGTAGTCCTGCTTTTGACAGCATGCTCTAAGTCACCTCCACATTGTCTCAGAATTTTGCTATGGATCATAAATTCTGACATGTCAGGATATAATGCTGTTAATCTATCTTTTTGTTGGCAAAACCATGGTAAAGCTTTGTCTTTATCAGCATTAAATTTGGCAGATTCAAAGGCTGTTTCAACTTTAAACCTCCAAGCATCATTTGCCCATTTGTTGATGATTTGGGTTTTCCACCAAGTCCAACTCTGGTGTCCATGTGCTTGTCTTATTTTGATGTACCATCTGTGAGCTGATCTGGTAAACAAGGTGTTAAACCTGGCTGTTACCAATCTGTCTGGTAATTCAAAATCCTCTTTGATCATGTCAATACCTCTAATGAATTTCATATGGTCATACTCTCCTTCACCACTGAAGTGAGGCCATTCTTTAAGTTTTGGAACTTCTTTAATGAGTGCTTGGCCCATTGATGGTTCCAAGTTATGAAAAGAAGTGGATAATTCATTTTTTAATTGTGAATTATCAGGATCCAATACTTGTGGATTTGGAATTCTTGTGCCCTCATTTTGATTTAGAGGTGTAGACATTCTTGGTAAGGTGTTCAGTATTTGTTCAATGTCATTTATTTTACTGTTGCTACACCTTTGGGAATTTCTGTATTCATGTTGGAAGCTTTGTATTAAATTTATTACTTCAATTTTATACATGTCCTCTTTATGTGTTAGTTCTTGCCATAGCTATGTCTGTCTTGTATTATCAGCAGTGACTTGATTAAATTTCATTGATAATTTTGATACTTCTTCTTGTGAAGCATCAAAACACTTTTTCAAGGCAATGGTATATGTCTTTACTTCAGTAAATGAATTTGAAATGTCATCAAGGACTTTCTTGTTATCTGTTTTGATAATATTTATGGCTTGTTTAATTCTTGTTTCAATTATGTCATCAATATTGAATTTAGAATATTTATCTGTTAATTCTTTAATAATGGCAGATTGCTCATTTATTTTATTGTCAAAAGAATTATCATTATTGGAAATTTTAATTGTTCTTAAAACTTTTTCAAAACACATAAGTGTTTCATTAATTTGGCAAAGACTCAGGTTGTTTGTTTTAATGTTGTTACAAATGGTTTCATTTTTATCAGAAAGATGTTTTTTCATGTCATTTATAGCATCATACAACTCTGGGATGGAATCAAATATATCAGAAATCATTTCTGGAATCTTAATCTGGCTTCCTCCTTCTTCTGTAATTCCATCATGGTTCTGGCCATCTGAAATACATTTTCCATGGTATCCTGCTGAATCTTTGGAATTCTGTATCCTCGGCTGTAAGGTTTTGGGGCTGGTGCCTTCCCTTTGCCCTTGTTTGGAACCTGTGGCTGTTTTTTCACGTTGGAATTGCTGGTGCTGGCCACTGGGGCTGTTTTTGGCACTGGTTTGGGTGGTGGAGGGTTGTTTTTCCTCCATTCTAGTGTCAACAGCATCATGTTTTTCTTCTCCATCAATGGATGCCATCCATTGAGCAATTTGCAAGTGTTGGGATGGCCCAGGAATTTTCTCACAGTTAGGTAAGAATTCATGAAATTCTTCCACAGGTCTGCAAGGATCTGGTACTCCTTGAATTGAAGTGCATTGTTGTATGCACTGTGGCTGGCTTTGTATATGTCCACAGAGGCTTGTTGTGGCGGTGTCAGCTCTTTTTGAAGGTAAAATGGTATTATCAGCTTCAGAATGACCCATTTTAGTTGTATGGAAGTCATCAACTGACCCTTTTCCTTCTGTACCTGATTGGCCTCTGCCATAATCACATCTATTACCTTTCTGGGAGCTGCTTGAGGGGTTATAGCTGGATCCTGACCTGGTTGAAGGCATAATTATGGTTACAAAGGCTTAAAATAGTAATTTTACGTCAAAAAACTTACTATTGGCCAAATCTTTGGCTTTCTGAAGAGTATTACTTATGTCCAAGTTAATCAATTCAGAATATATTGCTTCAGGTTGGTTATTATGAGTCACAATAACAGTACTATTATGGTCTGAATTAATAGTACTAGCAGGAATAATGCTGGTGACTGTTGAGGCTGTTTCAATGTTTTCTTGTCTTACCATGTTGTCAGACACTAAAGTTGATGAAAAAACTAATTATTTAAGTAAAAAAAGGATATTCCAAAAAAGAAATAAAAATTTAAGCCTCACTTATAATATGAAAAAAATTATTTTTTATGGGTTTTTTTGAATTATAAGTATTTTTTATATGTTTTTAAATTTTTCAATATAAGAAAAAAGATTTAAAAAGAGTAAAAAAATATGTCACAGGTAAAATATCACGGCTGGGCCCCCAAATGTAAGGTGTGGATATGAAACTTTGATTAAAAATCAAGCACTTTTCCTGTCCTCAAAATTTGTATAAGGTAAAATTCAATTAAACATAGTAAAGAATATTATTTTTAAGAGAAAACATGCCAATTTTATTGTTTATAACTTTATCAGTATAAAACAATAATATTATAAAAATTCATTGTTTTACCAACAATAAAAATTTATCCAAAAAATACTCTACAGGAGATATTTTAAGGCTACAAAAGAAATTTCTTCAAGAGCAATTTCAATTGGAATTAATTGAGCAAAGAACTGCAAGCAATTAATTAAAGAACAGAGTCTTTAAAAAGAATATTAAAGAGAAAACACACCCAAAAGTGACCAGAGTGAATTTGGAAACAAAGTGACAAAGTTTACAGTGATGAAAGATGCTTTAATTCACTTTTGGGGTGGTTCAGGGGTAAAAATGATTATAAAAGTTACAAACAATGATTATAATGATTTTTTCATGTGGTTAAAAGGATTAAAATGATTTAAAATTGGTGGTTGGAATCTCTTATTGATTGGTTTAACAATGTTTAAACTAATTATAAAAGGAAAAGATTCTAACATGAAGAGAAAAGTGGGGCAAAGAAGAC
The DNA here is from genome assembly GCA_023105745.1 of Austropuccinia psidii. NCBI lineage: Eukaryota > Fungi > Basidiomycota > Pucciniomycetes > Pucciniales > Sphaerophragmiaceae > Austropuccinia > Austropuccinia psidii. The sequence goes on from JALGQZ010000017.1 coordinate 15,626,471, forward strand.
ATTCTTTTATAGCCATCAATTCTCTTAATCCAAAAGTAGAATTTACTCTTGCCAGTCGTGAAAAACAGTCTGACAACAGAAAAGCCAATTATGGCATCATTGAACCCTGGTTTAGACCAAAAAGGGCTTGTTTTAGCCATTTTTAGCCATTTTAGACCCTTAAATGAGCCATTACTATAGCAATACCAAGCCTAGAGCCTTCAAAACACGTCAGAATGTGTTTCAGAGGCGTAGAAACAAGTTAAAACTGTTTTTACTATGATTGTTCTATGTTAAGGGTAGTTTTACCCTCTTGGCAACAGCTAAAACTACCCCAGTTGGTATCAAAACCTCATCATCAATTGAGTCCACAGACCCTGTAACTCAATTCCAGCCCAAAAGTGATGAACTTTTGCATGAATTTTGACATCCCACGCCTGTCAGCAAGGATTTTGGGGGTCTAGCTCCCCCTTAGAGCTGGAGTTCCTTTTCCCCCCCAAATTTAATCTTTCCAATTTATTTTTCCTTTAATTCCTCATCATGTATTATACTTATAATTTACATATGTAATTCAATTCAATTGTACAGTACAATACAGTAATAATTGACACCTCATATGTAAATCAAAGTTCACTTATGTAATACATGCGCACATTTTGACATTTCAATTGAATTCAATTGAAAATACTTCAATTCCTCATAACTTCTAAACTAAACACAACACCTCAATTTTAACACAAAAATTGATGGTTGACACCACATGTGGTGTGAATTAAATTAAAGTTTCAAGGATTCTCAACTTTTGTATTGAAAATACTAAAAACTTAATTTAAGCTTATTTAGAGTTGAGTTACAAGAATTTCACTCAGAGGTGACCCCACCTCATTTTTTATGAGGAATCCAATGGTGAAATAATTTTTATATGTTTATTTATTGGATAAAAAGTTATAATAATTTTTATTTAAATTTTTTCCAAATTTATTTATTTTTTCACAATTTTTTTAAAATTTCATTTTTACTTAATTTTTTCAAGTATAAATGTAATTTTACACTTACAAAATCTAATGTATTTTTATTTTTAAATTGTAATTAATTTTTTTATTTTTAATATAATTTTATATTTATATTTTGATTTTTATTTTAATAATATAAATAAATTTAATATGTTATTTTTGTATTTGTGGTCTTTTGGGTATATGAAATTACCTCTAAGGCTCGCACTTTGTTTGTTCATTAACAGTCCTCTACTGACTTATTGATTTTACCTTTTGGTCAAGCACCCTGAATTTCCAAATAATCAAAGCTATAACTGCTCCTGAGTTACTCTCAGTTCTCTAGTATTGGTCTTTTTGGGTAGTTCAATACACCTTCTGCGGCCTACTTTTACTTAAGAAAAATGAAAATAGTTAAATTTATTCATTAATAAAAAGGGTGCATTTGCTTGATTTGTACTTGTGAATCAGAAATCAAAGAACATACTTTTTCCCTGATGTGGATGTCAAAAGTCTAGATCATGGAATTACTGGTGAGCTGAGCAATGATGAGTTTTAGGTTAGTTTGACTGTGCTAAAGTGTATGTCTGCTTTCTTTTCGACGTTGATTAAAAAAACTGATCTTGGTCATTTGTTTAAAATTTCAATTCCATAAAAAGTTAATTACGGGATGAAAAATGTCAGTTTTCATTGAATGGTTTGGTCTCCACCATGAATAATGATGGATGGTTGAAAGTCCTTCACCTTGCCACTTTATGCTAGGGGTTTAGTTCTCGGGATAGTTCCGCTTGACTCAACCTTCCGCCCCCAAGTCGATCCCTGTGCTTCTATTAATGAACAGGCCTCTCTTTTCGCTAATCTCGCCAAGGAGACCTAGACTCTTCAAGGAACTATTATCAGTTGGCTATTCGAGGCCAACACCGTCGCCCACAGCTCTCGCCACCAAATTTCAGTATTCCGACATGGCTCAGTCATCTGCCCTCTCTCAATCCAGGTATCAAGCTGATAGCAACCCGCCTATCTGCTCGCTGAATGTCTCGTCTAGCTTCAACAGTCTTACCAAAACTGAAAAGCTATATGCTCATTGGATGAGCAGAGCTTCCTGGGAGGGCGCTCGCATAATTATGGTTCGTCTGACCCTTTGGAGAAACTAAATGTAGTAGCTTGATGACATTCTGACTTTGAAATTTTTGAAATCGAAAGAACCAATGGACTCCTCAGGCTGAAGACTTGTTCGACTTCATTCTTAGCCTCTTTGGTTCCTCCTCGAATCCTACGCGCCCAGCTTCATTTGCATCCCTTCGCAAGAAAAGTGGCTTATGTGATCTTGAATGGAACCAGCTGCTCGATTATTCTGCTCAGGTTTTAGTCCCATTCAAATTTTAATCGGATTGTGTCCAAGCTTAATCGTCTCATGCTTTAAGCCGATTTCCTTCAGGTGCTTTCAAACCTTGCCAATTATAAATCCTTCGGTGCCACCAAGTTTATTCCTCGATGTCCTCCAGAAGCATTTCAAGCACTGGTTAAGGTGTCTGAGCGTTCAGCTGAAGCAAAGCAGCTATGGGAAAAAGTTGAGCTCGAGTTGAGGGCACAAAATCGATCGAGTACTTCGCTGATTCATCACCCACATGCGTATGGTCTTCCACCCAGCTTCGACAGGAAATTTACTCGTTGGAACCTCAAGGACTACTGGACATCGGCAAACCTTCTGCTGGTCATCTTTCAAATTATTATCCTAACTCTCAAGATATTACTGATGAAGAAATTGAGGCTGTTCAAGCTGTATGCGATGCTTCCGAGCTGAGTACCCTCAACACTCGGTCAGCTGCTTCATACATTTTATTTTCCTTCGATCCCAAAGTCAAGTACTGAAGCCCGGCGTAATGCTTCTTAGATTACTAAAGCATTCGCCATTAGAGTTTACCCTCCTCATTGCTTCAGTAGAGGACTCACTATCATCGGAATTATTTCCTCCTTCGCCATTGAAATCCAAGTCAGACCCAATCATCACGATTCATCTCCAGTTTTCTGATTTTTCAAAGCCTTTGAGCAAAGTCTGTGCCGCTCTTAAAGAAGCAAAAAAGTATTGTGGTGGGGAGATACGAGAGAAAATGTTACAAGACTATTTGATATGCTTTCAAAAAGGAGACATGAAAGCGCACAAATCAGCAAGTAAAAACTGGGTCAAGGATGTCTCACCGACAGTTGAGAGTTATTTAGGGCATATTGAGGCCTATGTTGACCCATTCGCCCAACGTGCCGAATGGGAGGGATTCACTGCAATTGTGAATAAAGAGCTGTCTAAAAAGTTTGAGATACTCGTGGAGCGAGCCGAAGAACTTGTTAAGGTCCTGCCATGGGGGAAAGCATTTGAGGTAGATGTATTTCGCAAACCCGATTTCACTGCGTTAGAAATTCTCAACTTTGCAACTGGTGGCATTCCTGCGGGGATCAATATTCCAAAGTACGTTTTCTTTTATGGCTTGAATTGAACGTTTATGAAGCAACTTTGGTTAATGAAAAAGTATCAATGATCTTGACCTTTTTCCTATATAGCTATTTCGATGTACGCGAATCGCTAGGTTTCAAAAATGTGTCACTGTCAGCTTTTTTTGCCCCTTACCTGTCAATGATCGTATTACCTTAAATTGATTTCTATGAATTACCAACATCTTCACGACCCTACCAACACATGATTTACATCAATGTCAAGCGCAAATATTTTATCGGCGAAAGCACCAGATGAAGAAATCACCTTCATTCATCCTGATGAAAGAGATTTGTTCTCGAAATGGGACACTCAAACATTCGATCTACAAGTAGCTAACCACGAGCTATTGGGACATGGAAGTGGGAAATTGTTGCAAGAGAATGCCGATGGAAGTTTCAAGTTGAGTTTGTTGACCATACTCTCAGCCAGTCCCCAAAGCTTAACATCAATTTTGCCTTTCAACTTGCTAAAATGCCTATTTACTCTACCAATATCATAGCTTTGATCCTCAGAGCACGACTAATCCCTTGTACGCAGACTCTTCAAATTTTGTGATTGCCATCGGTTTAACATTCATATCGCTACTTTATTGTTACTGGGCGCTATTCATCATGGTTCTTTCAAATTGCTTAGGACCGGTAAGCCCGTTGAGTCCTGGTATAAGCCTGGCGAAACATATGGCTCCAAGTTCGGGCTGGTCGCTAGTTCGATGGAGGAATGCCGAGCCGAAACTGTCGCACTATACCTGTGTTCAAACCTGGAGATCCTCAAGGTCTTCTTTCCCATTCATTCCCTAAATTTTCGCAGAGGCTTGAATGATAAATGATTGCAAATATACTTGGTGGCTGACCATATGCTTAATCATTGGGTTTTGAATTATGATCTAGATTTTTGGATACGACAAAACCGAAGATATTGTAACCATTCAATACATGACGTTTTTACTGGTAAGTGGCTGTTTGTTTTTCTTTGTTTTGATTTTGACCGCGATGGACCAAAAAGTAACAACCAGTAATCTAAGCCGAATGATTCAATGTATTCTTTTTGGTTGAAAGATGGCTCGTGCTGGCGTTCGTGCATTAGAATGGTATGATCCGCAGACTGGCAAACACGGTCAAGCTCACATGCAAGCAAGAGTAAGTTTGTTTCACTATTGTAAGTTTATAAGAGGCCATTAGTTGACAGGATTTTTTTGCTAAACATAAAACAATCTCTTGAAATTTGAAGCTGGGAATTACTAAGTGGATGGTTGATAATCACATTGCACACCTTGAAGAAGTGAGGGGCCACGATGGCGTACTAGAGGATGCTTACATTCGGGTTGATAAGGCAGCAGTCTTAAAGAATGGAAAGGATGTTATGGGGAAGTAAGTTTCAAAATTTAAGACCCAAAAGTATGGCTTTGAAAGTTCATCAAAGTTAGCTGGGGTTGACGCATAGTTCTATGTGCTAGGTTGTTAATTGAATTACAAATACGAAAAGCAACTGCCGATGCTAAGGGTGCATCCCGTAAGTGGTTTTATTTCGATTAAAAAAGCGTACGGTTATCGCAAAGTAAATGACTCAAGTTTTTTTACTATTCCCGCCTTTTTCTCTTCCGCTTCTTTTTGGCTATGCAAATCAAGAATTTTACAACAAATTAACAACGCCGCCAACAAAATTATGGGAAACTGAGCTAAGGGATTTAGTATTAAAAAAGAAACAACCACGAAAGTTATTTGTCCAGCCTAACACCATCTTAAAAGAATCCACTGGAGATGTGATGCTGCAAGAATATGCAACGACCAATGAAGGTGTAATTGAAAGTTTCTTAGTCCGAAATATTTAATAAAAGTAAATGAGGATTCCCTACATTGATGTTGAAAAATTGAAAGTTGCTCAAACTAAAATTGTTCTATAAATTTACTTATCTTTGCCAGCTACAAGTCAAGACGTAAATTGAATATTTTATAATGCGAAAACTTGGAAAATGAAGGTTGCCTGCTGAAGATATTTCAAAAAAGATGATTCAAGCATTGGAGATGACAGTGCAATATAGAAAAAAAGTACCTGTCACACATGGTGTGTCCACTCTAGGTTCAACTGCCATCTTTTCTCTCTATGCGAACTTAATTATGAAGGTAAGAGGGAAGTTGCAACATGTTATTATTCATTTGTCTTTCTTTGAAAAATTGGTATATCATCTAGTGAGCATAAATAATTCAAAAAGCCTACCGCCCTAACTTGAAACAATGATAGATTTGTTAATTGAGGGGAGATATTTTCAAATGTGGGTCAATGCAGGTAAGGGCAGGGATGGCAATTTGGTTAAAATTGAATTTACAGTTTAACTGCATATATGCTGTAACAACCCGATACCAAAAACGGACATTCGGTCACAACTCAGTCTCCGGTCTGACTGACCCTCAGTGCGACTGAGAGGCAGTTGGACTGGCCTCACTCAAGATTAGTTTGGACTCATACTTCCATTAGTCTGGACCAACGTTTGAATAGAAGTACATAATCGGCTTGAAGTCGCACCAATTAAAATCTCAAATGGGTTATTCCACACCCGTGGGTATGTTGAGCAGTCCCGGGATAAAAAGTATTGAATTAACTCGAATCGTACTCAGTCCCAGTAAGGCCGCCCATATTTTAATGAGCCAACGAAAACAAAAGTAAAAAAGTATAAAGAAATTTATAATGCTGTATAAAAACTAATTATGATGCAGCACAGCAATTTGTACTGAACGATGTTGCAAAATCAATAGGGAGGAGTCTCATCGTTGAGTCATTCCTTCAAACACGTCAGTTGCTCTATTGGGCGGGATCCAAGAGCTTCCCCCGCAGGTGTTTTAGGTCGGCCACTGTGAAAATGGCCGTTCAACACTTGTCCAAGAGGCTGAGGTTGATAAATAGCATAATGCTATCCAACCTAAATTTGTGAAATTACCTGTTATAATTTGCCTCTGAAAAGATAACTTGCGTGGGAACATACTGACTAATAAGTAGAGAGGAAGCAACGCAAAAAAACATGTTGAACATAACAAGACGTTATTGAAAATTGAACTGGCCTGATTCAGAACAACATAAAAGGTTTGCTCTGAGAATTTTATGAGCTATTCCAAACAATGTGAGCAATCAAACCATCAGCAAGGCAATACATTGCCCCCAAGAAGCCTTACCTTCACCAATTAGACTTCAATCAAAGACTCACCTTTGCCCAGCAGTTCAGTCATTGGAATCTTCAACAATGGGCTCGCATCATTTGGACAGATGAATTGTTGTTCAAATTAGGCAAGAAGGCTGATCAGGTGCAGGTTTGGCAAATGCCTCAAGAAAAATACCTCTTACAAAATTTTCAAGTTAATCATTGTTTGGGCCAGCAATCACTGATGGTATGGGGGGCTTTCATTGGCAGCACAAAAGACCCACTGGTTTTTTTAGATGGTACCCAAATGGCTGCAACGTTTATCCAGCAAGTATACAAACCACACTTGCAACCATTGTACAACTACATTGTCAATGCGCCTTATATTAGGACTTGCAATTGCATAGCAATGATGGAAGATGGTGCCCCAATTCACACAGCTCAAATATCAAACAAATGATGGGCCACCAATTAGATTGACAAGCTGCCTTGGCCAGCCCACTTCCCAGACCTCAATCCAATTGAGTATGTCTGCAAAGTCTTGAAAACATGTGCAACAAAACATCACCAGCCCCGCACAATGGACGAATTACGTGCAGCCATTCAGAGCGCTTGGGATGATCTCTCACCTGCTTTCTTTGAGAAATTGCTCATTGGTATGCACAAGCAAATGGAGGCAGTGGTTGAATCCAATGATGGACCAATGAGATGATAGGACTTTTAATTTTTCAACCTGTAACATAGCCCATATTAGTGAAATGGATTCACAAGGCAGCATCTTCATTTCTTATGAATCAGGCTGATATTATTTGTTGTTTTATCACATTGACTCCATTTCTTATTTATAACTATTTTCATTCCATTGTTCATCAAATCTAAGAATCTGTACAAATACTTTAAATATGTAAATACACAATAAATGGTGATAAAAAGTTAGTGTTTTTGTTACCACAATATATGGAGCAAATGAAAATCCCATTGTGCATAATAAATCTTAGGAGCAAATCCGCATAAGAGTTTTACACACTGACATGTTTTTTTAAAAGAAATCTCATGAGATTTTTTTTTCTTGAAAACAAGTGTCCACAGACATGTTTTGGGTCACTGTACCTCAATAGAAGTCTTTGCTGATTATTGTGTTATATATGAAAGGACTGTCTTTTTACATCCATTCTTTTGTCTTTGAAAACTTTTATTGTAAATTTTTCACTATCATTTTATAAAGCTTATCTTTATTATTTCCTCAATAGTATTTTGGTTCTCCCCAGAAAGGACTTTTGTTGTCAATTACTTAGTTATATCTTATTAAAAGGATTGGTATTGGATAATTCTGTTGTAAGTTTTTAAAAAAGAATTATCACCAACTTCAAAATTTAATTTTATGGACCTTCATCTAGATTACTTATTAAAACCATTCATCTTTCTATCATAAAATGACAAGTCATTCACCTTTAAGCATATATACTCATTTGTTTTTTATATCATTGTTAACATAATATTAACTTTGATTTGTTTTTTTATAGATTTACATTCTTGACAGCTCCAAGCTTTATCACTTAGGTTGACAGCTCTAAAACAAAATAAAAACTTAAAAAATGATGGATTTCAATATTTAAGTCAAAGATAATAGAAAGATTCAAAACCTCAATGGTTTGAATTATAATGAATGGTAGTATGAGGTTTGTTGATGAAAATCTTGAATGATAATACTTATTATTAAAAGTACTATGACTGTCCCCAAATTGGAATAAAATTCAATTGAGCATTATAACCACAAATATTTATTTAATTATAGTAATCATTGATAATGATAACATTGATATTGATAAAAAATTATATGAAAAATTCAATTTTATTAAAGCTTTAAATGATAGAACTTTTAATAATTATATATGAAAATGATATTATAAGTATATTTCTTCAAGATTCAATGAAAATTATACTAATGAAAATATAAAACCTTGTCACAACCATGGGCATAACCCCCCATGGATGCAATTATGGCAACCTTACCCAAAATGCTCCTATGGAAAATTGGCCATATTTAATAATATGTGGCTTTTGTGGCCACACCCACTTCATTGGCATTTTGGCCTCAATTATTAGAAATGGATCCACTGGAAATCAAATCATATTTGGATTTTTTGGGGATTCAATCATCTTTTGGCCCCTCTTTTACTTATCCATCTGCCCAGGGCCCTTTCATCATCTTCAGAATATTTAGCCTTACCCCTTTCATTAGGGAATTTTTTGGCCCTTTAGGACCCATATGGCATCCAATGTTTGTAGGAAATAGGCCATATATTACAGTCCATGGGATGCCTACACCTCTTTTGGCCTAAATCCAATGATGCCATGTCACAACCATGTGTAATCACCCCCCAATGGGTGTTTGTGGCAATTATAGCCTGACCTCATTTCATGGCCAATTGGCCATGTCATCATTTTTATAGCCAATTGGTCCATATTAGTGCTTTATGGCATTGGGCCACACCACATTTCACTGGCCCTTTTGGCCAATCCTTCACCTCATCAACCCCCAGGTCAATTCCTTTGTTTTGGGCCTGGGGGGTCATCTGGCCCCTGGGCCCTACCCCTTTGAGTATGAGGGCAAGGACCTAAATGGCCTTTTTGGGCCATTTAGGCCCCCTATGGTGTCTATGGCCTGTGGGCCATAATTCACGGTCCAAGGTCCATAAGCCGCAGCCCGCAGTCTGTACAGTCCATAAGCTGCGGACCGTGGGACCCTTTAGGCCCCCTTTGGCCTAAATCCAATGAATCCAAAAGGGGCCTATCAGTGGCCATCAAAGCCAGGTGGGCCCACCTGGGCCCATTTTTGGCCTGATTCCCTGAAGACCCCAAACGGCCATAGACCCAAGAAAACCACGTCTTGGCCTCAAATCCCAGGGGACCTTTCCCCTCAAGACTTCAACCATGGCCTCTGGAAGTTAACAGAGACCCCCAGTCACCTTCATGAAGGGGTTTCCCCTCAAGATCAGGGAAACCCCCAACTTCAAATTGGACTCCTTAGGTGGGAACCAAGGATGGTACATACATAGTATTATATACCATTGTGTACCATTTTTCCTCAGCAACCCAATGGTGATGTTTTCAGGAACAAATTACATAATTCAAACTCCAGTCCTCAAATCCATCACCCCTTTTAAAGGAAGACTTCTCAGCCATTTAGTCTTGCAATCCCTGGAGGCTACCAGAAGACCATTTGAGGACCCCAACCACCTGGCCCTGCAGGAGTTGGGTTGTACTATCTTTCAGGATTTTTCCAAGGGAAATTTCCAGAGGTTATCAAGTATTCAATCAGTTGTAAAGGCATCAAGTACTTCAGTATTCCTTGGACAACTCAATTGGTCCATACAGGTTGTATTCAAGCAAGCTGTATGGCTTTGGCCCTTTTTGTCCAATTCACATTCCACTGTGGGAATTCCATCACACAGTTCAATTCTCAAGATGGCCAGATCTGTATTTACCCAAAACAGTCAATACAGCTGGGGATCAACCCTCTAGGATCAGTCTTTCAGCTTTTCACATATACTGGCCACCTTTTCTTTCCTGGGGACTTTTTCCCCAGTGAATTAATATATTGGATTTATTTTTATTCTTATTTTCTTTTCATTTATTCAAGTAAATACTGATGATCTTAATTCAGTCATTTGCACCTTTTCTTCTTTGCCTGTAAGTGGATTTTGGTGGTCATATCCTTTACTAATTCCATTGTTCTTCCTGGCAGGCTGAAAAAGTGAATTGAGGATTCATCTGGTTGGCTCTTTGGATTTTGGCTTTCGTATTATCTTGGCCATTGGCTTCCTTTTTCTTTTATCTTTGTCACACTTGTCTTTACTCTTATTCTTCCTTAAAGAAATACATTCCTTTTGATTTCTTTATTCTTTTGAAGCCCTCAAAGTGAGCTATTTATTCCTGAGTTCCAGGCCACTCTTGCTCCATAACAGCCCCTGTGACATTATATTAATTAACTCATAATTCCTTTCCATTCTGTCCATTATTTCTTTATAATTTAATTCATTTATTTCATCAAGATTATGACTCTTTAATGCTTATGAGCTTTATGATTTATTGTAACTTCTCAATTTTCTCTCATTCATTCTTCATTTTTGAAAATTGGTAGCTGACCCATTTATTCTTTGTTTTCTCTTTTAAATTTTGTCTCAAATAATCAATTTTATTTTATTCATAATTCAGGTGTAATCTTAAAATTTATTTGACTTTCAAATTTCCCATAAAATTATTCAGACACATTCTTCACATCAAGGTTCATATTGATTCATTATTCAAGAAATTTTCATTTTAAAGAAGAACTCACTTGATTTTATTTGATTGATTGATTTGAAACAATTTATATTGACTTCAAGAAAACTGATTGACCTGAAGATTTCATTTGATTTTTCTGATTTTTCACATCACGAATTTTGACATAAAATTGATTGATTGATTCATTTTGCAAGATTTTGATTTTGATTGATTGGAAATATTGATTGATTGACTTGAAGAATTAATTTTGACATTTGATTGATTTATTTGCCTCAAGAATTCGTTTTGATAGATTGATTTTCTTCAAGAAATTGACTCTGATTTTGATTTTGACTTCAAGTTTCCCAGTTGATTTGCCTTAAGCTTTTCACTTCCAAATTCTGTTTTTATTCATCGATTTTAAATTTTTATTCCTGAAATCATGCCTATTCAACATTTACCTCCTGCAAGACAGACCAGATCTCAGGGCAGAGCTCAAGCTGTTATTACTCCAACCCCAAGAGCTCCTTTTGACGGCACCCCAGCACTTCCTCAACTGAGGGCCCATTATGGAAGGAGCAGAACCATCCAGGAAGGAAGGAAGAGGGCCAAGAAGATCAAATTATTTTTCAGGAGTCTTTGGCAGATTTCCAGGACTTTCAAAGACCATTTTCAAAGGTCCTGGTAAATATGGTGAAGAGGAGGAGGAGAATTCTGTGGAAGAGGAAGAGTCTTATGGTACTGAAGTTGCTCTTGTTCCTGTGGGGGCATCCCAAGGTACTGGAGGGCCAAATCAATCCCAGTATAATCAGCCTGTCTCTCATCAGTTTGAAACATCCTTATTGGAAATAATGTAGCAAATGACTCAAATTATGGCCAATCTTCAAGCAGCTTCATCTTCTGATTCATCAAGACCACCAGCATTCAAGACTCCATCTATGAAGGCACCAGAACGCTCTGATGGGACTCAGACTTTCAAAGTTAGAAGCTTTATGCAGTCTTGCCAATGAATTTTCCATAATGATCCGGAAAACTTCTCTCAAGACGGAAACAAGGTCCATTATGCCACCTCATTTCTCATTGGAAGAGATGCAAAATGGATTGAGCCTTATCTTTTGAATCTCACCAATCAAGATCCAAATTATCTTCTCAATTCTTGGAAGTTATTTGAATCCCAACTCTTCACCTTATTTGGACGCCCAAATGAAGTCAGAAAAGCTGAAGCAGAATTGGATTCTTTAAGAATGAAAGAAGGTGGGAATGTATCATTATAAATTTCTGATTTCAGAAGTTTGATCTCAAGAATTGAGCATTGGGGTCAAAGAGCTCTCATCCATCATTTCAGGAAGGGATTGCTATCCAGGATTTTGGATCAGTTGGCCTCCCATCCCTCAAGAATTAACTCTCTTCAAGACTTAATGGATATTACCTTGGAGCTTGATACCAGGTACTACAAGAGGCAAAAAGAGAAGAGTAATCATCAAGAGAAAAAGCCTGAAGCTTCAAAGTCAAATTCTTCTCAGCCTCAAAACTTTTAAAGCTCAAGTCAAAAGAAGAAGAATAATTTTCAGAAGAGGGAGAAGCCCCATTCTTCTTTATTCAATAAAGGTTTCAGGCTGATGAATTCTGAAAAATAGAGAAGAATTAAGGAGGGCTTATGTACCTATTGTGGTGGTAAGCATAGTCTTAAGTCCTGTTTCAAAAGACCTCAAAACAAGCTTACCAAACCATCAGGCCAGTTTCCCAGCCAGGGAAAAGCCTGAGTGAAGATCATGTTGTGTTCAATGGTCTTCACTGTTTTCCATACATAGCACAATTATGCATTCTGAATACTGGTGTCAAGAATTCTCTTAAATTCTTTGTTTTTTGTTCTCTTTCTGATGTTTTTTACAGGATTCTCATTGATTGTGGTGCTACCAACTCATTTATTGCAGAGAGGTTTGTTCACAAGTATTCTTTGACTATGTCAGAGCTTACAAAGAAGATTCCTCTTATCATTTTGGACTCCTCTGAGTCACCTTCCTTATTTGTGACTAACCATACTAAATATATGATTGGGCTTCCTTAATTCCTAAGCTTTGAATGGGACTTTTTAGTCATTGATACTCCCAAGGGAGAAGACCTCATATTGGGCTTTGACTTTCCTAATCATTTTAATCCATATATTGATTGGAGGAAAGGGCTGATCAGCTTTAATGCTGATCATAAGGACTATTATGATCCTTCAAAATATTTCAGATATATGGTTGGTTATTTTATAACATCATCATTTCCATCTTCTGTCCATATTCCTTCCCTTAATTCCCATATGTTATTACTGTCCTCTAGAGATGAATTATTCAAAGAGATTCAAGATGTTGGAGAATATAATTCTGTATCTTCACTTCATCTCTTATTTGGGAATATGGACCTCCCTCCTTCATCCTATCATGACTCCCTGGAGGAGTTATGGGATGAAGAGGAAGAGCCAGAAGAAATAGAAACCATGATGAAGGTTGTACCTGCTGTTTATCATAAGTACTTGGATGTATTCTCCAAGGTGAAAGCAGAGAAAATTCCTCCTCACTGTGCCTGTGATCATCATATTGAGCTGGAGGGGTCTCTACCTCCAGTTGGAGTGATCTACTCTTTATCAAACCAAGAGTCAGATACACTCAGGGCCTACATTTCAGAGAATGTATAGAAAGGTTGAATCTGGCCAAGATCCTCTTCAACAGGCGCACCTGTTCTTTTTGTCAAAAAGAAGGATGGTGGACTCCATTTGTGTGTTGATTACCACAAACTCAATGCTGTTACTAGGAAGAACAAGTATCCTGTTCCCCCTATGAATCAGCTTCTCACTGTCTTTAATGGTTCTTATATATTCTCCAAGATTGATTTGCGTGGTGCATATAACCTGCTCAGAATCAAGGAGGGTGATGAACACTTGACAGCTTTTAGAGCTAAATATGGCAGATATGAGTATTTGGCTATGCCATTTAGACTCACCAATGATCCTGCCTCTTTTCAAAATCTTGTCAATGGTATTTATGTTGTGGCTTATTTGGATGACATTATGGTCTTTTCCAAGTCTGAGGAAGGTCATGTCACTCATGTGTTCACTGTTGTTTCCAGACTCAGAGCCAATAACCTCTTTGCTAAGGCCTCCAAGTTCCTATTTCATGTTTCTAGTGTAGAGTATTTAGATTATATTGTTTCTTCTGAAGGCCTCAAGATGGACCAAGAAAAATTCCAGCAAATTCTCAATTGGCCACCTCCAAGAAACCTCAAGGCTATTCAATCATTCCTTGGCTTTGCCAATTTCTACCTCCGTTTCATCAAGAATTATTCAAAGAAGATTAGTTAACTCACCAGTTTCCTCAAGAAATATTCCTGTTTTCCCCTCAATGAGGAAGCTCTTAGTCAGTTTAATCAGCTCAAAGAGGCCTTAACCACAGCTCCAATCCTTCTCTACCCACCATTATGGAGACCAATGCATCCAATTATGCCTTGGGTGCTGTACTGAGTCAGGTTTCTGACTCAGGAAAACATCTCATTGCATTTGTTATACACAAGCTTATTCCAGCAGAGCTAAACTATGAGATTCATGAAAAGGAAAGTCTTGGAATAGTCTGGGCTCTCAAGAGCTGGAGGGCTTTTCTTCTTTCTCTCTCTTCCCCTTTTGAAGTTCTTACCAATCACTCTTCCTTGCAATACTTCATGTCTTAAAAAGTTCTTACTTTCCATCAAGCCCTCTGTGCTGAATTACTTTCTTAATTTCACTTTTCTATCACTTACTGCCCTGGCCGCCTAGCTACTCTTTCAGATGCCTTATCACGTCAGGATGACTTTTATCCGGAGAGGGGGGAGGATTTCATCAGCAAGAATCCAATGAGCTTTCAGAAACTCATTAAGCAAGATGAAGTTCAACACTCAAGATTTTTTGCAGTCAAGGTAGAATGTTGTTCAAATTTGATTGAATCAATTCAAAAGACATTATGGCAAGATTCTCAGTACAGAAGTATCCTTCAAGAATTGGGTAAAGGTAAATCTGTTCAAGATTAACCTCTTGATACTTCTTCCAAACTTCTTTTATTCAAAGATTGGGTGGTGGTCCCAAATGACCCCACAATTGAACTCAGCATTCTTCGAAAGCGTCATGATTCTCCTCTAGCTGGACACCCTGGCCAATAGAAGACTCTCGAAAGTTTCAAGCGGGATTTCCACTGGTCTGGAATGACTCAATTTATCAAGGATTATGTATCATTCTGTCAACAGTGCTCAAGAAACAAAAATATTTATCACAAGAAGTTTGGACTCCTCAAAACTATTCCAATTACAAATGGTCCTTGGATTTGTCTTTCAATGGATTTCATCACTAAATTGCCACTGTCCAATTATTTTGACTAAATCCTTGTCATAGTGGACAGATTCTCAATGACGGCAGTTTTTATTCCAACAATGTCTTCAATAACTTCACTGGATTTGGCCCATTTATTCATCAAGAATATTTTCTCAAAGCATGGCCTGCCTTCAAGCATTGTTAGTGATAGAGGTTCTCTTTTTATTTATTTTTTTTGGACCAATCTGTGTCAGCAGCTCAAGATTTCAAGATATCTGTCAGCTGCTTACCATCCAGAAACTGATGGACAGACAGAGAGGGTAAATCAGATACTAGAACAGTACCTTTGGATGTATGTCAGTTATCATCAAGATGATTGGAACACCTGGCTCCCTCTGGCTGAATTTGCCTACAATAACTCTGACAACTCTTCAACAAAACAATCACTATTTTTTACTGTTTATGGAAGCGATCCACAATTTGACTCAGTTTACATCACTAAAGAAACTCCTGCTGGAAAGTTATCAACAAAAACCCAATTAGTACAGCAAGATGTCAAGAGAGAACTTGAAGTTGCCATAAACAGGTTGAAGAGGTATGCAGATAAAAGTAGAGCAAGTTCACCTGTTTTCAATCCTGGTGAAATGGTATGGCTTTCTTCCAAGAACATAAAATCAACTATACCCACCAAAAAAACTATCTGAAAAATGGTTGGGTCCCTTTCCAATCTTGAAGAAAGACAGCACTCATGCCTTCCATCTCAATAGAAGTCCATCTACCCAGTCTTCCATATTTCCCTCCTTGAACCAGTCAAGAAATCAACAATCCCAAATTGGCATCAAGAGCATCCTCCTCCAATTATCATTGATGAAGAAGAGGAATAGGAAGTCTTGCAAATTCTGCATTCCAAGATCAAGAGAGGAAAATTATGGTACTTGGTGGAATGGAAAGGTTTCAGTCAAGATGAAGAAAGATCCACTTGGGAACCAACCAAAAAACTCAAGAATTGCCCTGAAATTCTCAAGGATTTCCATTCTTCATATCCTGAAACGCCAGGACCCAAATATTACAGAGCTTGATCAATTATGGTTCTTGGTGGGGAGAGGAATTACCAAAAGTAAGTCCCACTCCTGGTATGCACCTTTAGAGGTATTCTACCCTTTTTGCTGTAAGCATCACCTTGGCCACTCTGTGAGAGCTCTTCAATTTTTGGACACAGATCTTTGAACTGGCTTTAAACATCAATTCCAAAATTTATGTCCATTTTCACTTGGCTAAATGGACCATTGATTATTTTTTTCACTTTCCAAGTTTTCTTCTTCTCAAATTCATTCCTTCAGCAAATGTTCAATTTTATGCAACCAGTGGGAGTGGTAACTACCAAAAGTAAGTTCCTCTCCTGGCATGAACTTCCCTGAGGGGTCTACAATCTTTCAAAACAGCAACTTGGCAACTCTGTGAGAAGCTGGAATCAAATCTTGTTTTCCAGGTCCTTGGCCAATTCAAATAAGCTGTCCACTTCTGTGATCAAGATTGGAATCCCCCTCAAGACTTCATTCCTCTTCATTTCTTTTTCTCATTTTATTTTATGTTTCTTTACTTTTCTCTCTTTATAATTCTTCAAAACTTTTCTTTCTATATTCTTAATGCCAAATTTTTCATGTCAATTCAATTTTCCAAAATTTCAAAAACCAAATCATCCTTACATCATATTCCAAACCCATACCAGTCTTAATATTTTCTTTCAAGAGGAAATACCTCTGGAATCCCTATTTCAAATCCTTATAAACAGCCGTAACAGGCATTTACCTTTGTTTGGTGCTCAGGAGCTCAACATTCAAGGTGGGAGGTACTGTCACAACCACATGTAATCCCCCCTAATGGGTGTTTGCGGCAATTATATCCTGACCTCATTTTATGGCCATTTGGTCTATATTGGTGTTTTATGGCCTTGGGCCACACCACTGCTCACTGACCCTTTTGGCCAATCCTTCACCTCACCAACCCCCAGGTCAATTCCTTTGTTTTGGGTCTGGGGGGTCATCTGGACTTCCAGGGGCCGTAATTCATGGTCTGAGGTCCGTAAGCCGCAGCCTGCGGTATGTACAGACTTCAGGACCCTCTATTCCCTTTTTGGTCTATTGGTGGCCCCCAAACCACAAGTGGGCCCACCTGAGCCCATTTTGGGACTAATTCCCTGAAGACCCAAGAAATCCATGTCTTGGCCTCAAATCGCAGGGGACCCAAACTGACCATAGGGGACGTTTCCCCTCAAGACTTCAACCATAGCCTGTGGAAGTCACCAGAGGCCCCCAGCCACCTTCATAAAGGGGTTCACCCTCAAAATAAGGGAAACCCCCAAATTCAAATTGGACTCATTATGCGGGAACCAAGGATGGTACATACATGGTATTATATACCATTGTGTACCATTTTTCCTCAGAAATCCAATGGTGATATTTTCAGGACCAAATTACCTCATTTGAACTACAGTCCTCAAATCCATCACCCATTTTTAAGGAAGACTTCTCAGCCATTCAGTCTTGAAATCCCTGGCAGCTACCAGAAGACCATTCAACAACCCTAACCACCTGGCCCTGCAGGAGTTTTGTTTTACTTTCTTTCAGGATTCTTCCAAGGGAAATTTCAAGAGGTTATCAAGCGTTCAACCAGTTGTCAAAGCATCAAGTAATTCAGTATTCCTTGGACAACTCATTTGGTCCATACAGGTTGTCTTCAAGCAAGCTGTATGGCTTTGGACCTTTTTAGTCAATTCACATTCCACTGTGGGAATTCCATCACACAGTTCAATTATCAAGATGGCAGGATCTGTATTGACCCAAAACAGTCAATACAGCCCAGGATCAACCCTCAAGGGTCAGTCTTTCAACTTTTCACATATACTGGCCACCTTTTCTTCCCTGGGGACTTTTTCCCCAGTGAATTGATATATTGGATTTATTTTTATTCTTATTTTCTTTTCATTTATTAAAGTAAATACTGATAATCTCAAGTCAGTCATTTGCACCTTTTCTTCTTTTCCTGTCAGTGGATTTTGGTGATCATATCCTTTACTAATTCCATTGTTCTTTCTGGCAGGTTGAAACAGTGAATTGAGGACTCATTTGGTTGGCTCTTTGGCTTTTGGCTTTCTTTTTATATTGGCCATTGTCTTCCTTTTTCTTTTATCTTTGGCACACTTTGCTTTACTCTTATTTTTCCTTAAAGAATTATATTCCTTTTTATTTCTTAATTCTTTTGGAGCCCTCCAAGTGAGCTCTTCATTCCTGAGTGCCAGGCCACTCTTGCTTCCATACAACCCCCTGTGACACACCAAAGGGATCTATGGCCCTGTCCAAATGGGCCACCAGCCACATTCTGGCCCACCTATCTCAATTTTGGCCACCAATTCCAAAGTGGCCAAAATCACTAAAATTGGCCTTTCATCCCAAGAAGACCCAGAAACAGGAAGTAGCCCCTGGAACTCACCAGAGGGCAACCAATAACCCAGTTTGGTACAAATCTCACAGTGGTAAAATTATCCCTCAATTTCTTATGCAACCCAATCCACTGGACACAAAGAAATTCCATATATGGTGTTATACACAATCAAACACCATTTTTACTCAGTAATTCAATGATTATTGTTTCAAGAGCCAAATCTGTCATCTAAAAATACTCAACCATTCCTCAAGGCAGTCTTGAAGGGAGGGCTCAAGCTATCAGCAATGGGGTAATGAGAAGGATGTCAAGAAAACTACTAAAGGACACAAATAAAATTGTCCCTCCAGGTATTGAGGCTTAATTTATGCAGTTTTTGTCTAAGGGAATAGTGGAAGGAAATTTCCCTGAGGAAAATAAGAGGCAGTTATGTAGTCAGTTGTCAAGTGTCAACACTCAATACTTCACCTTGGAAAATTAATTCATTCAATAAAGGTTCCCCCCAGTAAATATGTATTTCAATCTAAGGGACTTGGAAGATGACTCAACCCAGTTGAATCACCAATATGGAAAGCTTTTTTTAAAAGGTTGATACAGCTTCAACGATTCCATACAGATACATTTTCAGGCTGAAGGATTCAATCTGTTGGCATTCCACATATACCAGCCACCCTCTCAGCCCTGAGGGGTTTTATTTCAGTTGATTAATCTATCAAGATTGATTTCTATCTTTATTTTATTTGATATCTATAAGTGAAAACTGATATTATTAGGTAAGTCATTTGCACCCTTTTCCTTTCCTATCAGTGGATATTGGTGTTCATATTTTTTATTAATTTTATTTTTCTTTCAGGAAGATTGAAACAGTGACTAAGGACTTACTTGGTTTTCTCTTTGGCTATCTAATTACTTTTTATTATTTAAATATGTTTGTTTACTTGAATTGCACTTATGTAAGAAATATATTTTTTTCCTTATTTATTTAATTAATTTTGAGTCTTCCAAGTGAGCCACCTGATTGCTGCATTCCAGGCCACTCTTGTTTTCCCCTAGACAATGCTTAGCTTTTTGAAAATTTGTCAAATCTTAAGGGTCATTGAATATTCAATATTAAATTTCCAGCATGACTGAATATTTAAAATTGAATTTGAGCTACCTTCAAATATTTGAAATTGTATATTCAAAACCAAATTTTGAATTATGTTTTTGGGAATAATTAAAAAGATTATTAAATGAACACTTTCATTTACATATAGTTAAAGTAAATTGTTTCTCATGTATTGATTATAAACCATTTTTGGCCTTTGGTAAAAACCCATTAGCCCTTGAGTATTTTTTCCATAAGTTATTAAATACACATAAAAAATACTATGGGCCCCTTGTTGATGAAGTAAATGGAATTCTTATTCCATAGATGGTGCTGTGAATGCAATTTATGGTATTGTTAATTAAATTAAGGCCATTAATTTAATGTATGCATTTTTGATTCCTTTAAATTGATTTATATCATTGGTGATACCATTCATGTTAATTATAGAATTGTTGATGCCATTCATGTTACTTATGGAATTGTTTATTCCATTAATGCCATTTATGGCATTTTTCATGCAATTATTGTGATTTATGCCATTGTAACAATTAGTAAACCCAAGAAGCTTCACAAAAATATAGGCTTATTGTTTTTGATTCTTAAGATTTGATTCATTTTTTGAAAATAATGAGGAAATTCATAAGTGGGCAGTTTTTTGAAAGAAATTGTCAGAGAAATTTTCCAAAAAACAATACTAAAAAACAAAATAGAATAAATATGGGTAAACAAAATGGACAAATTCCTCAAAACATGAGGATTTTTTTTAAAAAAAGATATTTTTTACATGTTTTCACGAAAAATTATGTGTTATCTTATATTCTCATTTACAAGCATAAATATTTTATGTGACAATTTAAATAATCATGCTATATATAGTTCATATAATAGAAAATGTTCAATATAATCATTCAATGATATTAAGCTAGACTAGACTATAGTATGGCCATTGTCATGAAAATTCAAAATGAATAACTTTGGCCATACAAAATTGAAAATAAATACACCTAAAAAAAATTCAGGTTACTACTATGCAAACCAAATTAAATAAAAATAAATATTCTTCACCATCATAATCTTGCAAACAGAGGCAATCAAGTTAAAATATCTGTGCTAATTATTGATTTCAAAAATAGAATTTGAACAGAAAGGATTATTTATTTCAAAAATATAATTGTGAGTTTTTGACAGCAAATTATTATATCACTTAAATTTTAATTAAACCAATTGTTAAATAATAAACTTCTGATTAATGGAATAAATATAAAATGACTAATATAATGAGAAAGAAGATTTTAATTTGCATAATTTTTGAATCAATTAGATTTTTTGTGATCTCATTTCAAGAGAAAATAATTTAAAAAGTAAAAATAAAAAATCAAATTATTGAAGATTATCATACCAAGCATGCATACTTTCATAAATCTCATGATTTAACCAAGATTGTAAGCACATATTTGCCTCCACAGAATCATATAAAAGTGATTTGCCTTTGTT
The DNA here is from genome assembly GCA_023105745.1 of Austropuccinia psidii. NCBI lineage: Eukaryota > Fungi > Basidiomycota > Pucciniomycetes > Pucciniales > Sphaerophragmiaceae > Austropuccinia > Austropuccinia psidii. The sequence continues at coordinate 15,647,675 of JALGQZ010000017.1, forward strand.
AGTAATCAAGTTCCCAGCCTTGAAAATACACATTCACTGGGTGCGTAGGTTGCAGGTATTCCATGGTAATATCTTGCAATTTTGGATAATATTGTAAACATATTTTTGTGGCTATTCCATAATTCAAGAATGGATATTGAATGATGTGGGGAATCAGTCTGTAAATATTCAAGAATTTCATTAGTTTTATTTTTTTGTTTGAACATTCTTTCTTCAAAAGGATGCAACTGCTTTAAATTAGTTGAAGCTGTTTCAGAAACCTGAGGTTCTTGTGGAAAGCTGATTGAATATTCAGAAGAATATTCAGCATATACTTCTTTGAAATGTTGGAGTGCTTCATCCTTATATCTGATTGTATTGGTATCACTGTTTCTTTCATATTCTTGTAACAAATTATGCTGAGTAAACCATTTAAGCTTGAATTTTGGGTCAATAATCAAGCAAATAGCGGAGGAATTTAATATAATGTTGTAATAACTTTCAAGCTTTTCATATGCTTGATACGCTTCATCAAATAGTTGGTATTCTCTTAAAACTTTGTTTTTTTGGTTTTTTAGCATGTTTCAAGAAGGAGTTGGTACCAAGGCATTACTATTCCAAGTGAAGGATAAGAATCACCTTGAATTTCATTGGTTTCAGTGGCAAAGACCTTTAGAAATTCAGATATTTGTTGAAAAAAAGTCCAGTAATCTTCAAAAGTTACCTCCTGGATAGCTATAAAGGAATGAAGTGAGACTTATATTTCAGAAAGATAATCAAGTATGGAGAAGTACAAGGCATATATCATGATGAATTTCAGCTTTTTCAATTTAATGGGAAATAGTTTTCTATTTTTTACTACTAAACCTTTATTGGCTTGAGCTGTTAAAGTGATTTGTTTTTTGTTTTGATGTTTGAGACTTATTGTACTCATAAATGAAATCATCAAAAGATCTCTTCTTCTTCAACAATGAACAAAGAATTGAATGTGTTGAGTTCCATCTAGTGACATTGTTAGCCATTGGCTCTTTTTGTGGCTCTTTATTTTTTTCAAAAATGCATTTGAAGTGTTCCCATGAGGTGTTTAATTGACATATCAAATGAACCACCTTCTTAAGCTTATCAATCAATCCATCAAGCCCCTTTAAAGAATCCTTTGCAGCTAAATTAAGAATATGGGTAAAAAATTAAATATGAGAGTCAAACCCTTTCAGCAAATGATTTTTGTCAGCAAGATTCATAAATGTTGTCTTTGATGAAGCATTATCTAATGTTATGGCCATGATTTGATTACCAATTGATGAGATATCCAAACCATACAAATAATTTGTAAAATTGGATAAATAACTTTCAATTTCTGAGGATGAATCACTTGAGGTATCTATTTGAACTGCATAATGCTTTGATCCCCTTGGCTTTAGAGAGTGTTCAATAAAGAAATTATTAGAAATATCTACAATTTTTATTTTTCATTTTTTATTTTTTATTTTTTAATTTTTATTTTTTAATTTTTAATTTTTATTTTTTAATTTTTAATTTTTAATGTTTAATTTTTAATTTTTAATTTTTATTGTTTATTTTTTATTGTTTATTTTTTATTTTTTATTTTTTATTTTTTATTTTTTATTTTTTATTTTTTATTTTTTATTTCTTATTTTTGTTTTTTGTTTTTTATTTTTGATTTTTGATTTTTAATTTTTAATTTTTAATTTTTATTATTCATTTTTTATTATTTATGGATTAATTTGTTATCTCATTTTATTATTTATTTATATTTGTATTGGTTGTTTTTCATTTTATAGTAATCTTTTGTGATTTATTCCTTTATTAATTATGTGTCTTTTATTTGTATATATTATATATTCTTCTTATATTAAATATTTTTTATTCCATTTAATTATTGATTTATATTTTTATAATTACTTATTTATTGAAGCTAAGACTTATAAGTAAATCACAAATTTGGATATAGCCAATTTCATTTATTTAGCTACTTATTATTCATGCATTTATTATTATAGTTCATTCAAAATAATTTTAATTACAAAACAAAATTCCAAAATCATTGAATTGAATAAAATTTACTAATATCTGTTAAAATTAGTAAATCAAAATTTGTTAAACTTAATTAAAAATGGATATTCATTAGGAATTTTCTGAAACTCAATCCTAATTAAGCTTCTATTTAATAAAAAAGGATACAGTTCAATCAAATAAAATAAAAAAAAATTCAAAAATACAAAAATACAAAAATCATCAAAATTGTCAGGCTGAGTCTATGATGAAGGTGTAATAAGGCTATTTACAACTTTAACTATGACTGTGACATGGTAAAATTAATTAAAAAGTGGTTTTATTATAGATAATGAAAGTATAAAATGGAGTAATGAGGGCTTTACTATTATAAAATAGTGGTGGTGAGTGCTGCTGTAAGCCCTGGGTGCAGTCTTACCAGTTGGGTTACTATAATAAGAACTACAATACTAAAGTTTATGGTATAACCTGATTATTTTCCAAGAATATAACTGTTTTTGACAGTTGTACTACGTAGAAATTCAATAGCAGGATCAGGAAACCATTTCTAGTGGAGAAAAGCTCCCTTTTTATCCTAAAATTGGGTCAAAAAGGCCTCTAGACCTTTCCATGTAGAGGAAGTGAATATTTTTCAATTCCAAGGACTGGCTTGTGGTTTTCACAAGGCCTGTATAGCCTGTATTGGGCTCAGATGTGGTTTTGAAACCACATCTGGGCAGTTTTCACCAATACAGGGTGAAAATCTTCATCTGGGGACCACATAGCCCTCTTCTGACGTGTATGATGCATAGAATGCTTTACAGGACCCCAGTATTGACCAAATTATGAGGTATTGAAGTATAAACAGGATTCTTTGTCTTTTTTGACACCTCATAATCATCGTCATGGGAGAATCTTCCACAGTAAGGCTGTATTGGTCTAACTATGGAATTTTGAGCTTGAAACTGCCATAGCTTTTTCAGTTTTTGAGATATAAAGCTCAAATTAGGTTCATTGTGTAGCCCTGGATGCTCTCTACACAATGGTACCTCATATGATATGGCTATCATTAAATATGGCAAAGGTATGCCATATACAAGATCTTTTATACATATGTACGATTTGCTTGAAGTCTGTGTGGAACTTGTTTGCCCCATAGCTTTTGTTCTATATGAGATATAGGGAAATTGATGGAACCATCAGATATCACTGATAGTGCTCTTTTAAAAAGGACCCCACTTTAGGTTTCTCACACTAAAGCTGTAGAAGTTGGATGGGAGGTGAATATTTTATTCAGCCTTATTTGACCTTATCTTGGTCATAACTTATGTAATTCTGATGCTAGCTGAATTTTGCTAGTAACATTGGAGAGCCCTACCTTAGAGATTTATTTTGAATACAAATTTGATGGGGTTAAGCCTCTTCCTCTGGATTTAAGATGAGAGGTGAAAAATAAGGTTTATGCTCAGCAACAACTTTGAGCAGGAATAAATTTGTCATACTTGTCCTATGATGGTGGGACTTGTATTGTGGTATTACATACCATTTCTTCAGCAGGCTCAAGCTCATAGTACCCCATAACAGCAGTAAATCCAGCCTACAGGCAGACTTACACTCAAATTTTACACCAAAAGGTCAATTTTACAGCAAGAAGCTGGTTTTAACTCATAAAAACATGGCACAGGCACCAAAGGGCAGTGTATGTGTTTAAATAAATTAATCAATTTCATTATGCATATGTAAAAATCAAGTTACATATAGTAAACTAGTTACAACAAATAAGGTACCACCCTTTAAATTACACACCCCACCCAGCTTTACACCCCCTTATAGCCACAGGACTCATGCGGCAATAAAAGGACACCTGCATGAACTACACAGCAACCTAGCACTCAACATAGAAAAGTCACATGATGCAAAGCTCAATACCATGGAATTCCTGCAATTCATTTACAACACAGCCACAGGAGTACCTTATATTATATCCACAGTAACCCCACTTGAAACCTCAAAACAGAATCAAAATTATTTACACCACTCATCACCTCATGCAAACCAAAGCTAGTTACAACAGGCTGCATGCAGTACACAATTCTAATTAAATCTCAACCACATGATTATGCACAGCATGTGTCAAACTCAAAAATCACATCATCTCATACATAACAGTAAATTCATCAGTGCAGAAAATTATCACCTGACTTCATTTTAAAGTTCAAAAAGAAGACAAACAACCATGACACTTGCATAAATTACACAGCCACTTCTACCAAGCCTAAAATATGACATATTAAAAGGAAATACAAATTCATCATGTGATACTGAACCCACCAACAGCATATCATGTGACAGAAAAAAGGCTGTGCACAAGGAAAATCCTCAGCCAAAATGAAATCACCTCATGCATGCAAGGAAAATCCAAGAAAATCACATCATAATTAGTTTACCAAAAGACAATCATGTGATGAATGGAGGCTGTGCAGAGAAAAAATTACCACCAAACCTTAAATCACCTGACCCATGCAAGAAAGGTCATCACCAAAAACAGAGTCACATGATGAAATCAAGAGGAATTAAAGGGGAAAAAGACAGCTCCCATGGAGGGCCCCCTGGGCTCTCAAAAGGTATAAATAGAGGGGCTCTCTTCCCCCAAATTTCAAAATCCCCCCATGCAAATTGTCAGGATGAAACTATGAAAGAGTGGTAATGTAGGCTATTTACAACTCAAACTATGTTTGAGACACGGTAAAAATGCTTTAAGAAGGTTTTGAGATGATTAAAAATGAATTTTAAAGGGCTTTACTATAGTGGTTATAGTGGTGGTGAGTGCTGTTGAAAGCCCTGGGTGCAGCTTTATCTGTTGGGTTACAATAATAAAAGACTACAATAATTAAAACTTATAATTATACCTGATTATTAACCAAGAGTAAAACTGTTTTTGACAGTTTACTACGTAGGTTATTCAAGAGCAGGATGAGAAAGTGATTTTGGCTGTGAAAAGCCCTCCTTTTATCCTGAAATTGAGGTGGAAAGGCTGCTAGACCTTTCCACGTAGAGGAAGTGAAGATTTTTCACTCTCTAGGACAGAATTGTGGTTTGCAAACAGCCTGTATACCCTGTATTGGGCTCAGATGTGGTTTTGAAACCACATCTGGGCAGTTTTCACCAATACAGGGTGAAAATTTTCATCTGGGGACCTCACAGCCTGATTCTGATGTGTATGATGCGTAGAATGCTGTACAGAAACTGTATGGGACCCCAGTATTGACTGACATATGAGGTATTGAAGTAAAAACATGCTTCTTCGTCTATTTGACACCTCATATTCATGGTTATGGGATATTATCCCATGGTAAGGCTGTATATGACAGCAGGTGGGATTTTAACCTTAAAATGGTCATAACTCTGTCAGTTTTTGAGATATCAAGCTCAAAATTGGTTCATTGAATAGCTCTGTATGAGCTCTACACAATGGTACCCAACTTGACATGGTTATCATTAAATATGACAAAGTTATCCCATGTACAAGTATTTTTGTACATTGGCGTGGTCTGGGCAAAAGCTGTATTAAGCTTGTTTGGCCAATAAATTCTGTTGTAGTTGAGCTATGAGGAAATGGATGGCACCATCAGATAGCCCTGATTGTGCTCTTTCCAAAAAGACCCCACTTTAGGTATCTCACACTAAAACTGTAAAAGTTAGATGAGAGGTGAATGTTTTGTTCACCCTTATTTGGTCTGAATTTGACCATAACTCAAGTAATACTGGTGCTAGCTCAGTTTGGCTAGCACCATTAGATAGCCCTGGCTCAGAGCTTCATTTTGAATACCCATTTGATGGGGTTAAGCCTCTCCTTCTAGATTTTAGATGAGAGGTGAAAATTAGGGTTTATGCTCAGCAATAACTTTGAGCAGGAATAACTTTGTTATTTCTTGTCCTATGGTGATGGGACTTATATTTTCAGAAAGAGGTGAGTTTCCTCTTTCTTTTGATACATTTTTAGCTAATTTGGCTCAGCTCCATGTTTTGGTGGTATTTTGGCTATACCATTGGTTTATGGTATTTTGGCTGTCATGCTTGTGCTCTGGTTTTGAGTCACAGGCTGACACAAATTATATCCCCTGCACATTGCACGCACAGGAATAATTCATCCCTCACCTGGGAGGTAGTCCAGTATATCATAGTAACTTTACTTGCCCAGTAGCTAGGCTCAGTGGAAGTACAGTGTTAAAGATTGCCCAGTAGCTAAGCTCAGTGGAATCTTAGTATTAAAAAAGATCATTATTAAATTATCCAGAACCCAAGATTAGGGTTACTACTGTATTAAAATATTCTATCCTGTAAAATTAACACCATTTATCAAGATCTTAAAATTACTTACCCCTTTAAAAATATAATATCAAAGAATCTTACCTCTTAAAGTTGACAAATACTATTTTATCTCATTATTAAACACTTTTAAAAATAAAAAACCTTCAAAAAATTGTTTTACTCTATCATAACTTTACCTTAATAAAATTACCTTGATCAATACTCATCAAATTTTTCAGAACACCTTCAAAAAAACTCATCTTACAAAAGGGCTTTTTACCAAGAAGAAACAACTCACCTCAATTCAACTGGAAGAATTGAAATTAAAACAGACAAGTATTTCATTAAATCTAAAAATTAACCAAATTACTTACATTTCTTTTTATTATCATATATTGAATAGGTCTGATCTGAGACTTCTGAATTTTGTCTTCTGCAGTTGTAAAGCCACTTACCAATCTTATTTTGGTTTGTGAGCTCCAAGGAAGATTTTGTTCAGTATTTTAGGAGGGGCAGGCAATAAACCCTTTCCACCCTTGGTTACAGGAGTTATTAGCAATTCAAAACTAGTTCCCTGTGATTTCCCCCTTCAGGTACTGCCTCATTTTAATCCCACAGAAGAGGAGTTCCCAAAGTATATTTGGAAAGAGTTGAGTTTCCTCTTTCCTTTGATACTCTTTGAGCTGGTTTGGCTCAGATCCATGTTTTGGTGGTATCTTGGCTCTACCATGGGTTTATGGTATTTGGCTGTAATGCTTATGCTCTGGTTTTGCGTCACAGGCTGACATACCCTCCCTCTAAAAAAGTCTCATCATTTATGAGACTGTTCAGTATTCCTAGAGGCCCTGAACCTCCTTAGATGAAGGTTCCCATCTGGTATGGCATCTTCTGCCAACCATTTGTCTTTATCTGATGTTTGGCTTTCAAATCTGACCAATTATTTCCTTTGGTCATTACCATTGATTCTGATCTTCCTGGCCTTAATGATTTTCTTCACAGGGCCAGGGAATTCTTCCACCTCCACTATTTCTTGTGGAGTGGGATTTTTCTTCCTGGAGGGGAACTTGTCCTCCTCTGCCTGGAAGTCTGGCTTGACCAAACTCACTGGGAATAATGGGTGTTTCCTAGAAAATTCCTCTGTGAGTTTGACCTCAACTGCATTTTTCCCTATCAGCTTAATGATAGTGAAGGGCCCTACAAATTAGTCTCTCATCTTCTTTGGTCCCCTTCCTTAAAATCAGGTCTCATATAGGATTTGTCTCACCTCAGTTGGTTGTATTCTTTTGCCTGAGCTATGCATTTGAAAGCTGTGTCACAAGCCTTCTTCCACATATTATGGAAGTGCTGGCTGTTGGGTGGATAGTGAGAAGATTCTTCTTCAAGTGATTCACAGTCAATAGGGGGTTCCACCCTTTTTCTACCAGTGAAGGTGATTTCCCTGTGGTAGAATGCTTACTAGTATTATAAGTCAGTTGGACTTCTGGTATAAGGGTAGCCCAGTCATGGGTGTATCCTTCATAGTCCTTTTATTCCATGCCATATGCACAGAAACTCCTAAGCATATCCTCCATGGTTTGGATAATCCTTTCAGCTAAACCATCTGTCTGTGGGTGGTAAGCTGTGGAGAATGCAAGTTTAGTACCAACCATGTCATACAAGTTGGTCCAAAATTCTAATGTGAAGTTTAGGTACCTATTACTAATGATAATGTTAGGGACTCCACAGGGAGATATTATGTTATTCCCATATAACAAGGAAGTATCCATTGCTTTGTCCTCCTTGTGACATGGTAGGCACCTCACACTATTGCTGTATCTATCAACTATGATCAGGAAAGCATTGAAGTTTCCTTTTCCTTCTGGGACAAGTCTTGTAACCCAGTCTATGTTGATGGTTTCCCATAGGTGTTTGGGTTCTTCTATGTGCTGAAGTAGCCCAAACTTCTTCCCATGTTTTCTATTTGCCTTCTGGAATCTTTCACAAGTTTTGATATATTAACTCAACTATTGTTCCCATTTGGGCCACCAAGCTGTGCTTGCTACCCTTTCCTTGGTCCTGTCTTCACTCATGTGTCCCATATAGGGGCAGTCATGGCATTCCTGCAGGATCAGGGATAAATGGTCCCTGTCTACTACTGTGAGTGCACTTGTGTGCTTCTATATATAGTAGAGAAGGCCATCTATAAGTAAAAACTTGTTGTCCTTATAGTCCCTCAACCAGGGTTCCTCTAGCTGGGATTCCAGTTCTGGGCTCCTGTACTTCTGCTGAAGGAGTTTCAACAATATGCCACACTGTTTGTGTTTGGAATATGTCTTCATTACTGAACTGAAGAGCTCATTATGCAGTTCTGAGGAGCTTATTCCTAATATGGGAGCTTCTGTTCCTTCTGAATCAGTGTCTCCACTGTCTGGGGTACCACTTTCTGGTCCCCATTAAGAAAATATGAAGTTCTTCCTCCTATATATTTCCATGAAATGGATGAGAATCTTGGCTGCTAATTCAGGGTCATAGGCTGGATTGCTTTTGGCATTATCCAGTGGACATCTGCTGAGGCCATCTGCATTGGTGTGGCTTTTGCCTTCTTTGTATATGATGGTCATATTGCCTCTATACTCTTGGATGGCTATTTGCCATCTCAGAATATGTCTATTGGTAGTCTGCATGTTCAGTAAAGACTTCAATGCTGTGCAGTCTGTGTAGACTTCAAAGGCTGCACCCTCCAAATAATAGTGGAGTTTCTCTAGAGCTCAGACTAAGCATAGACAATAAGTCTGGGTGGCCCCATACCTGGCTTCTGAATCCTTCAGTTGCCTAGAGATGTAGCATATTACTCCCTCTCTTGGTTCACCATCTATGTGAGCCTGTGAGGTATGTTTAACATACCCATAAGGCCACAAATGATTTTATAAACAATTAAATTTGTCTTAAACAGACTTTTTAGTTGAATTTAAAATAAAAAATAATAAAAAATAAGTATAACTTTTTTTTGGATAAACAAAGTTATAGTTATTATGTCATTTTTGGATTCTACACCAAAAATAACCTAGGGTACACCCATAGGGTGTTATACCCAAAAACACTTATTTCTTGTGTTATTAGAAGATTTAAGAATCTCACAGTACTAATGTAACTTTTTTAACATTTTTTTAAAATTGTTAAATTTAAGCTTAATTAAGCTTAAATTTAAAGTTACATAAGGTTTATGCAACTTTACCAAAATTTTAGTTAAAATTGAGGTGTGGTGTATATTTACTGAATTGGCTAAGGATTTGCCATACAGAATGTAAATCCTGCGTGAGCTCAATTTAAAAGGGTTTAAGGCCATAGTATGGCTTTAAATAAATAAAAGGGCAAAATCCACGCAAAAAGGTGGGACAAAGGAAAAAGACCAAATAGAGCTGGGGTACCCAACTTTTTGGATCTGCAAGGATTCAATTAAGGTTGTCCACCTTTATTGGAGGATTTTCAACCTTATTTAAACTTTAAGATTAGACTTTGATCCAACCTTAAGGTTTAAACTGGTTTTATCCTAAATTGGACAGGAATTTCAAGCTGCCAAGAGGGTAAATCCCAATAAGCAGGCTTGGAATCAAGGTTTTAAGAACTGTCAAAGCTTAATCAAGCTTAAAAAGCTTAAATAAGCTTAAAACTTTAAAGTTTCAATCATCAAAACCTTATCAAAACTTAAGGTTTTGTGTGTATTGCTATTTTACGTGGAAAAATAGTAATAACTTCAAAAATTCATTAAAAATCCAAATCTTAATGGATTTGCTTGAAAATTTCACACAGCTTAGAATTTAATATTATCAATATATAAATTAAATTTTAAGTATCTTTTATTAATAGGCTTCCTGGGTAATTAGCCTGGAAAATTACTTTTTTAATTAAGCTTAAAGAAAATTATGATTTCTTTAAAAATTAATTAAAAATTCAGTTTAAGAGATTTCTGCTTGAAACTCTGATTTTATGTTGTTCATGTGATGAACTTTAATATAAATAAACTTATTTTATATTAAAACTTAAAATAATTAAACTAAATGAGGATTAAAGTTACTTGGAGTTAAGAATAACACTGGTAACTTTAAATTGGAAGTAAAAATAAGTTGCCTTAAATTAAGAACTTAATTTTTAAGCATGGTTTTTCAGTTTTGATCTGAGCACGCCCTCTACATCCATTATGAATCATGAGAGCTGCTCTGTAGACATAAAAAGAGTCTTTTCATCACTGTTTTTGTCCATCATTCATAATCAATCCAATCATATTAGACATTTAAACAGGTAAAGTTTTATTAAATATAAAATCTAATTATTAAAAGTAATTCTTAAGTTATTTTTATTCTTTATTTATTGAATTAAAGAATTGAAGTCATAGAATTCAGATTATTGTTGTAATCATCTATAATAACTTTTATTATATAAAATTTTCATCTTAAATATCTTTTAAAATCCACAAATTCCTCTCAAAAACTCTTTAATCATAAATTTTAGTATAAAAAGTTGTTTTATCTTTGATTTTATTGATTTTTGGCGTGTTTTTAACTTATAATCATTATTTAATATAATAACTGTTGTTTTATAACTTGTTGTATTAAATAAATATTATAAGTAAGTTTTCTTTAAAAGTTCTATATTTTTTTTATCTATTATTAGTTTTTTTATATAGAATTTTATTCTATAAAGAATTATTTCTACACAGTGTGTGATTAATTCTTTTTATAAATAATATTTATATTATTTATAAGTGGTTAATATTCTTATTTTCCACGTGTAATTGTCTCATTAAGAGCTTTACACTTCTTATTGTTATAACTGTCAGTGACTATAACAATAATAGAATAATTATAATTTATTATAATTATTATATTTTTTTTTATTATTATATTATTATAATAATAATTAAATTTATTTTTTATATAATTATTTTTTAATAATTATATTTAAATTTGTGGTTATAATATTTCATTATATTATATTTTTCTACTGAGGACAGTCATAGTACTCTTGATATTGTTACTATTATCAAGAGTTTCATAGACAAACCTTACAATCTACAATTTGTCTCTGGTGAAGGGCTTCCCCTAAGCCTTGGCTACATGCTGCATCTATGTATATCTTGAATGGTAGTTCAAAGTCAGATAAGGTGAGCACAGGTGCATTTTTGAGTTCATGTTTGATCATCTCATTCGCATCCCTCCTTTCCTTGGTAATTTCAAAGACTAAATCTTTTGAACATAGCTTGTAAAGACTACTAGCTATGTGGGCAAAATTTCTGATGTGGTTTCTGTAGTAGCTAGCAAACCCAAGAAAATATTGCATCTCTTTGATGTTTCTTGGGACTGGTTTTAGAAGTACTTCTGCTACTTTTTTCTGGTCTATGGCAAGACTAAGACCTGAGAATTTGTGTCCCATTGCCAGTAATTCTTGTTGGCGAAAATTGCACTTTTTAAGTGAAATTTTCAAGTTAATGGGTGTGCGCTTATTTATTACTCTGTTTATATACTGCACATGGTCTTCCCATGTCTTTGATTATATAAGATGTCATCAATATTTAATACCATCCAGTCTTCCAATATTTCTTGAAATATCGTGTCCATCATCCTTTGGAAGTGGGCTGGTGCGTTTTTGATGCCAAATGGTATCCTGGTGTACTCATATATGCCCATATGGAACATGATCCTGAGTAGTTTCATGGAGTTTTGCTCAACTCCATTCTGGTGGAAGCCTTTCATACAATCCATATTGGTTATGTATTTGGCTTTTGCCAGTTTGTCTTGGGAATGAGGTATCCTTGGTATAGGGTACCTGTCAGCTTTTGTGTAGTTATTCAGGGCTCTGAAATCCCCACACAACCTAGATTTGCCATCATGCCAGGTGATACGTACAGGAGTGGTGATCTCCACTATTTCATTGTGTACCATATTTCTGATGACATCCATTTCTAGGAGTTCATTGATGTGTTTCTCAATTTCCTTCCTAGTTTCCAAACTTTCTGGGTATGGAGGTCTTCTCAGCATGGGTGGATAGGGTCTTTCCACATCCAGATATAATTCTATATCATGGCCTCTGATTTTTCCTAAGGGTTCTTCACAAAGAAAAAATTCTGGTCTATTCTTCCTCAGCATCTTCAGTAAACTAAGTTTTTATTTACTGGTGAGGGTAGTACTGAATTGGTCTTCCCTGAACTCATTTAGTAATTATTCTAGAGGGTCATGGGTAGATATTGGGTATATGTCAAGTGAAAATTTCTTTTTCTTGTTTGTACCAATAGTGATGTGCCTATTTTTACTATTGCAAATGTCAATGCAATACATCCTCTGGTAGTCTGTTCCCAGTAAAACCCTTGGATGTGGGCATCTTCAAGCACAACAAACTCTGGGTTGAGTCTGATATTATGTTTCCTATGGGGTATAATTATCTCTTTGATAATTGTACCAATGGAAGTCATCTTCCCTTATGAGCTTTTGAAGTCCTTTGCCTTTGTTGGCAAGAGTTGCTTTTCCCAATTTGGGAAGTGATGATCAAGATACTTTCTGGCCACTATTGAGCAGTCCGCTCCACTGTCAATGATCAATGGGTGTTGAGAATTGTCTATGCAAACAGTAATATTTGTGGCTGTCCCATGTATGTATTCCATTCCTCTAGCTGATGTAGCCAGGAATGTTTGTGCATCTTGTGTGTGTTTACACAACTTTTTGTTTTCAGTGTCTTGTGGAATGCCTTCTTCTAACTGTATGTCCTGAATTTCTGGTGGTTTTTCCTCTTGGTGCTCCACTAGAATTTCCTCTCTTGGGTCTTGGTATTCATCAGATTGTTCTCTGATGGAATCACCCAAAGAGTCTGATTCAGAATCCTTTGTGGAGGATTTCTCCTCTGGGACTTGCTCAATGGCATAGACTTTATTCTTTGCCTTTGGACAGTTATTGGCATAATGGTCTGTTGAACCACAATTGTGGCAAGCATTTTTCTTCTTACCCACTTCTGCCACCCTTTCTCTGGGGGTGTGTTTCAATTCCACCCTGACAGGTTAGTTCTCTTTGAAGCCACTGCTTTTATATGGGGAATATTTCCCTATATTTGTTCTTTTCCTTATGTCTTGTAAGGTATTTTCAATTTCATCTATAGTGCAATTTTGATTGAATCTTCATTTTACTGCATGCTCTAGTTCTCCTGGAATTTGTGTCAGGAGTTTGTGATACTTAATCTGAATATTCATTTGAGGATCAATGGCTTCAAGTCTTTTAGACTGTCTGAGACACCACTCATATGGATCTTTGTCCACAGAGTACTTTTCATGTTCAAATGACATGATCTTCTGCCATATCCAAGTACCATTGCTGTAATTTTGGATCATTTGACTCTTCCACCATGGCCATTTTTTCCGCCATGTATTTCTTTCATCTCTGTTTACCAAATACTAGCATATCCTTTGAATTCTGTGTTGAGTCTAGCAGTAATCCAGTAGTCTGGTATGCTTGGTACATTAGTGAAGAGTCCATAAATATAATCAATGAGCTCCATGTGATCATAGTCCCCTGTTCCAGAGAATTTGGGCCAGCTTGAGGCCTCTGGAAGCTGTTTTAAGGCTTCCCTCTCACAATAAGACATATTGTCTCCATCCTGGTATTGAGGTGGATTTCTTGCCTTATTCACCAATATGGCATCTGGTTTGATGTCCTCTTGGTTATATAGATTATCCATAACATGGTCTTGTGGTTGGGGCTTCATGTTATGGTAGACATTAAACAGTTTTTTTATGTCTTGATCCAGACAATCCTTATCCCTTTTGATTTGGTGTTGTTCTTAAAAGACTTGATTCAGTCTTTTATTGGTCTCTTCAGAGGCTTTTCTCAATTGAGCATTTCTGTCTTGAAGAGTTTTGACAATTTTTTCCATGAAGGCTTTTAATGTTTTCCTCCTCTCATTGCTTTCTTGGAGTTCTGGAAGCTTCTTTTGAGTTTGCTCATCAAATTGGGACATTTGTAACCACAGTGCATCACTATTTAAGCTACTCTCAGGTGTAACAACACTATGTTCAAGCTGAGTGGGGGTAATATTTCTATTAATGAAGCTACTGATTCTGGAATTATGTACAACTATTTTTGATTCTTGTGTACTTCTTTCACCAAGTTCAACAGCTTCTGGATCATTGGGTCTGACTCTCTCTGCCTTTGGTTGAAAGAGGTCTTGTTTTTGCCCTTTTATCCTTGTCTTCTCCAAGAAACTACCTGGGATTGTGAAGAATGGTGACTCTTGGCCACTGATCTGCTGGTTCCTGAATGGCGTGAAGCCACTGGAGAGCTGGTTTGGTCTACTCCTTGTGATCCTGAAGGAATCTGAGTATGCCTTGTCTGGGTCAGCTGTTCTTCTATAGCTTGGATAGTGGCTTGATTCTCCTTTATCCTGTTAACCCCCACCTCCAGGAGTCTGAAATTCCTGGCGGGATTGAAACCTTTGCTGATTACCATAAGGTCTTTGAAGTCTATCTCTTTGAGAAATATCTTCTGGAAACTTGCTCCAAGGTCTGCCCAGTGGGATGCTGGGTTGAACCTCTAGTTGTCCATGCTCCATTGAAAAAGGTCTTTGAGGAGTTGGTGGAGCTGAAGAACTTGATCAATATCCTTCCAGTCCTCTGGTATGAGGCTTCTGTTGAATTGGAATGTGAATGGCAGAGTGGGTATGATTTCCCTCAATTTCTTGCCAACCATCACTGTGTCCAAGGTGTCCTCCTCCAGGTCTTCTGGTGCTGGAAAAGACTTCTCTGTCCCGTGGCTGGTTCCTTTGGAAGCCAAGGTTTCTGAGGTGTACAGGTGACATATAAGCGTTTGCAAGAAGTCAACAACTTAATTTGTTTGGGTATTTACCTTTGACTGTTCCTTATACAAATTTGCTGTCTACTGCTTTTGGCAATTTGCCTTTAGAGGTTAAAACTGGGTTAATGATTGTAATCTTCCCCATACAAGTGGTTAAGGTTGGTTTACCTTGTATTGATTCAGATTTTTGTGGTTTTCTATTCCTCTGAGTGGCAATTGGTGTACACTGTTTGGCTGTGATAAGGCCTTCACTGTGCCTCTTTCCTTTGCCCTTGCTGCCCTCTGGTTTTGAGGGTGTCACTGGTGTGTTGGCCTGTGACTGGGTCTCAAGTGGGATGTTGTTTTCTTCCACTGAATCAGAAAGGAAAAGAGGGCTTAATGTCAGTTAAGACTTCTCAAAAGGCTGTTTGCACATCTAACAATGGACTCTGGGAAATATATTTCTATATTATGCCCTTGTATTATGACAGTGCAATTGAAATTAACAATTACACGTTCAAAATACAGCTTATGGATATCTGGTACACTGTTTGTATACAAGTATCTCCCAGATTAACTTGTAATTAGCAAGTATAATCAAAAAGGTGGTTCTGTACAGTGCAACTGAAATTATCAATAAACCCAACCATGCCTCTAATGCTGTTGGTTTTACAGTAAGAGGTGTCCTTTCTAATTAAAAAATGGACAGTGTTGAGGGCTTAAAGTATTTAAATATGTAAAACACACCAAAAATAAGGGTTTTTGTGGTGATCAAACCATGCAACAAGGCAATTAAAAACAAAAAACACAGTGGTATATAACATATACCACTCAAAGAATAAATATAAGATAGGTATCATAATTTATTTTTTAATGAAATTATGCCTAAAAAAAGAAACACAAATGTCACAAATAAAAGGATAATAAGAAAAAACTCACTTTTATGGATGAAAAGGTCCAAAAAATCCAAAAAAACAAGGCCAGGAAGCCAAAATGTCAAGCTGAGTCTATGATGAAGGTGTAATAAGACTATTTATAGCTTTAACTATGACTGTTACACAGTAACATCAATTGAAAAGTGGCTGGATTATAGATAATAAAAGTATAAAATGGAGCAATAACGGATTTTCTATTAAAAAATAATGGTGGTGAGCTCTTCTGAAAGCCCTGGGTGCAGTCTTACCAGTTGGGTTACTATAATAAGAGCTACAATACTAAAATTTATAGTATAACATGATTATTTTCCAAGAATATGACTGTTTTTGACAGTTGTACTGCATAGGAATTCAAGAGCAGGATGAGGAAACCATTTCTGGTGGAGAAAAGGTCCTTTCTTATCCTAAAATTGGGTGGAAAAGGCCTCTAGGCCTTTTGATGTAGAGGAAGTGAAGATTTTTCAATTCCAAGGACTAGCTTGTGGCTTTTAAAAGGCCTGTATAGAGTGTATTGGGCTCAGATGTGGTTTTGAAACCACATCTGGGAAGTTTTCACCAATACAGGTTGAAAATTTTCATCTAGGGACCACATAGCCCTCTTCCGACGTGTATGCCATGTAGAATGTTGTACAGAACCTGTACAGGACCCCAGTATTGACAAAAATATGGGGTATTGAATTATAAACAGCATTCTCCATCTGTTTAACACCTCATAATTATAGTTATGTGACAATATCCCACAATAAGGCTGTATTGGTATAACTGTGGGATTTTGACTTTAAAACTGCAGTAACTTTGTCAGTTTTTGAGATATCAAGCTGAACGTTGGTTCATTGTATAGCCCTGGATGGCTTCTCCACAATGGTACCTCATTTGATATGTTTATCATCAAATATGGTAAAGGTATCCCATGTACAGGGTTTTTTATACATATGTATGATTTGCTTAAAATCTGTATGGAACTTGTTTGCCACATAACGTTTGGTCTAGATGTGATATGGGGAGATGGATAGCACCATCAGATATCCCTGATTGTTCTCTTCCCAAAAAGACCCCACTTTAGGTATCTCACAACAAAACTGTAGAAGTTAGATGAGAGGTGAATATTTTATTTACCCTTATTTGACCTTATTTTGGTCATAACTTCTGTAATCCTAGTGCTAGCTCAATTTGGCTAGTACCATTAGATAGCCCTGACTTAGAGATTTATTTTGAATACCCATTTGATGGGGTTAAGCCTCTTCCTCTGGATTTCAGATGAGAGATGAAAAATAAGGTTTACGCTCAGCAACAACTTTGAGCAGGAATAACTTTCTTATTCCTTGTGCTATGATGGTGGGACTTGTATATTTGGAAAGAGGTGAGTTTCCTATTTATTTTGCTACTTCTTTTAGATGGTTTGGTTCAGCTCCATGTTCTGGTGGTATCTTGGCTCTACCATTGGTTTATGGTATTTGGCTGTCATGCTTGTGCTCTGGTTTTGAGTCACAGGCTGACAAAAATTAATTTGAATTTAATTGAATCAAAACTGGTTAAAAGTAATTATAACCAATTATAACTGCTTACAATTAATGAAAATGCAGCTTTTAGCTTTTATCATTTATTTATCTCTTACTTTTTAGTTTTTTTATTTTTTGTTTATTTTTAATCTTTGTTGGTTAATCTGCTGCTTTTGGTTTTCCATATATATTTATTATTCATAATATATGATTAATTTGTATTTCAAACTATTTGTGATTACTCATTAACCTATTATCTGTTCATGAATAATGTATTATTTATCCTTTTTCAATTAATTATCTTATTAATTTATCATATACTATATATTCATATAATATCAAATCTTTATTTTTTATTTAAAATTTCAAACAAATCAAATAAAAAAATCAAAAGAATTAGAAATCATTAATATTAATTTGAATTAATGAAATTAAAGCTGATGAAAAGTAATTATAACTAATTAGAACTGGTTAAACTTGATTAAAATGTAGCTTTTAGCTTCTATCATTTGTTTCTTAATTTTTAGTTTTTTTATTATTCTATTATTTTTAATTTTTATTGGTTAAGTTGCTGTTTTTGGCTTTCCATATTTATTTATTATTTAAAATATATGATGAATTTGTGTTCAAAACTATTTGTTATTACTCATTAAGCTATTATATCCTCATTATTAATGTCTTATTTATCTACTTTCAACTAATTATCTTATTCATTTACCATATATTATATATTTATATAATTTCAAATCTTTATTTTTTTATTTATTATGATTTTTAATTTTTGATTGAATATTAGTTATCAATTCAACATTTTTTTATTGGGTTTTTTGATTCCTTATTTTTTTATTATCCAAATTCTCATTATTCATTGATTCTTTCTTTATTTATGTCTTATAATAGATAAATCAAAACATCTTTTTGATTGGTTTATTTATCAATTAATCAATTTTTAGCAGTTATTTACAAAAATTGGGCAGCAATTCCCCCAAAGCTAATATTTATAAAGAAATAAAAGAACTAGTCATGGTGTGGGCCCCCACCAAGACTTGACAAAAATCAAAAGTACTGCGTTTATTAAAAGCAAAGAGAGAATGTATTTGTTTAAGATGTTGACTTCATCTAATATTATAGTGGTAATTCACTTATTATTGTGCTAGGAACTTTCAAAAGAGGCACTGGCCCTATTGGCCTGGACAGCTCCTCTTTTGTGAATCTGTTTACCCAAGCCCTCAATTTATCAGCCACCACACAGTTTTACAGCCTCAAGCCACCTCTATGCATGTGCACCCACATAGAGAGGCAAAGCCTCAAGCAACACCCTGCTTTGACCAAGTCCACTGAGGGCTTCCAGAATTTTTGACCAGTTGAAGTTTGAGGAAAAGAGTGAAGGAAATAAACAAGGCTATTATGCTTGTTGTGGGATGAATAAAAGGGGACATTTGAATAAGCTATTAATCAAGAAGGCAGAGGAACCCGCAAAGAAAACCATTGTCAGATATTATTTCAAGCAATCATGGAAAATGTGAACCTGGACTGACCATCTGGTTACTTCTGCACCTGAGCTAATTAAATTGGTGCTAATGATTCCTTGACGATCTTCTGAATAGCCTATACCCGTAAAAGATCTTGGTTTGAGCTCAGTTCATTTGTGAGTACATTGATGGATTATTGGGGCTGCCAACAAGCAACAAGAGTCCATGTCTACTCAATACAAAAGTAATACGCCAGGTGCTAAGCTTGACCAAAGTAAGTAAAACCACCTCTAGCATCATGAACTGATTTCAAACCATGTGTGCCATCTGTACGAGTTAGATTGAATTGAAAGTGAATTGAATCATCATTTTTACTGGTGATTGAATAAGTATCAGGCTAATTAGGATCCAATAAGATGGAAAACTGATCTGATTTGCAAGACTGTCCATCATACTTTGGTAAATCTGAAGAATTTGAGAAGATTGGAGGAGTTTCGAAATTGGTGAAATTGGTGGATTTCCAAACATGTTTTTTAAATATTGAATCATAAAATCTGAAGGTGAATTGAATCTGTGGATACCATAACCTTTGAAAGAGTAGACAAATTAAATACAATAAAAAAATTAAGTGATGAATAGGAAGGTTGAGAAAGAGCATACCTAAAAGCCAAATTAATGACTTGAAACATTGCTAATTTACCACCAGGGATGGTTATATAAAACGTTTGAGTTTCAGTCACAAAACCGGTTGATTGAGCCAACCATGCAGTGTCCTTTTCAAATGAATAAAAAAAGATGGATGAGTAACTTATAGTGAGTGATGATTAGAAAGACAAAAATGATGATTGCCTTGATCTGATAAGGTACCAAAAAGATAGTCAGGTCCATAACGACTTGAAACCGGATGAATGAGATTTGAACCTAAAGAATTTGGTGGAGATTGTGGAGAGGAACGACTGGATAAAGTTGGCACTTGGATGGAAAACCAACTGGACATGATCACAAAATTAGGAGGATGGTAATAGATTTATTTATTTAAATTTAGGAGAGACAAAAGTCTATTAAACGAAAGAAATTGATAGATCTTAAGTGAGCATGATCCTCTAAAAGCAAGAGATGATCCAAAGCCAAATGATACTAAACAGGGTGATCTTGGGGATGAAGAGGATGCGCTTGGGGGATGAAAGATTTACGTGACAAGATCAAATCGTCCCAAGTTGAGAAACGTCTAGTAAATCTCATCAATGGATTCCATTAACTTGAATTTTCCTGATGAACAATTGATCTTGAAATGATGGAATTCAATTGTATTGAACGATAGAATGCTTCTGATGATGAGGCTGGTTGTGGTCTGCCCAGGAATAGAGGGGTACGCGATGTGATACAACAAGAAAACAGCACCCAAATAGTGATATATAAGTTTGGAATATCTTGTTTAATTAATGAGGGGGTTGATTTGAGTGTATTTGTTGATGAATTTGAAGCTAGAACAAATACTAAAAATGAATAATTGAATATAAAACAAACAATAAATTTATTACGCAAAATTGAAGATCAAGAATTGAACATTCTTTAAAATAAATAATTGATAAGAGTAAGTGCATAGCCAAAGTTTATAAGCAGAGAAATCCCTCAATGTAGTGATAAATAATAAGGCATATGCATAAAAAAGTTACACAATAATGCATAACAAAAAAGATAAAGAATAAAGAAAAAAATGAAGAATTTAATATCAAATATGAAACAAATGATAAATTTATAATTAAATACATGTAAATATTAAATATTAGGGGGTGTCAAAGTTACCAAATCCCACACTCAAAATCCCAAGTTTTTTTTTCCAAATCCCACATTAACTTTTTGGGATTTGATGAATCCCACACCTCAAGAGGTGAGGTATTTTGAAGTACAAAAACCCAGGTTTTTTGGTACCAAATCCCATGTTTTGATACTAAATTCCCACCCTTAGCTTCACTTAAAGGGACATTTTTACAACACAAAACTAAGTAAGGGCATGTTAAATTGCATAAAACTCCCCTTCTCTTACATAAAATCTGAATATAATGGTCATTTATTAGGTATTTGATTTCAAATTGCATTTTATATACATCTTTTCTTCATTTACCATGCCAAAGGCATCACAAAGGCTACCTTTACTTCAGACCTTAAACTCACTGCAGTTCATCCATGATCTCAGCTCTGATAGTTATTCTGATATACAGGAAGATATAATCTTATTAAATATGATAACATCACAATGAAACATCAATTCTCATAGAAGATATCAATCACATTACATGTATACAATGAATGATTTACAAACATTATCATCTGAAACATTTCAACAGCTATGTAGGACCACACATGAATTATTTGAAAAATTAGTTGCACAAATTCAAGATGATAAAACCTTGAAAAACTCATCACAAAAAAACCAACGCAATCCTGCCATCCAATTGGCTGTGGAACTATCAACGATGGATCAAATGGAAATGGGGCTGCTTCAGGAAAGATTGGAATGTTGTTTGGAATTAGCCATGGGGCTATTGTGTTGTACACTCAAAGAGTGATCCAGATATTAATGAAGTTGAAGTGCAAAGTGATTGTGTGGCCAACAATAGCACAACAAAGAGATATGTCTCAAGTAATGCAGGCAGAAGGCTTCCCTGGGTGCATTGGGTTTATTGATGGGAGTCTCATACCATTATCACAACGTCCCCCCAATGATGGTGAAGCCTATTTTGATTGCAAAAAGAGGTAAGCTGTTGAATTTTTACTCTTTATTTCATTTTTACTTATTTTTTACAATTAAGGTATTCTATGTCAATACAACTGGTTTGCAATATCAACAAACAGTTCACTGCTCTACATGTTGGTTGTACTGTGTCACTTCATGATTTGGATGTATATAAACATATGAAAATAGCACAAAAACCTCAAGAGTTTTATGAAAAGGATCAGTACTTGCTTTCTAATTCAGCATATGCAATCTCTCCTTGGGTTGTTCTGGCATATAAGGGAGTTGTAGCACAGAATGAAGACAACCATTCTTTCAATTACTGTCTAGCCAAATCAAGGGTCAGAATTGAGCATGCAATTGCAATTTTGAAGGGGAAGTAGTTTTCTCTAAGGGAAATGCAAAATCAAATGAGGGATGATCATGAAATTTAATATTTTGTTAGTTGGGTCATTTCTTATACATTTTTACATAATACGTTAGCACAAACTGGGGCGGAATGGTTTGATCTATATGAGGATGATGATCCACCACATTCAGAAAATCTATCCAATAAAGACATTGAAGAAGATGTGGTAAATATGCGTGAAAAACTTAAACCAATTACTTTGGCATGGAAAAATAGTCAATTGTAAATTTCATCAGGACCATTGATTTATGTACTTAATTTGATGGCATACAATGGAGTGGAGATGTTCTTGGTAAAATAAAACTATTTAGAATTAATATTTTCTAGTTCTTTTTTGATCCTGCATATTTATTTCAAAGTACCCATTGACTTTTGAATTAATTTTGGTGGGTGTCATTTTCAAGAATTTGTCACCTACATTAAATAATTTGTGGTTGATTTGAAAAGAACATCCAAAATGTCTTATTTCATCATTATTGATAACTTCTGGAGGAGGGCGTTTTGTATGATGAAGCATTGTTGATGTCTTCCAAAGAATTTCCATGATGCCAGGTTTTTTTTTTGAAAAACTGATCTCCATATTCAATTCAGGGAAGTGCAAGCAATGTCCAGAGGGGGTGGAGACAGTCAGAAGGGGATGGAAATCTTTTTTTGATATAAAAGAAAATATACCATAAGTCCAGGCATTGAGATCATTCAAATCTTGGTGTGGCTTATTGAAAAATCCATCTTGAGTGACAATGACATTGGTAAATCTTTAGAATTCTTCATTTGGATTTGCAGAAGACCATTTGAGTTGCTCCAAATTTGGTAATTTGGCTGCTTCCATTAATGACTTATTTTCATTTGCAGCTAATTTTGAAAAATTGGAGATTGTTTAGTAAACAAATTTGTCATATTTATGGAGGTTGGTAAATTGAGTATTATCTGTTTCAATTTGATGAGGAGTTAAACCTGGTTTTCTGGAGTAAACACCTAAGAACTTTGTAATTACTTGGCAATTATTATAATAATGAGCAAAAAAGATCACACACCTTCAGATCCTCCAGAGTCAGAACCAGAATGAAAACCAATACCTTTCATAATGCCACCTAGGAGTTTATTTGTTTTAATTTCTTCTCAATTTTGAGATAAGGAAATTAATGTCGTTATGAGGTTTTGGAGCAATTGAGAGTGGCCAGAAGAATTAACAAAAGGGGTTATTTCATATATGATGACAGGTAAAAAGGGATTTTTGGTTTTATCAATGAGTACATAAGGATGAGGTAGAGTGTTTAGTGATGTAAGTTTTAACCATGATGCATTGGCTTATTTCTTGTCAATTGAAATGGTTGAAAAGTTCTTATATTCTGTGTTTGAATGGCCAAGGTGAGACATGATTTGTTTTGAATTATGGATCTGCTGTATTTGGCTTCAGGTGAGTTTTCTTGTATGATTTGATTTGGTATTACTATCCTCATGATGTTCTATATTTGGTTTAGTACTTACCATGACATCAAGAGGAGGAATAGTATATTCAACATCATTCAAATCATTCTGATGATGTTCTGAATCTGGTTTAGTCCTAACCATGACATTATCAGAATGATTTGAAGAGTGAGATGGAAGAGGAATATGTTTTTTGAATTTCAAAGAAGAAGGAAGGGGGCTTAAATGGAATGAAATTGCACAATAAGCCCTTATTAAGAATTCTCCCCTATATCAACAAATAAATGAAAAGATGAAAAAAATTAAAGTAAAAAATCAATCATGGGTCAGTAATGATAATCATCAAAAAAAAGATAATCATAAGTTCAACATGATTATAATTTTTTTAAAAAAAATAATCATCAGTGATTAATGATGATGATTATAAAAAAACAACAAGGTCAGAAATCATAATGATCAAAAAAATAAAAAACAGAATCTTAAGTTAAAAATGATTATTATTTGAAAAGAATAAAATGAAGAAAAGTCAATCATGGGTCAGTAATGATAATCATCAAAAAAATAATAATTTGCATATGTTCAACATGATTATGATTATTAAAAAATAATGATAATAAGTGATTAATGATGATGATTATAAAAAGAAACAACAAGGTCAGAGATCATAATGATTAAAAAATATAATAAAAAACAGAATCAGAAGTTAAAAATGATTATTATTTAATAAAATAAAATAAAATAAAATCATCATCAGTGATTAATGATGAGGATGATAAAAAAAAGAAAAAAACAGGTAAGCATTGATAATGATCAAAAAAAAATCAAATCATGAAGATAATTATGATTTAAAAAAAATCATAAAAAACATTCATCAGTGATTAATGATCATATTATTTGAAAAAAATAAATAAATCAGTAAATCATTAATGATCATTCATTGGAAAAAAAGAATCATAAATGAGATTATGATTTTCAAAAAAAAACATCAGTATTATATCATTCAAAAAAAATAAAATAAAAATGATGTTAATGGCCTCTGGAGGCCATTGTCATCAAAATTTACAAAAAAATGATTGGAATCAATTTGGGAGGCCTTCTGAATTGATTTGGATTGATTTGAGCCGCCTAAGCCCTGGAACCCCCCAGGAGCCTTTTTAGGAGGTTCCAGGGTGATTGGGGTGAGGGGTTTTGGGAGGTGCATGGTGATGGATGGTGGGTTTTTGGAGGTAAATGGTGATGGATGGGGGATTTTTGGAGGTGGATGGTGATGGTTGGGGGTATATTGGAGGTGGATAAAATCAATGAAGTAAAATTAAAAAAAACTATTTATAAAAAAAAGAAAAATCCAAATCAGGTGGAAAAAAATTAGAGTTGTGAAATAAAAACAAGAAAAAATTACTTACCTGAATTCAAAAGGAAGAGTGAGTTTTTTTGGCTAATCTTAAAAGAAATTAAAAGAAGAGTGAGGGGTTAAAATAAAAAATGAAAAATATAAAATAAGAAATTAAGAATTCAAAATTGCAATAAAAAAAAATAAAAAATAAAAAATAAAATTCCAAAATTAAAAGTTGAAACAATTCAAAATAAAATATGAAAAATAAGAAACATATAGAAAAAGATGAAAAAAATAAAAAAATAAAACAATAAAATGACATTAAATACAATTTCAAAAAAAAGGACAAAAGTCATCATCAACTTTTATTTGGCAAAAAATACAAAAGACAGGAAATATGGAGCAATCCATCAATTTCATTTTGAACAGACTTCACATAAACTCTTGATGCACAACTTTCCCAAATCTTCAATTTTGTACTAAATTGCAATCAAATTTCATGACATAAGATCAATTGCAAGTTGGTGCCCCAATAACGCATAAACATTGAATTTTCAATTTGGTAATAAAGTGAAGTTAGATTTCATGAAATAAGATCAATAATGAAACATAAAAATCAGTTTGATTTAACAAATCACCACATATAAAATGATCACATGATGTATACCTTATATGTTATTTCTTATTGATTAATGTCAAAATGCATTCCAGCCATCAATTGGCCTTCTTGATGACAATGCTGCTATAGTGAGATCCATCTGGAATTTATTTTCCTTAAGTTCCAATTCATGATTCCACTTTTCTTTTTAAAATTCATATTTCTTCACATGTTTCTTCTCCTAAAACTCCATTTGCTGTTGAAACTTGACTTCTTCAAACTGTTTCTTTTCCATGTTGCTCACTTTCTCTTCATTCCACCTCTCCCTGTCCCACTCCAAACAAGCATTTTCACTGGTTTCACGGGCTACAAATCATGCATTTTGTCAGTAGGATTGATCAGAGTAACCATAAATCTAAAACATACCCTTTTGCCGTGATTCAAGAAAATTTGCATATGTTGGTGCAAACATATCCATTGGCCTTTTCCTAGAACCACTCTTGTCATTCAAGCTGGGAATCAATGCTTGATTATGCATTTGTGTTGAATGCATTATGGATTCACTTTGCTGGTCAAAGGAAAAATAATCAACAATGGATCTCATAAGTATCAGGCTTAAACATACTTACTGATTCATCTTGAATATTTTCCACTGGAACAAACTCATCTTCATTATGAAGCAAAGGAACCAGATTGAGTGGTGATTCCAAACCATTATTTTCCTTTAAAAAGCAAATGAGGATTAATTATTGCAGGTAAAAAAGGAAGTGACAATAACTCACCTTATTAAGCAAAACATCAACATCATCATCACCATTGAAGCTGTCTTGTCCTTGTGAATCATAGCTTAAAATGCAAGTGACATTAGGCTTGTGGCCAAAGAGCATATCCATTTCAGTATAGCAAGGACACATACTTTTGAGCTTTTCACTCATTTATTTGATTCCTTTACTCTCATCTTCCTCAGTTATTCCAGCCCCAGTTAAGTTTTTGAATTTTTTTTCTGCCATATACTTCTTTTTATATGTTTGCCATCAATCTTGGTTGCTTCTTGAACTAAGGTTTAGGTGATTTTGTGATTTTTTATTGACCTCAATGACCATATGCTGAAATCCATGCTGCTTTGATGAAGGAGGTCTTCCAGTAGATGTTGAAACACTAGTACCAAAAACTGACTTGAAATTGGAATTGACTGAAAGCCAATTAATTATGGTTAGAAAATCTGTATGTCTCAAGTGACCTGATGGATGCGGCAGGCCAGAGGTGATCTTCATATCTGACTTGATGTGTCTTGCTTTGGAAGGAGGCATTACTATATGGATGAAGAATTATAAATGGACTGTAAGCTGTTTGGTCAGATTCTCCAAAATGGAGTGTAGAAGAATATGTTGTACAGGTATGAATTGTGAGTACTCATATGAATTAGGTTTAAAGTGAAAATCCCAGATGCATGAGATGTGATTAAAATACCAGGGGACTCAGTTAAAATGCCATGTGATTTACACATAAAAAACCCGGGATTTAGTGTTGGGATTTGGGTTTCAAATCCCGTGTTATTTTAAGGCAGGATTTGGTGAATTTGACACCCCCTATTATTTAAATATGAAATGAAGAAGAAACTTCTCAAGAAAAAGTAATACTAAAAGTAATTATTGAAAATGAAAAATTCAATTAGTAATGAATTTGGCATAAAAATTAATAATAAGTAAGACATGAAAAATGACAAATTCAATGAATAATAAATTGTGATAATAACATGACACAAAGGATTGATTAAAAATGAATCCTCATAAATACATGAATAATGGATAAACATTATAATATAAAGAGTTGAAAAAGAATACATATCATGAAAAATGAATTGGAAACACCTAAGAACAAAAAAGCAGTAATTTATAAGGTATAAAAAATATCAGAAGTATCATAAATGATAGCAATACAAGGGTAAATGAACAATGAATT
The DNA here is from genome assembly GCA_023105745.1 of Austropuccinia psidii. NCBI lineage: Eukaryota > Fungi > Basidiomycota > Pucciniomycetes > Pucciniales > Sphaerophragmiaceae > Austropuccinia > Austropuccinia psidii. The sequence continues at coordinate 15,675,140 of JALGQZ010000017.1, forward strand.
AATCAGAAAATTAAAAAAAAACACGATAAAAATTAAAAGAATAATGACTAAATAACCAGTAACTCATATAAATTATGATTGTATTAATAAAAACTCAATGATTCAATTATAAATATTCAAAAGTGGCTCATAAACAACAGAAAATAATGCATAAATAAATAAATAAAACATAAAAATTGCATCAAAAATAATAATAAAAAACAATTAAATGAAAAATGAATCAATCCTCAATCATCAACATAAAAGAATAAAAATTAACACAGAAGCAATGATCAACAAAAATAGAAATAATCTAGATAACAAAATCACCAAATTCACAATTAAATTACTTATTTCAATTAAATTTATAATATGAATCAAAATAAATCAGATTAAAATAAATAAGAAAAAAAACATAAAAACCCAAAAGACAAAAAAAACAAAAAAACAAGATTCATGAACTATGAATCATAAAAATTTAATTATAAGCAATTGAAAACCAAAAAAAGATACTCATTTGATATAAATAATATCAAATGCATCATAAATGATTAAAATACAAAGTTAAATCCACAATGAAGAAATCAAAAAAATACAAAAATAAAACAACAGGAATTAAAAAATTATTTAATAATAACTAAATAACTATTCACTCATAAAAATTATGAATGGATCTATAAAATCTTCATTATTCAATCATAAATATTCAAAAGTGGCTCATGAACAACAAAAAATAATAAATAAATAAATAAATAAATAAATAAAACATAAAAATTGCATCAAAAACAATAATAATAAAGAATTAGATGAATAATGAATCAATCATCAATAATCAACATGAAAAAATATAATATAAACACAGAAGCAATGATAAAAATAGTAGAAATAATAAACATGACAAAGCTAACAATTTCAAGTATGAATTACTTATTTAATTTGATTAAGATAAATTTTGAGAAATAATATGGATCAAATTAAATAAGATTAAACTAATTTCCATTAATTTCAATTCATATAATTAATCCTCATTATAATTAATTATTTTTGATTATAATCAATACCTATTGATTTTGATTAATTAAGATTGTATATAATCACTAACTATTGAGTTCAATTAATTAAGTCTGATAATAATAAATTAAAATTTATATTGATTAATTCAAGTTCATTCTAATAAATTATTATTTATTAGAACGAGCTAATACTGATTATAATCAATCATCTTTTATTTGAATTATTTCTCATGAATTGTAATTAATTATCACTGTATAAAATGGATTTTAATAATTGAAAATTATTTTTAATTATTCATCATCAATGGAATATGAATTTAAATTAATTCTTAATAATTTTGATCAATTTCAAGATAATTTAATTGAATCTCAACTGAATCAAGGACTTTTTTAATTTATCTGCATTACATTTAATACTATTTCATTAATGTTAATTTTTATTTAGTTTTTATCAATTTTGAACAAGTTGTAGGCCTTTTCCTTTTTAATTTAGTTTTTTCAATTTATATAAATTTTTCATAAAAAGTTGCAAAGAATAATGATTACTACTGACTTGAGAAATTGCAAATATATCATCATGGGAGTTCCATCTTTATTAATGCATATCAGTGACATTTCTGCATTATTGGAAATGCTGAATTTTATGCTTTACATTTTCACTCCTCAAGATCTGTAACACATGCAAACAGTAGCAATTTTCCCAGATAATGAGAATAAACCATATATAATTATGAGTTTTATTGCTATGTGAAGTCATAAGAAGCTCCAGACAAATGAGCTTCAGTCATATCAATTACTACTCTCTCCCAAATGAACACCTTTATCAGTAAAATTTTTAAACTTTCCCAATCCCTGATTATACTTGTCATAAGCCAAAGATAATGTATTTGCAATCTGGAATGATAATTAAAGCCTTGTATTATTTCCAAATACCTTTTCCACAAAAGTCCTCAATTTTGGGTGTCCATGCTCCCTTGGTTGCAAAATTATTGCATAAACCCCATGTGCCTTTGAGAAATATATTCCACATTTGTAGCTTGGAAACACAAAAGACCCTCCTTTAACCCCATGTGCTTCTTTGTTTTTGACCAAATCAAATTTTTCTAATTATACTTTCATTGATACATAGGATTAATTTGAGAAATCTTCATCCTTGTGATAATTATTTTAAATGTCCCCAAAGGTAAATGTCATATTGGTTGGAAATTGATGAGACTTGATGGACTCTTGATGTGTCACTTCTCCAAAGCTACTAGCCCCAATGAATTCCAATTGTCTACGGGATTCTCCAAAGGCCTTGTTTTCAATTAATTGAAACCTGTTTCCTACAAGTGAATCTACTGATTTTACCTGCTCATTCATTTCATTATATTTGGTTCTATTCTCTGGGACTTTGAGCTCAATTTTGATGGGTTTGTATCTTCCAAATGCCTCTTTTTCTTGAGATTTCCTCCATCCATCAGCTATCATTTTGCCACCTTGAGTTCCTTGACCAGTTATATTCCCATAAACACTAGAGACCTTCTTCAGCCAATGACCCACCTTTGGAAAATCTTTAATCAAGTCCAAATTGTATTCTTCTTAAAAGGAGGTGAATGTAAAAATGGCAAAAATATTGTGTTTCATGGAAGAGTCAACAAAAATAAAATTTTTCCCACCAAAAGGTTTGAAATTATGAAAAGCTAATTGATTGTGACTAGTAAGAAAATCATGGCTAAATATTATTGGTACTTGAAGGTCTCTGACTTCATGGTAATAATAATCTTGTCTATTTGACTTTAACCAAGGAATGGGCACCTTCAACTGGGGAGGTGGAGCCCACACCCAGGTGGCAATGGTAGTTGGTCCAGGCTGGCACATAATACTCCTTTATAGGAAGCCAGGTATTTTCCAAATATTGAAAGACTTCAGGATTTTTGACTTGGTTTTGAAGCTTCTTCCAGTTTTCTTTGAAAGACTTTTCAGTGGATGAATACATAACCTGAGAAATGAATCTCAAAGTCATTAATCAAAACAATAATAAGAAGAAAAGTGAAAAACGTGAACAATAAAAGTATATTACTTGATTCCAAAGGCCCATAAAATTTTCAAAATCAGTTCCATGACCAATTTCCTTCATTAAGTGAGCAGATAAATCTTTATTGATGTGCCAAATGAATAACATGACTTTGGAGTCTGGGCAGAGCTTCTTAAGAGAGTTTTCCAAGGCCAGATCCCTGTCAATAGAAATGACTGTAGGGGGAACAAGATTGGTGTTTTTGAGGACCTTTTCTATGTATTGATGTAATGACCAAGTATATGAGGGCTCAGTTTCATTCTTCATCAAACAAAAAGCCCCAGAAAAGGTCTTATTGGATGAGCTGAATCCAACAATATGAAAAAGGGTCATTTTGTTCTTATTAATTTTATAGCTACAATCCATAAGAATGACATGAGGAAAGCCATGAAGGAGTTTTATGGCAAGGGGGTGAGTGAAAAACTAGGAGGTAATGTGTCCCTCAGAATCCCTTGCAGATGACCAAACAAAATTTTCTTCTTTGAGGGTGTCAATAATAACATCAATGGGCCTTGTACCTTGCAGTTTGTCTTTCTTGATTTTCTTGACTTGGTTGTAAATTTCTTGAAGGATTACAGGCCTGTCAGACTCCCTCTGGCTGCATAATTGGGCCTTAATTTGCCTTTTCATGAGCAGTGATTCCGACATTTGAGCAATTTGGGATGTTTTTTTCTCATTGAATTTCCTGAAAGCAGGATTTGCCATGATATCTTCAGTGGCATCAAGGCTATGTTCTGGATTTTTGACTTGAAGAGTCCAAGTGGTACTCTTGGCATATTTTCTGGCATAAAGTCTAAAAGGACAGTCAAGCTTTCTTGAAGTGACTTTTTTGGCATTTGGGGTCACAGACCTGGCACAACCTATTTCAATTTGGTTATGGGTCGTATTGGACCTCAAGGTGGACGCAGCATACCCCTGAGCCCTGGCAACATTATGCACATGCTGCAAAAGAATCTCAAAGGTCTTAAATTCAGATTCAGTGGAGGTTGAAGCATTTTTGAGTGAAAAAGATGTATAAATTTGAAAAAAAAGGGGAATTTGGGGATTTGGAATGGGGTAAGAACCTTTTGAAAGGTGAAAAAGAAGTGAAAAAAGGTATGAAAAGCTGAAAGATGTGGTTAAGAGTGAAAAAACGTGGTTTAATTGTGGGATTAATGGATGAGGGAAGGTGAAGAATTGGAAATTTAGAGGCTTGAAAGAAGTTTGTTGTGGTGGAAAATGCAGTCTTTGGGGGTAAAAAAGAGAGAAAAGTGTGAAAATATTTCCAAAATTGCTTTGGTAATGCTATTTTTCAAAAAGAATTTTTTGGGGTGGGGATGATGTGGATTTTTGGATATTTTTTTTTGGGGGGGGCAGGGCAAAAAAATCTGAGACAATTGGGAGTTAGAGGGGTTTTGGGGAGAAAAACCCATTTTGGGACATGTTTTGGCCCAATGCAGGAATGTTATGTTTCTTTTTCAATCAAAAATGGGCCCAGAGAACCCTTTACATGTTTTTACCAATTTTCTTATGTGTTTTTACCAATACCCTTAATTAATTTGCATTAATTTTCATTAATTTTCAACAATTTCAATTCATCTTAATTCATTCCATTTGATTTTTATTAATTTTAATTAATTTTCATCAAGTTTTGGCAGTTTTATTTAATTTCTACCAATTATAACTAATTCTCATCAATTTGATTAATTTCAATTAACTTTAAATAATTGCTGTCAAATTTTAATTATTTCAAATAATTTGAATTTATTGTAATTCATGCTAAATTCTAAACAATTCTAATTAATTTTCACTAATTTTAGCTAATGCACATCAATTGTGTTAATTTTAATTAGCTTGATATAATGGTTTTTAAGCTTGATTGATTTCAATTAGCTTCAATTTATTGTAATTAATTTTGGTTCATTTCAATAAGTTCTAAATACTCATGATTAATTTGGGTTATTGATAAACCCACATAAGTAATTTGGCAAAACCATGTATGCCCTCATGTGTATTTGCCATAAATTTCTAAAATTATGTAATTATTTAGTAACACAAAATGAGATGTTTTTTCTAATTAAAGTTTAGCTAAAAAATACCTGGATTGGTAAAAGTCCAATTTATGGCATTGTTGGTTCCATAAATGGCATAAATGGAATGATTTATGCCAGAAATAGCATAAGTGGCAGCAACAATGACATTGAAATTCCATAATTAATGTAATAAATCCCATAAATTCAATAAATGGAATTTTTATGTCATTGTTGATTCCATTTATGGCACTTTTAATTCTATAAATGGCCTTCTTAGATCATTCCTAATGCCATAAATATACTGTTAATACAATTTATGGCATGGTTATACTGTGGTTGATGCCATGAATGGCATTTATCAATTCTTTCAGGGTATTGGTAAAAGCACGTAAGAGCTTATGTGTTTTTACTAAAATATTACGTGTTTTGGCCATAAATTGGTAAAAAAATGTAAGGGCTTCCCTGGGCCGATTGTTAATTAAAAATGAAACATAACATGCCTGTATTGGGCCAAAACATTCCCCAAAAAGGGTTTTTCTCCCCAAAACCCCTTTAACTCCCAATTGTCTCAGATGTTTTTGCCCTGCCCCCCCCAAAACGATACCCCAAAAATCCACATTATCCCCACCCCAAACAATTTGTTTTGAAAAACAGCATTACCAAAGCAATTTTGCAAATATTTTCACACTTTTCTCTCTTTTTTCCCCCAAAGACTACATTTTCCACCACAGCAAACTTGCTTCAAGCCTCTAAACTTCCAATTGTTTACCTTCCCTCATCCATTAATCCCACAATTAAGCCACGTTTTTTCACTCTTAACCACATCTTTCAACTTTTCATACCTTTTTTCACTTCTTTTTCACCTTTCAAAAGGTTCTTACCCCATGCCAAATCCCCAAATCCCACTTTTTTTCAAATTCATACATCTTTTTCACTCAAAAATGCCTCAATCCCCACTGAGGCTGAATTTAAGACCTTGAGATTATTTGGAAGCATGTGCATAATGTTGCCAGGGGTCAGGGGTATGCTGCGTCCACCTTGAGGTCCAATATGACCCACAAACAAATTGAAATAGGTTGTGCCAGGTCTGTGACCCCAAATGCCAACAAAAACCCTCCAAAACAGTCACTTAAAGAAAGCTTGAATGTCCTTTTAGACTTTATGCCAGAAAATATGCCAAGAGTACCACTTGGACTCTTCAAGTCAAAAATCCTGAACATAGCCATGATGCCACTGAACATATCATGGCACATCCTGCTTTCAGGAAATTCAATGAGCAAGAAACATCCCAAATTGCTCAAATGTCTGAATCACTGCTCATGCCAAGGAAAATTCAGGCCCAATTATGCTGTAAGGTGTGGATATGAAACTTTGATTAAAAATCAAGTACTTTTCCTGTCCTCAAAATTTGTAGAAGGTAAAAATCAATTAAAAATAGTAAGAAATATTATTTTAAAGAGGAAACACGCCAATTTTATTGTTTATAACTTTATTAGTATAAAACAGTAATATTATAAAGATTTATTGTTTTACCAACAATAAAGGTTTATCCAAAAATACTCTACAAGAGATATTTAAGGCTACAAAAGAAATTTCTTCAAGAGCAATTTCAATTGGAATTAATTGAGCAAAGAAATGCAAGCAATTAATTAAATAACAAAGTCTTTAAAAATAATATTAAAGAGAAAACATGCCCAAAATTGACCAGAGTGAATTTGGAAACAAAGTGACAAAGTTTACAGTGATGAAAGATGCTTTAATTCACTTTTGGGGTGGTTCAGGAGTAAAAATGATTATAAGAGTTACAAAAAATGATTATAATGATTTTTCACGTGGTTAAAAGGATTGGAATGATTTAAAAATGGTGGCTGGAATCTTTTATTGATTGGCTTAACAGTGTTTAAACTAATTATAAAAGGAAAAGATTCTAACATGAAGAGAAAAGTGGGGCAAAGAAGACATTCTTTTATAGCCATCAATTTTCTTACCCCAAAAGTAAAATTTGCTCTTTTCAGTCGCGAGAAACAATCCAACAACAGAAAAGCCAATTATGGCATCATTGAACCATGGTTTAGACCAAAAAGGGCTGGTTTAAGCCATTTTTAGCCATTTTAGACCCTTAAATCAGCCATTACTATAGCAATACCTGGTCTAGAGCCTTCAAAACACGACAGAATGTGTGTAAGAGGCGTAGAAACCAGTTAAAACTGTTTTTACTAACATTGTTTTAACTTAATGGTAGTTTTACCCTCTTGGCAGCAGTTAAAACCACCCTGGTTAGTATCAAAACCCCATCATCAATTGAGCCACAGACCCTGTGACGCAATTCCAGGCCAAAAGTGATGAACATTTGCATGGATTTTGACATCCCATGCCAGTCAGCAAGGATTTTGGGGGTCTGGCTCCCCCTTAGAGCTAGAGTTCCTTTTCCCCCCAATTTTAATCTTTCAAATTTATTTTTTCCTTTAATTCCTCAACATGTATTATACTTGTAGTTTACATATGTAATTCAATTGAATTTTACAGTACAATACAGTAATAATTGATACCTCATATGTAAATCAAAGTTCACTCATGTGATACACATGCACATTTTGACATTTCAATTGAATTCAATTGAAAATACTTCAGTTCCTCATAGCTTCTAAATTAAACACAACACCCCAATTTTAACACAAAAATTTATGGTTAACACCACATGTGGTGTGAAATAAATCAAAGTTTTGAGGATTTTCAATTTTTGTATTGAAAATACTAAAAACTTAATTTAAGCTTATTTAGAGTTGAGTTACAAAAATTTCACTCAGAGGTGACCCCACCAAATTTTCATGAGGAATCAAATGGTGAAATAAATTTTATATGTTTATTTATTGGATAAAAAGTTATAATATATTTTATATAACTTCTTACCAAAAATATTTAAATTTCACAAATTTTATTAAAAATTCATTTTTACTTAATTTTTACAAGTAAAAATATAATTTCATAATTTTAGATTTTATTGTAATTTTATTTTTAAATTATAATTAAATTTTGATTTTTAAGTATAAATTTGTATTTATATTTCAATTTTTTTTATAATATAAATAAATTTATTTTTTTTATATTTGTATCTTAATTTATCTTTTGTGGTATTTTGGGTATATGAAAATACCTCTAAGGCTCACGTTCCCTCCACGTAAAAAGGGAATATTAATTTGTAATATTGTTATTTCTAGTGTGCCTGAAATTTCTGAGAAGTTTAGTAGCTTCAGGTATGTCTTTTTCCCTTGTTCTGTCTTCAGACAGATGTCCTGAGAAGGGGCTGACATGGCATTATTTTAGTACAAGATTGATTAATGACCTGTCCACAACTGTCATGACACATGTATGCTTGGTCCTGTTATAAATTATACCATCCAGTAGGTGAAATCTTACTTCATCATAAGATCCTCTTCATGAAAGGCATGTATTAAAGAGTTGTCTTTACAGTCTTTGTTCACTAATTGGCATAAGATGCTACAATTCTTATCTTGAATTTAACTATTTATGACCTCTTCAAAGAAGGTGGTGTTCAAGTCTGTAACACTTATTCCTTCTATTGGGATTTGGTTTTCATAAGTTGTGCATCTTGAACTTGTGATAAATCAAGTTGACCATTGCTCAATTGTGGCAAGTGGCAATAAGATTCCTTGATGTCAAAAGTGGCATTGATATTTTCTATATCTTTTGAAGGTTCAGTAAATATGGATGACTTATCATCTGAATTGTCTTCAATTATGTCATGTTTTTCAACATCAGGTTCCTTTTCAATATTAATTTCATTGATTTCCCCCCTTTTTGGAAATGTATTAGCTAAATGGGTGGTGCTTTGGCAAATATGGAACTTCCTGACTATATCTGCAGATTTATACCTAGCATTATTAGAATTTTCTTTGGGGTTTTTGTCCACAGAATATTTCCAAGGTGTATTAAACCTTGTTTTGAGATCCACCATACTAGAACCAATTTTGGTTCTGGTGGTTACTTCTTCTAATATATTGATAATATCCTCTGCTGAAAATTGTTCAGTAGTCCTGCTTTTGACAGCATGCTCTAAGTCACCTACACATTGTCTCAGAATCTTTCTATGGATCATAAATTCTGACATGTCAGGATATAATGCTGTTAATCTGTCTTTTCATTGGCAAAACCATGGTAAAGCTTTGTCTTTACCAGAATTAAATTTGGCAGATTCAAAGGCTGTTTCCACTTTGAATCTCCAAGCATCATTGGCCCATTTGTTGATAATTTGGGTTTTCCACCAAGTCCAACTTTGGTGTCCATGTGCTTGTCTCAATTTGATATACCATCTGTGAGCGGATTTGGTAAATAAGGTGTTAAACCTGGCTGTTACCAATCTGTCTGGTAGTTCAAAGTCTTCTTTGATCATGTCAATACCTCTGATGAATTCCATATGGTCATAATCTCTTTCACCACTGAAGTGAGGCCATTCCTTAAGTTTTGGAACTTCTTTCAAGAGTGCTTGGCCCATTGTTGGTTACAAGTTATGAAAAGAAGTAGAAAATTCATTTTTTAATTGAGAATTTTCAATATCCAATACCCGTGGATTGGGAATCCCTGTACCCTCATTTTGATTCAGAGGTGTAGACATTCTTGGTAAGGTGTTTAGTAGTTGTTCAATATCATTCATTTTACTATTGTTCCACCTTTGTGAATTTCTTAATTAATGTTGTAAGCTTTGTATAGAGGTTATTACATTCTTTTTATGATCATCCTCTTTATATGTCAGCTCATGCCATAATTCTGTTTGTTTAGTATTATCAGATATAAACTCATTTAACTTTATTGTTAATTTTGATATTTCCTCTTTTGAAACACTTTTTCAAGGCAATTATATGTGTCTTTACTTCAGTAAATAATTTGAAAATATCATCAAGAGCTTTCTTATTATCCTCTTTGATATTATTTATGGCTTGTTTCATTCTTGTTTCAATCATGTCATCAATATTGAATTTAGAATATTTGTCTGTCAATTCCTTAATAATGGCAGATTGTTAATTTATCTTATTTCCAAAAGAATTATCATTATTAGAAGTTTTAATTTTTCTTAAAACTTTTTCAAAACATTCAAGTGTTTCATTGATTTGGATCAGACTCAAGTTATGTGTTTTAAGATTGTCACAAATTGATTTATTTTTATCAGAAAGATGACTTTTTACGTCAGTTATAGCTTGATACAACTCTGGAATAGAATCAAAAATATCAGAAATAATTTTTGATATTTTAATCTGGCTTCCTCCTTCTTCTATAATTCCATCATGGTTCTGGCCATCTGAAATACATTGTCCATGGCATCCTGCTGAATCTTTGGAATACTGTATCCTTGGCTGTAGGGCTTTGGGGCTGGTGCCTTTCCTTTGCCCTTGTTTGGAGCTTGTGGCTGCATTTTCACGTTGGAATTGCTGGTGCTGGCCACTGGGGCTGTTTTTGGCACTTGCTTGGGTGGTGGAGGGTTGTTTTTCCTCCATTCTAGTGTCAAGAGCATCATGTTTTTCTTCTCCATCAATGGATGCCATCCATTGAGCAATTTGCAAGTATTGGGATGGCCCAGGAACTTTCTCACAGTCAGGTAATAATTCATGCAGGTTTTCACAGATCTGCAAGGTTCTGGTACTCCATGTACTGCAGGGAATTGTTGTATGCTTTGCGGCTGGCTTTGTATATGTCTACTGAGGCTTCTTGTGGCGGTGTCAGCTCTTTGTGAAGATAAAATGGTATTATCAGCATCAGAATGACCTATTTTAGTTGTTTGGAAGTCATCAACTGACCCTTTTCCTTCTGTACCTGGTTGGCTTCTGCCATAATCATGTCTATTACCTTTCTGGGAGCTTCTTGAGGGGTTATAGCTGGCTCCTGATCTAGTTGAAGGCATATTTTATGGTTAAAAAGGCTGAAAATTATATTTTTACGTCAAAAAACTTACTATTGGCCAAATTCCTAGCTTTCTGAAGGGTATTACTTATATCCAAGTTAATCAATTCAGAAGATATTGGTTCAGGTTGGGTATTTTGAGTCACAATAACAGTACTATTGTGGTCTGAATTAACAGTACTGGCAGGAATAATACTGGCGAATGTTGAGGCTGTTTCAATGTTTTCTTGTCTTACCACGTTGTCAGACACTAAAATTAATGAAAAAGCCAATTAATTAAGTAAAAAAAGGTTATTTCAAAAAAAGAAATAAAAATATAAGCCTCACTTATAATATAAAAAAATATTTTTTATGGATTTTTTGAATTATAAGTATTTTTTATATGTTTTGAAATTTTTCAATATAAGAAAAAGGTTTGAAAAGAGTAAAGAAAAATATGTCACAGGTAAAATATCACGCCTGGGCCCCCAAATGTAAGGTGTGGATATGAAACTTTGATTAAAAATCAAGTACTTTTCCTGTCCTCAGAATTTGTATAAGGTAAAAATCAATTAAAAATAGTAAGAAATATTATTTTCAAGAGAAAACACGCCAATTTTATTGTTTATAACTTTTTTAGTATAAAACAGTAATATTATAAAGATTTATTGTTTTACCAACAATAAAAATTTATCCAAAAATACTCTACAAGAGATATTTAAGGCTACAAAAGCAATTTCAATTGGAATTAATTGAGCAAAGAACTGAAAGCAATTAATTAAAGAACAAAGTCTTTAAAAAGAATATTAAAGAGAAAACACGCCCAGAAGTGACCAGAGTGAATTTGGAAACAAAGTGACAAAGCTTACAGTGATGAAAGATGCTTTAATTCACTTTTGGGGTGGTTCAGGAGTAAAAATGATTATAAGAGTTACAAACAATGATTATAATGATTTTTTCACGTGGTTAAAAGGATTAAAATGATTTAAAAATGGTGGTTAGAATCTTTTATTGATTGGTTTAACAGGGTTTAAACTAATTATAAAAGAAAAGATTCTAACATGAAAAGAAAAGTGGGGCAAAGAAGACATTCTTTTATAGCCATCAATTTTCTTACTCCAAAAGTAAAACTTACTCTTTTCAGTCGCGAGAAACAATCTGACAACAGAAAAGCCAATTATGGCATCATTGAACCCTGGTTCAGACCAAAAAGGGCTGGTTTAAGCCATTTTTAGCCATTTTTTAGCCATTTTAGACCCTTAAATCAGCCATTACTATAGCAATACCTGGTCTAGAGCCTTCAAAACACGTTGGAATGTGTGTAAGGGGCGTAGAAACCAGTTCAAACTGTTTTTACTAACATTGTTTTAACTTAAGGGTAGTTTTACCCTCTTGGCAGCAGTTAAAACCACCCTGGTTGGTATCAAAACCTCATCATCCATTGAGTCACCGACCCTGTGACTCAATTCCAGGCCAAAAGTGATGAAATTTTGCATGTATTTTGAAATCCCATGCCAGTCAGCAAGGAATTTGGGGGTCTGGCTCCCCCTTAGAGCTAGAGTTCCTTTTCTCCCCCAATTTTAATCTTTCCAATTTATTTTTTCCTTTAATTCCTCAACATGTATTATACTTGTAGTTTACATATGTAATTCAATTGAATTGTACAGGACAATAAAGTAATAATTGATATCTCATATGTAAATCAAAGTTCACTTATGTAATACACGCGCACATTTTGACATTTCAATTGAATTCAATTGAAAAAAACTTCAATTCCTCATAGCTTCTAAACTAAACACAACACCCCAATTTTAACACAAAAATTTATGGTTAACACCACATGTGGTGTGAATTAATTTAAAGCTTTGAGGATTTTCAAATTTTGTATTGAAAATACTAAAAACTTAATTTAAGCTTATTTAGAGTTGAGTTACAAAAATTTCACTCAGAGGTGACCCCACCTCATTTTTTGTGAGGAATCAAATGGTGAAATAATTTTTATATGTTTATTTATTGGATAAAAAGTTACAATATATTTTATATAACTTTTTACCAAAAATATTTAAATTTCACAAATTTTATTAAAAATTCATTTTTACTTAATTTTTACAAGTAAAAATATAATTTCATAATTTTAAATTTGATTGTAATTTCATTTTTAAATTATAATTAAATTTTGATTTTTAAATATAAATTTTTATTTATATTTCACTTTTTATTTTTATAATATAAATAAATTTATTTTATTTATATTTGTATCTTAATTTCTCTTTTGTGGTCTTTTGGGTATATGAAAATACCTCTAAGGCTCACATATGCAGCCATAGGGAGTTTGACAGGCCTTTAATCCTTCAATACATTTACAACCAAGTCATGAAAATCAAGAAAGACAAACTGCAAGGTAGAAGGCCCATTGATGCTCTTATTCACACCCTCAAAGAAGAAAATTTTGTTTGGTCCTCTGCAAGGGATGCTGAGGGACACAATACCTCCTTGTTTTTCATCACCCCCTTGCCATAAAACTGCTCCATGGATTTCCCCATGTCATTCTTATGGATTGTAGCTATAAAACCAATAAGTACAAAATTCCCCTTTTTCATATTGCTGGATTCAGCTCAACCAATAAGACCTTTTCTGGGGCTTTTTGTTTGATGAAGAATGAAGCTGAACCCTCATATACTTGGGCATTAAATCAATACATAGAAAAGGTCCTCAACAACACCAATCTTGTTCCCCCTCCAGTCATTGTTATTGACAGGGATATGGCCTTGAAAAACTGTCTTACGAAGCTCTTCCCAGACACCAAAGTCATGTTATGCATTTGGAACACCAATAAAGATGTACCTGCTCATTGCATGAAGAAAATTGGTCATGGAAATGATTTTGAAAATCTTATGGGCCTTTGGAATCAAGTAATATACTTTCATCTTTCACTATATTCCACTTTTTTTCACTTTTTTTGTATTATTGTTTTTATTGATGACTTTGGGATTCATTTGTTGGGTTATGTATTCATCCACTAAAACGTATTTCAAATACAACTGGAAGAAGCTTCAAAAGCAACTCAAAAATCCTGAAGTCTTACAATATTTGGAAAATATTTGGCTTCTTCCAAAGGAGAATGGATCCTTTTCTCATTTTTTTCCAATTTTTTGTCTTTCATTTTGTGGTTCAAAACTTGAATTCAAACATGAATTATTGGAATAGTAAAAATTGACTTTTTTGAATAGCCATGAATTTCCCCAAGAGACTGTTTGACAAATAAACCTCTACCAAAGAAAACTATATTTTGCTTAAGGATATTGAAGTTTAGTCCTCAATATTATAATTATTAGTTATAACTCAAAGTATTAATTGGGAGGATTCCACTTGGTTGTTCCTACAGGTCCTTTACAAGTATCTTGGATGATGTCTTTAAGTTAACTCAGAATTAGCTCGTAGCATATCTATATCTTTATCGCAAAGTTGACTCATCATTCAATTCTGTAGTATCTCCATGCGTATGTGGTTCATCTCCATGCATGTTCATGAGTTTTTATTCATTATTTACTTAGCACTAGGGTGATTAGGATGGGGTTTTTCTAGAGTATTAAGATAATACTTCCAGATATCTTCGCTTCAGCTCAAAACTATTTAAATGTGATCTTTATATTTATCACCACCTTGTCTCAAGAACTCATTAAATCTTCCATCACCCAGAATTTCCATTTCAACTCAAGGTAAATCAAAATTATTTTATGCCACTATATAAGAGCTTTCATATATATGTTTGGTATTCAAGAGCAAAGGATTTTGTACTAATCTTTAGACTATTCATGATAATATCAAAGGAAATGCAATATATTTACTTTTAAAGAAAAAAAAGCATCCTAACATATAAACTATCATAAAATAAGTTCTTTTATTCAGTTGAAAAGAATTATTTCTTACATGAATACTACTTACAGAAATAATTACACATTTTAATTAACCATTATTATCTCAAAGTATTAAATTAATCAAATATACCTACTATAATATCATTTAAATTCGAGTTTTTGTGCTCTTAAGCTTTTATTTTTCTACTTGGAATGTGTATAAATATATATTTCAATTGATTACCCAGTCAAAATTGCTTTGCAAATAATTGAATAAGGTTAAATTTGATATTCTCTTGAGATATATATTTCTAAGTATATATAGATGTATATTTATCTAGATAAATATGTAAATTTAGGAATATAGGATTAATTAATTCTCAAGTTGAATACAAACCTAAAAATCTCCCGAATATTTATGTTTGAATTGAGATCATATCAAAAAACTTTACATATACCCATTTTTCAATTTTTGGTTCCTGATTTTTTTGAAATAAGACTTTATAGCGAAAAGAAGATTAACTATTTCAAAAGATTATATATGAAAATGTATAGGAAAAATATAAGCATATTCAATAGATGATCATTAATTTTTTCATGATACAAACCAAGCCCAATTTCATTCAATATTTGTCTTTCATTACTTTTGAATTCTGGTTTTTATCTCTTAAGTTTCACTCAGGAGAGCATCTGTCAGTTTTCAATATCTACTTCCTTGTTATTTATTTTGTTTTCTTAGTATATAAGTGGTATATCTCCCCAAATAATCAGTTAAAAAAATTAATTCAATGCGCTCAAATAAGCCTCATGAGTTTTTCTATTTATTATAAGCCAAGAAAACTGATAATACATAAATACAGGCTGAATTGATAGGAGATATTCAGCCTGACCAGTTAAGCTGATCAGAGTTTCTTTTTCAGTAATGCTATATCCAATCAAGATTCAATCATAGATCCAAATTCTATTTCCAATTTACAAGATCCTGCAACAGCTACATTGGTAATTGCATGAAAGGTGTGAATTAAATCTAATGATCCTTTTTCTAGAATTATTACCAATAAGATTGAGGATACAAAAATAAAATTGAAGAATCTCATTTATTTATATATTGGCCTGAGAAAAAGTCCTTCGACATGTATCTCTCCTCAATAAAGCTTAAAAGATATATAAATATTCTTCTAATCTCCAGGTTCTTTTGTTTGTTAACACTCTAGAAAATAAAAACGCATGAGCTGAAGAGAGATATGATAAAATCTGTTGGATAAAAATAGTGCTATTGAGGTGAAATTTCTAACTAAATATATTCAGGGAATATTTCTCCAATTAAACTTTCCAATTTCACCATTTTTGATACTTTCAGTTATTTTAATATTCAAAAAATGTTTGAGTGGGTTTCAGAACTGATTATTGTTTGATATATTCAGAAATTTGTTTGAATTTGTGTCTTGAACGAAGAAATAATTACGATTAAAATTAATAAATCAGTTTTCAATGTTTTATTCCTTCAATTTATTTCTAAATTTTCATTTCTTCAAGTTATAGAGTTTTTATTTTTTCAATTTCTTGTAATGTATTCTTTAAATATGACTTTTATAAAATAAATTGAATTGTGTGAAGAAGAAAACAATATATATATATTGGGATTCAGTATTTACTTTTTTATTTATTCTGCTAATAATTTTCTCTTTATTTTTCTTGGAAAAACTATATATAAATATATAATACAGAGAAAATACATACTAATAATTTGGATGTTTCATAAAATACTTATTAATTACTTATTTAATTAAATTTAAAGAAAAGCTAATGCAATCCCTCATTTTAATCTTCACAGACATGCTCATCAAAATATCTTTCATATAGTTTATTCAGTTACATCAATATCAAAAATGGAAATACAGTATCACCACGGAGAAAATGTGTAGGTCATAGCTTTTATTTTGCAAATGAAAGTCTGAAATTTGAATATGGATTTAACAAAAGTATTATAGAATCCATATGGCCTTCAAAAAAGATGCTACATCAAGAAACCAAACCACCTTTTGAAGTAGCAATCAAAAATGCCATAACTCACTTTGTTTTCTCATTTCAAATGTCTCACAAATTAATTAGACAGGGTAAGAAAAATGAGAGAGGGAGAAGGAGACTCTGTAGATACAAGTGTTTTATGAGAACACAGATTTTTTCAAAACATCAAAATAATGGAAATTAATTCTTTATATATATGATACTGTTTTCGCTTATATTTGTCTCAAAGACATGAAGAATATTTGTTCATTTAAATGAAGATAAATCCCATTTTATTGATTATTATTCTGAATTTAATCAATGCGTTTCCCTTTTTGAATGAAGTTATGTATAATCATGCTTTAGATTTCGAATATGATAGGCTGGGAAAATTTTGATATATATGGCTATAATACCTTTCAATCTTTTTTTGCATCAATCCAAAGAACCAACAATCAATGTATTTATTTAACCTTTGAAAATAAATATTTTTAAGTCGAAGTGATAGCTTAAAAGAAGAATTGTGAATTAAGAAGGCCTCTTATTTCATTTATTAATTTGAATGTTGTGTCAAATTTCAATTTGAATATAAATTTTCTAAAATTGAATATGGGCCACAAAAAGTGTTAGTTAAAAATCAAAATTTATCTTGATTAAATCATAAACAATATTAAAAAATGACATTGCTATAAAAACGATATTAGAAGAACAATTATAAATTCTGATAATATTTTGTTTTAGTGATAATGAAAAAAACCACTTCTAGAGCTCAAACAAATTTACTTGTCTCAATGGTATGGCAACATAAAGCTCAAAATTATATTTATAATATTTTCTACCATATTTCTTTGGGATAATTTTGAGATTATGAGTTTGAAATTGGCTTTATAATAGTGATATTCTAAACAGTTTCAAAAGGAAAACAATAAATAGAAAAATATTACTTTTTGATTCATATTACAGAAAAAAAGGAGATTGATTCATGTATTGATAGTGAGAAAAGATCTTTTATAATCAGATTTGCAGGCTATGTTGTCCTATTTAATCTAAACTACAAGATGGAATTTCTAAATGAAAAAGAATTATTGGGAAATTTTCTTCTATCTTGATATCATTTCAATATCATCAAAATGAAGTAGTATAACATACCTAAGAAAAACTAACTAAGGTAATATGTTTTTAATTTGGGAGAACATGAGATGTGGCACATAATATTAAGGACTCAAAAAAGATGGGATTTTGAAAGAAATTATAGATAGCATGAAGTATTTAAAGCCATATCAAAGGTGCTAATTGACTAGGAAAACAAGGGATGTGACATTTGCTTGATATTACCATTTATTTAAGAAACAACTGGTTATATATTGCTCTAATTGTTTCCAGGAGGGCAGAAAAACAAGTTGAGAATCATTGAATGGCTTCATGCCTTCAGAAAAAAAGGAGTTGAGGTGAAAAGTAAGATCTTTTCAAACAGGATCCTCTAGAGGTTATGGCTTCAAAAACCTATGAGAAATGTAGAAGGAGAAAAACATAAGCATAGGATTTGAAATAGAAAAGTGACAATGATCTTTTTGATAAGTGAATAGACCCTTAAGAAATAACATCACAAAATAAATAAATGAAGGAAAGTTATGATGACTAAAATATTTGCTCAATTTTTTGAACTTTCTCAAAGTGTGACTCTTTTTTTCCCAATTGAGTTATTCTTTCAAGTGTTTGGTTAATGATTAATTAATAAGCTTCTTATCTTCCAGAATGTCAATTTTTTGGTTTTTTTGACATGCTTATGTTATTATGTTTGGTTGAGAGGGGAAACTTCATCTATGTTTGCCTCTGATTTGAAAATGCTTTATGAAATCATAAAATACAAAATTAAATCTTTAAAACACTTGATATTTTGATCAGAATCAGAACACAAGCCTTTTTGGGTGTCTATAGTGCTAAAAGAGATGGGTTTGGATTTGGTGGTACAGTTGACATAAGATCCATTGATAGAATTGAGGTTTCCTTAAATCCTTCAGAATATGTTAGAATATATAAATTAGCATTTAATTTTCTGAAAGCGGTATGAGTTGTCATGGGTGGTTTAGGAATACCAAATTTATTCATTGTTTCAGATATAGATGCACAAATTATAGTGAATTGTTGTGGTTGGGCAGTAAAAATTAGATGATAGAAAATATATTCAGGGTTCTTTTTGTTACAAATATGGGGTTGCAGAGAAAAAGGAAGAGAAATATATATTTCAGGGGAGGTAATGTCCTCATATGTTTCCATATTTAAGATCATAGAGACATAAAGTACTACGTTGGGGGTATTAGAAAATGTTGAAACTGTGCATGAATAGAAGAAAATTTAATTTTTTGTAATGAATGATCATTAAAGGAGGATGAAATATGATCACTGAGCTCCTAAATCCATTTCTTATATTAATTTGAGAATTGGTTGAATTCGAAATTTCCTTTTGAAGGTTTTCTCACCACCCAAAGCTTGAAGATACCATTTAAACAAAGAGGGAATTGCTTGAAAGGTAATTTGATATTAGGCTTGACTTGGATTCCCTGAAGTAAACATTGGAAAAGTATAATAAAATTGCAAATAAAATTACTTGGAAAAGATAGAGAATCCCACATGGGTTCCAGGGCTGGTTGAGAATTTGAGGAAATTATGGGGGAATGGTGAGCTTGTTCAGCCTTTACCAATAAGGGAGAAGTTTGAGTCTGAAAGTCAGATTATTTAGTGGTATTATTGAGGACTCAAGCTGGGGAATGTAATGGAGTGGATTAATTCAATTTATTTGAGTGGGAAGGGTTGAGAACTTCAGCAGAAACATTATAAAATGAGGGGTGTAGTGGTTCAATTCAACTATCATGTTGGGAGCACCATAAGGAGTAGTTTCATTGTATGGAGCTGACATAGTGGATTGAATATGATGGCTGTCAATTGTAACATTCAATTCTTCTACTGAAATAATAAGAAATTTGTCTCAAAAATATTCACTTGGTTGGATAGGTGTCATATTATAAAGAGGTAGAATTGATGAGCTCTCACAAGGTCACTGTTCTCACTTTGTGCTAAAGGATCTTGAATTTGGGGGAAAATACTAAAAGCATGAGTAAGAAGCTATTCATGAGGTGCCATCAATTTATGGAATTGTTCTTCCTTATTTATTATTGCAAGGGATTCAGAATTGTGAGATTGTCTCACTTTTGAAGGGCATGGATTATAAGAGGTATCAGGGGATGGAAAGGGGTATGCTTTAAGTAAAAGCTGAGTGTTGAGGTATTGAGGTGGGCCAGAATCTATTGGAACAGAAGATGTAGTAGGGGAATTAATAATGGAAAGAACCTGTCAAGTATTATTAATGGTGCCAGATTGCTTCATAAAAACAAATTTTGGGTAGTGGTTTATTTTCATTTTGTTGCTTCTTATTTTGGGGTTTATTAACAATAAACCCTTCTGAAAAGGAAGATTGGGGTGAGAATATCAAGGGACCTTCTTTCAAAATGACTTCAATGTTACTATCTATCAAGACAATGGCTCCTGATGAAGACAATCATATGGATAGATCAATGATTATCAACATAAAGTTGGTTTTGGGGGTGAAGAATATATATTAGCTTCTGATTTTTGAGAAATGAATGTAAGTCCCTTTTCTAAATAATTCTTAATTTTAAAAAATATGGAATGTTTTTCAGTTTCAGAGAGGGCATTATTCATAAGTGTCTTGATAGAATGGTGATTTAGATAAAACTCTTTGTGAGAGATAAAAGTATGTTCTTAGGGAGATCTGGGGATATTGATTGTTTTTTAGTAGGTGGGTTATTCACATCAAATTGGATGAAGGTGGGAGGGGTAATATCTGGCTTAAGATTTTGTTGTTGAATAAAAAAATTCATCTTGGGTGCATTTGAAATTTGTGATATTGTTTTTAACAAAAATTATTTCAAAAAGAAATTATGCTGAGATGAGGTTGAAAGAATATGTTTACCAAGCTAAAAGGGGCTGCTATTAACCTTTTTGGTACCTGGATGAGTGGTTATTGATTCTGCATTATAGGAGCACTTGGTACTGTTTAGTTAGAATGGAGAAAGCTGGGGACGTCAAAAAAATCTGGACTTCATTGATTGTATCTGCAATGGAAAATAATTGATGTGATGTACAGTGCCCTTCAAGATAGATAGAAACACTCCTAAAATTGCAGTTTTTTCTACTCATTTTTTTCTCTCCTGCTATTCAATAGCTTCTTTTTTCAAAAAGAAACTTTTCAATTAATTGCTTTTTGTCCTTAAACTCTCTCAACATCCTTTACACATGAAAAGAAGTTTTTTGAAATTATTAAACTTTATCATGAGAAATAAACAAAAATTTAACCCTAAATACTAAATAAAAAGTTAAACTGATAACATAAAGTGATAAATCAATGTAAAATATACTTGCTTAAGGTTAACACAAAGAGAAATCTCAAAAA
Source organism: Austropuccinia psidii (assembly GCA_023105745.1). Lineage (NCBI taxonomy): Eukaryota > Fungi > Basidiomycota > Pucciniomycetes > Pucciniales > Sphaerophragmiaceae > Austropuccinia > Austropuccinia psidii. The sequence goes on from JALGQZ010000017.1 coordinate 15,696,427, forward strand.
CTATTTTGAGTGCATTTTTTTGCTTAGCTCTAATGAAAAATTATCTTTTTCTTTATTCCTGAATTGATTTCAGCTTTATATATCAAAAATAACAATTTAATACAATTTTCTTCTCTTTGAAATCAGATCAATACATCTCTTCAGCTTGCTTTAAAGTTATTTTGAAAGGATTCCATGTTCTGAGGGAAAAGTCAGTCTCACTTCTATTTTGTAAAAATAAACACTTGAGAGGTGATAAAGTCAGTTTTATTCAAATTGAATCATCTCCTCCAGAAGAATGAATACAATATATGTCTCAGTTTCTAGCTGAATATTGCATCAAATAATCTTGCAAGTATCATCACATCAATATGCAAGAATGAAGTAATAGGATTATGATGTTGAGAGTGATGCAAAATTGAGTCTTGAGATTTTTTTATACTCCTTCAATATAAGGTGTGGAGATGAAACTTTGATCAAAATCAAGTACTTTTCCTGTCCTGAAAATTTGTATAATGTAAAATTTAATTGAAAATAGTACTTTTTTGAGATTTTGGAGCAAAAATATGCCAAATTTATTTATTTTCACTTTGTTGGTATAGAATAATAAGAATATTATAAATATTAACTGTTTGACCAATAATAAATATGTATCCAAAAATACTCTACAAGAGATATTAATGGCTACAAAAGAAGGTTCCTCAAGAGCAATTTAAATTGGAATCAATTGAGAAAGGAACTTCAGGTAATTAATATAATAGAAAAGTATTAAAGGAGAATATTAAAGAGAAAACACGCCCAAAAGTGACCAGAGTGCATTTGGTAACTAAGTGACAAAGTTCACAGTGAGTAAAGATGCTTTAGTTCAATTTTGGGGTGGTTCAAGGGTAAAAATGATTATAGTACTTTTTTTACAGGGTTAAAAGGATTAAAGTTATTTAAGAAAAGTTGTTGGAATTTTTCATTGATTTGTTTAAGGGTGTTTAAACTACTCACAAGAGGAAAATATTCAAACATGAAGAGAAATGTAAGGCTTGACTATGAAACAATAAGGAAAAATTACCAATATTTTACTCATTTTACTCTGAATGTCCTTATGAAGTTTAAGGAATAATATAAAATTTCCTTATAATAATAAAGAATTACTATAATTATGGTGTAAAATATTTATATTCTCAAATGAATATAATAACATAAATTATATATTAAAAATATTAATATGTTTATAGAATTTTATTATTGTTAAAAAAAAGAATAAAGGCATAAGAATTTGTTCTCAATAATAAAAAACAATTATAACAATAATGTTACCAATATTAAAGGTATGAATAAATATAAATACTATTTATGTTAATCTAATAATTATTGAAGAAATACTAATAAAGAGAAAATAACCTAATTTTAGCATTTAATTTAATAATTTGTAATACTTTTATGCCAAAATATATAATTTAAACTTATCTAAATTGTATTGACAATGGAAATTAAAAGAAATTACAAATATTCTTGTTTTTACGTGGAATTAGAGATTTTTTTAGAGAAATTTAACAAAACAAATTAAAAAATTGATGATTATAATAAAGATGAAACTTATTATTTTCATATATAATAGTTTTATATAAAAAGAAGAAAGCTTTTACCTTTGTTTTTGATAATATAATGTTTTTGTTGTGCCTGAGGGGGAAATAGAGTAAAAAGAGATCTATTTTTAGTAATATCCTCTCTCCTAGAGTACAAAAGGATTGTAGTAGACGTGCACCAATGGTATCCACTGGAATGGATCAGTATTTTAAGGTTTAGTGATTATTACATCATAATTAAACCATCTCATCTCATTATCATGCCATTATTTAGAGTTATCACTATAACTCTAAGTTTGATGAAATCATAGGCTTGGAAAAAGCCTAAAATTTGTGGATTTTCTTAGTATTAAGCATAATTTAGTAGTATTAACCAGTTTTCCCACTTATATGACTGTTAAACTCCAAATACATTTATGGTGAGTGATCATGAATGATTGATTTCAAGCTTAAATTTTGAGTTATACAGGCTAAAGAGATTAAGAGAGTGAATTCTGATATCTTGGAGTCTCTTATTAAACTTCCAAGGGAATTTTATCAAATTATCAAAACTCTGTTTTTGATGGTTTTTTTGTAGCTAATCCTTTGTGTTGAAATTTACTATTTTAAACTCCAGACCATGATTTCAGGGTGTTGTACCTTGAATATAATGATAAAAAATACATAATTATTCACGTATGAAATTTTGGAACCTGAATATCCAATTATTTTTAGGTTTGAACTATTTTCACAACAAAGTAGTCAACAGCTATAGCAATTTTATTCAATAAACCCTTACAAGTTACAACCTTCTTTATATCTGGTAAGATAAAGTTTGTATCTTTGTGATTACAGTAATTAACTGAAATTTTTTTTCAACTCTCTATCATGTATATTTCAAGAGATATACGCTGAAAACAATTAATATATGTGCTGATAATTAAAGTACATATATTCAGGTTATTTCCTGAAGTATTGACTTTAAAGATATGACATAGAAATGTTATATGTGTAATATTTCATGGGGATTCCAATAGTTAAATTTATTACACATGTTTCTTCATTGGATTCTGAGATAGAAAAGAATTTATTGCTTTTGATGGCATTTGTGCTTATTACACAGTAAGTATTATCTTTACAGATATGACATAAAAATTTCATATGTGTGTTTTACCCTGAGGAATACAATTGTATAATTTCTTTTACATGTTTATTCATTAGTCTCTGATATAATAAATTATTTATACCTATTTATGGCATTTTTACCTATTTTAAGATAGTACTCTTAATTCTTCCTATTAGAATAATTATGATGAGATTATTTTGTAACCTTTTTGGATATGTAGTCATATCTAAAAGACTCACATTCTCTACTACCAAAAAATATTGTACCACAATCTGATATAGTTAATTAGGGTGTTATCCACTTTCCTAGTTCTTCATTAGAATTTATTAGTCTTGAAGCTCAATAATGCCTAACCTTTCTATTATTTAGGTCTTATTTCATTTCTGAGCCTTATTAATAGCTCATTGGCATTAGTAATATATCTCTCAAGTAGCCATTCATCTTCTTGAGTTGGGTTTATATACCTCACAAGGTATTACCTTTCTTTTTTGTTTTTGTCTTTCTTTCTTTAAGGACTTTTACAATTTCCTTTTCTTCTCCTTCTTCTAGAGGGTAAATTTCAAGAGGTGGTTGTTTCCTAAGTGGAAATAACTCTTTGTAGCTTGAGCTTTAAGGTTTTATCAGGATTCCAGGGAAATATTGGTGTTTATTCATTAACTTGCCTGTGAGTACTAGTTCCACAGCATCAGGGCCATGTAGTGCTTTTATCATAAAGGGTCCTGAAACATAATCTTTAAATTTCTTGGGGCCTTTAATGTCATTAAATTTAAGAGTTGATACTAAGACCAAGTCTCCTAATTAAAAATCAGGTGGCTTACAGCTTTTGTCTCATCTTCATTTTTAATATTTGAAATAATCTTGCATGCATCTGTTGGCATGTTGTCTTGCCTTGCAAAGCATAATTTTGAAACTTCTTGCTGTTGAATTTATATCCACTAGGTCCTTTTTGAGAGTTTCATAAGGAAGTCTTGGATTCCAACCTTTTTTCTAACATTGCTGGTGTTTTCCAATTTCAGAGTGGATTTATGTCTTATATTCCAGTTAAAGATCTGGTAATAAGGTACACCAATCATGCGTAAGACCATCAGAGTTTTTGAATTCTAGGACATAAGCATAGAATCTTCTGATAATTTCTTATAAAGTTGGTATCAGTATTTCTGCTAAACAATCTGTTTGAGGGTGGTAAGCTGTTGAGAATGATAGGTTTGTCCCAAACAAGTTGTGAAGGTTTGTCCATAATTCTGAAGTGAATTTTGAATCTCTATCACTTATTATATTTTGGAATAAGCCATTATTACTGATGAATCTATTCCATATAGTTATGTCTATGTCCCTAGATGTGTCATCTTTATGAAATGGTAAGAACATTGGGGCTTTACTGTCCCTATCAGCTAGTACTAGGCATTCATTGAAACTCCTGTCTCCTCCTGGAGCTAAAGCTGTTAGCCAATACATGTGAACTATTTCCCATGGGTATCTTGGTTCTTGGATTTGAATGATCATTACAAACCTCTTTCCTGTGGCTCTGTTTTCTTTTTGAAATCTGTAATAGGTTTGGCCATACTCTGCAACATTGTTTCTCCAATTTGGCTACCAAGAGCAGGTATTTACCCTCTAGTTTCCTATCTTCTGAGTGATTTTCAGATACAACACTATCATGGCAATAATGTAGTATAGCATTTATCAGACTTATATCTGTCAAGGGAATGACAAATGTGTCTTTGGCTCTATCATAATTTATTCCATCAAGGAGGTGGAATCTTCCTTCATCATATGCCTTTTTCCACATTTCATCTAGTTTGGGTGATAGTGATTGGTCTGTGAAATCCTTCATCAAAAGTTGGCAAAAGATATGAAAATCTTCTTCCATCTTGTAGCTTTCTTTTACTTGATTAAAGAATTTGGTTCCAATATCTGTAACAAATATTCATTCTATATGATGTTCTTCCTGTGGTACAAATTCTGGATTTTCAAGTGTTTTTTGCTGAAGCCCATCTGCATTTTTATGAATATTTCCCAATTTATGAGCTATAGTCATACTTCCTCTATATTCTCAGATAGAAATCTTCCATCTAAGTATAAGTCTATTTGTTGTTTTCATGTTTAATAGGGAACTTACAGCATTGCAATCTGTAATTACATAAAACACTGTTCCTTCCAAATAGTAGTGGAACCTTTCTAGAGCCCACACCAAGCAAAGACATGCCATTTGGCTTTCTCCATATCTTTCTTCTGCTGGTTTGATTTGTCTTGAAATAAAACAAATCAGTCCCTAAGCAGGATTTTCATTGATGATCTGTGTCTGGTGCAGTGCAGCACCTAGTCCATCTCCACAAGCATCAATGTACAGCTTGAAAGGTAGTTTCTAATCTGGCATTAGAAAAAATGGGGAACTTTTGAGGGAATTTTTAAATTACTCATATTATTTCACTCTTGTTTCAGTCATTTCATAGACTGTCTGTTGGTAAAAGGGCTTATATCTGGATTTGGCGATTCTTGCAAAGTCCTGTATATGCTTCCTGTAATATCCAGCAAATACTAGAAATTATTGCATTTATTTCCTGGATTGGGGAATTGGCTTTAGCATTACTGCTTCTACTTTGTTTTTGTCTATGCCTAAGCTTAATCCAGATATAACATTTCCCAGTGCTTTTAGTTCATTATATTCAAAGTTAATTTTTTTCAAGGAAATTTTCATATTTACTTGTAATCTATTTTGTAAGATTCTTTCCAGTATTTTCAAGTTATTTTCCAAGTTTCTGAGAAAAATATGATATCATCAATATAGATGATTAAAAATTATTCTGACAACTCTTCAGGAAATATAGTGTTTATCATTCTTTGATAATGAGAAGGTGTATTTTTAATAACAAATGGCATCCTTAAATATTCATATATTCCACGTTGGACTATTATCCTCAGTAGTTTCTTGGCTTTTTCTGTTAAAACATTTTGGTGAAAACCCTTTGAAGAATCCATGGATGTAATGAGATTATCCCGTGACAATTGTTTCAATGTCTCATGGATTCTGGGTATTGGATATCTGTAAGGGATAGTATAGGTATTTAAAGATCTAAAGTCCCCTACCATCCTTTATTTTCCATTGTTCCAAGCTATATATACAGATGTAGTGACTTATAACTGTTAATTATGTATCACTTTTCTCAATACCCCAAGTTCCATTGATTCCTCAATGTGTACCTCCAAGGATTCTCTAGCTCTTGGGCTGGCTGGGTAAGCTGGTCTTCTTAGTAGAGGTGGATAATGTTTTTCCAAATTGAGAATAATGTCTACCTTGTGTCCAGTGATTGCACCTAATGGTTCTTTATCAGTTGCAAAGGAATTCTTGTATTTAAATAAGAGGTCAATTAATCTTTCTTTCATTTTTCTGTTAATTCTGTGTTGAACGCTGCCTCTGTGAGTTGACGTATGAATAAATGCTTTTCTGGGTTTGGCCCTTCATTCTTTATTAAAGTAATTTATTGCTATTTGTTTAAAAAACCAAATTTATTTCATTTGTTGTCTCCCATGGTAAAATATATGTCTTTCTGGCTATATATATCTATGCAATAGATAGAAAAGTCATTATTTCCTAGTATAAAATGGTTACCAGTACAGTTATCCATTACTACAAAATCTACTTTCACCCCTATAAATTGGGAAGCATGAGGAAAAATCAGTGTTAAGTCAATTATTCCAAAGGTCTCAATGCTTTCACTTGCACTACCAAATTTAACCACTTGTATTGGTATAGTTTCTTCTTCCCAATCTGGTATAATTGTTTTCAAGTAACTTTTGGCAACACATGTGCAGTATTCTCCTGTTTCCAGGTTTACTTTTTTCTCTTGGTTTTCAACCATGAAAATCCTTATACTTGAATTTCCAGCTGTATATCCCATTCCTTTAGCAGGCTTGGTTCTATGCAGTTTTACATCTTATATGCTTATAAGGTTTGTATCAGATGTTCCAGCTTCTGGCAAGTTTGAATTTCCATCCAGTACTTCATATATTAAATCAATATTATTGATTTGTGCCTAAATTATATTAATTTAATCCGTTCAAGAAGCTTCTAACTCTTTATTGTCTTTGTCAGAATCAGCTTCATCTTCTTTTCCATTGTGTTCTTCTGTATCCACAATTTCATTGATTTTTGCCTCTTTGAGGCAATTATTGGCTAAGTGTTCCATTTCACCAAATTTATGGAATTTTCTTTGCTTGTTGGCTCTGGGTGTATTGGGTTTGAAAGATTCTCTTGGTTTATGTTTCTTAATAAATGGCTTATTTAGAATTTCAGTATCCAATTTTTTCCATTTTCTTCCAATCTCACTTCTTGTCACTATATCCTCTAGTGCATTTGTCAGGCTTAGTCTATGATAGAGGAGTTAAAATAGTATATACAACTCTAACTATGACTGTGACACAGATAAAAATAGCTACAAAAGGGTTTCAAAGAGTTTAATAAGGGATTTAGTAAAGATTTTTAGTGGTGGTGAGCACTGTTGAAAGCTCTGGGTGCAGTGTTTATCCATTGGGTTACAATAATAAAGACTAAAATAATTAAATTTATAATTATACCTGTTGATTTTTCAAGAGTATAACTGTTTCTGACAGTTGTACTAACTAGAAATTTAAGAGAAGGATAAGTAAATCTTTTCTGGTGGAGAAAAGGCCTCCTTTTATCCTAAGATGGGGTGGAATGGTTCTCTAGGCCATCCACATAGAGTAAGTGAAGAGTTTTTCACTTCTGAGGACTGTATTGTGGTTTCCACAAAGCCTGTATACACTGTATTGGGCTCATATTTGGTTTTGAAACCATATCTGGGCAGTTTTCACCAATACAGGGTGAAAATTTTGAGCTGGGGACCACACAGCCTCTTCTGACATGCCTAATGTGAATAATTCTGAACCAAACCTGTATGGAACCCTGGTATTGAATGGACTATGAGGTATTGAGGCATATACCAGCTTCTTTGTCTGTTTGACACCTTATAATCATAGTTATGGGAAAGTATCCCACAGTAAAGGTGTATGGGCCAAACTATGGGTTTTTGACCTTAAAGCTGCTATAACTTTGTCAGTTCTTGAGATATTGAGCTTAAAATTGGTTCATTGTGTAAACTTGGATGGGGTATACACAATGGTACCTCATTTGGTATGGCTAACATTAAATATGGCAAAGCTATGCCATGTTCAATTTTTGTTATTCAGATATATGATTTTCTCAGAATCTGTATGGAACTTATTTGTCCCATAACCTTTGTTCTGGATGGGATATGGGGAAATTAAAGACACCATCAGATAGCCCTGATTGTGTCCTTTCCAAAAACCCCACTTTAAGTATCTCACACAATAATTGAAGAAGTTAGATGGGAGGTGAAGACTTTGTTCACCCTTATTTGACCTTTTTTTGGCCATACCTTCTATAATTTTTGTGTTAGCTCAATTTGGCTAGTCCCATTGGATAGCCCTTATATAGAACTTCAATTTGGATACCCATTTGTATGGAGTTAAGCCTCTTCCTCTGGATTTCAGATGAGAGGTGAAATTAAGTTTTATGCCTAGCAACAACGTTTTTCAGGAATAACTTTGTTATTATTTGTCCTATGATAATAGGACTTGCATATTTGAAAAGAGGTGAGTTTCCTCTTTCCTTTGATACCTTTTGAGCTGATTTGGCTAAGATCCATTTCTGGTGGGATCTGGGCTTTACCATTGGCTTTTGGTATTTGGCTGTCATGCTTGTGCTCTGGTTTTGAGTCACAGGCTGACAGCATTAATTTACTCTTCTTTGAAACATGGCTCCATACACCTGCTCCTCAGTTAATGTTACAGTTATCCTCCACACATTTTGAGTATCTTCATATGAACCATTTTTTGTGAAATTTCTGGGTACAGTGCATTTAATCTTTCAACTTGTTTTAGGAACCAAATCAGAGGTTTATCCTTATCTGGCTCAAAGAAGGAATTTTCAAATTCATCTTCTATTTTGTACCTCCAGGCATTATTTTCCCACTTGGTGATGATTTCATTTTTCCACCAAGACCAGGTATTTTTTCCATTTGTTTGTCTTGTGCCATAATACTATCTTTTTGCAGATTTTTCAAATAATGGATTTAATCTGGAAGTGATTAATTCATCTGGTATGGCATGATCCTCTTGTAGCAGGTCATTTGTTTCAATAAATGACATATGGACATATTCACCCTCACCTGTGAATGTTGGCAATTCTTTTAATTCAGGTACCCCCTGAACTAAGATTTGATTATTATCTTGATGGCTCCAGTATGATATGAATGGAATTTTTACTTCCTCTTTTTGCTTGTCAGGAATTCTTATGTGAGAAAATGGGATTGATAACTTTGGCATATTTTAGTTAGCCTCATTTATTCTATCCTTTTTCTCAGTAATAAGTCTTTTTTAACTTTGAATTTAATCTTTCAGATTCATTCTTGCTTCATCACTTTTCTCTAAATGGTTTAGAAGTGGTTTTTGATGTTATTAAATCTTTTCTTCAAAGTATTCAACAGACATGCTTAATTTGTATAATTTTTCTGTCAGATTATCAATACTCACATTATAATTGATTGTCAAAGTCTTTTCTTTGATATCGTTTATGTATTTATACAATTCTTGTTGTCCTTGAATTAATTTCTGAGTATTGTAAGTTTAGACTTTTGGTTTTTTATTTTCAACCACAAATTTAATTATGTCAATTTCTTTTGTATTCTGCACACCAGTTTGTGTTGAAGATAGTAAACTACTTCTCATTCATTGTAGAGGCAAAATACTACTTTTGATTTCTGTTAAAGTATTTACAAAATCAGGAGAAAAAGTTATTTCTTTGGGAAATGGGATTGTCTCATTGTTTGTTCTTCTTTGTCCTTGAATTCCATAAAGGTTCTGGACATGTTGAAAACATTGTACATGGAATCTTTTTGGATTTTTGGAATCCTGTAACTTGGGGAATATGGCTTCCTCCAATTTGTTTTCTTGTTCTTCTTAGCCTCTTAGGGAAGTTGGTTGACTTGTGGCTTGCTGGTAGAAGCTACTGGGGCTTCTTCCTTGCTTGCCTCCCTCTTTTTGGAATGGTATTCCTTTATCTTATTGATATGAGCTTTGGATGATAGTGGATTCCATCCATTTGAGTATCTCACTATTTCCTTCTCTTTGACAAGCTTTTTCAGGATGTGCCTGGAGTTCATCACTTATTAGTGGATTTGTGGCAGCATTTCCCAATCCTTGTCCTTGTACACAGTGTAGTATTGTTTTTACTGGCTCATTTATATGTCTATTTGAGCCCTCTTAATGTGATTTGTACCTGTTGGAGTTTCTCATGCTTATTTCCAACTCTGGCTCAGATATTATGGGCATTTCTAGGACTTTCCTTTGGGATATGGCACTTCCTTGTATGGATTCTGTTCCACTGGGGATTTTCCTCTTTCTTTTCCCTTTTGAAGAATCAATTCTACTTCTGACTCCAGTTCAATCTGATTGGGTGGAGTATTGGGAACCTCTTCTAATAGTCATAATTCAGAGAATAGAAATAAAAATAAATTTCAGGACACTAAGAATATTTTTATGGAAATTTTAAGATAGGTACTCACCTTCAGAGTCCTGAACAGTGGATCCTACAAAGACTAATTTCTTGGCATTTCTTTTCTTATTGACACAAGATGTTGGAGAAATTTCACAAGTTTCTTCCACCAATCTCTCAATAGTAGCCTGGTTGTCTTCAAACACTAAACAAGACAAATAAATATAAGTATTTTTGTAAATAGTGTTATTTTTGAGAAGTGATGGCAATTTCCACTTTATTTATTTTTATATCTTGAAAAAAAATAGAAATGAATAAAAAGAAATAAAAATGATTTTTATTGTGTTTTTTATTTTTTATTATTTTTTATATTTTTTATTTTTCAAGAAATAAGAGAAAATTAATATTATTCTTTTTGAAATTAAATTATAATATAAATTTCTTTTCAACTTATAAGTATCTTTTTTAATTACTGAAGTTACTCAAAGAAAGTTCTTGAACATCTAAGGATGTGAAAAACAATGTGTAAGACAGTAAAATTGCTTTCCAAATGCCTCAATAGCTTTTAAAAGAAAAATATAGAATTATTATATAGTTTTATGATAATGATTATGGTTTTTATTGCATAAACCCAATTAGAGTCTTTTTGAAAGGTCTTTCAAGTAAATATCACGAAAAGGCCCCTAAATGTAGAATGTGACTATGAAACAATAAGTAAAAATTACTAATATTTTACTTATTTTACTCTGAATGTCCTTATGAAATTCAAAGACTATTTATATTATTAAATAAGTATAATAATATAAATTATATATCGAAATATGATAATTAATATATTTATAGCACCTTATTATTAAAAAAATAGTAAAAGTGTAAGAAATTGTTTTTTAATAATAAAAAACAAGAATAACAATAATATCACTAATATTAAATTTGTGAACTGATATGTATACTATTTATATTGATTTAAAAATTATTAAGAAAATGATAATGAAGAGAAATGATGATAAGAAAAATAATAACCTACTTTTAACACTTGATATAATAATTTTGAATAGTTTTAATACAAAAAATGTAAATACAGCTTATTTAAATTGTATTTACATTGAAAATTGAAAGAAATTACAAATATTCTTGTTTTTATGTGGAATTTGAGATTTTTTAGAGAAATTTAATGGAAACAAGTGAAAATTGATTTAATCACATCAAAGCTGACTATTATAGTAAAAATAAACTTGATTCTATTAATATATAATAGTTTTGTATAAAAAGAAGAAAGCTTTTACCTTTGGTTTTAACAATTTAATGTTTTTGTTGCGTATGAGGGGGAAATAGAGTAAAAAGAGCTCCATTTATAGTAAATTCCTCTCTCCTAGAGTCCAACAGGCTTCTAGTAGACTTGTACCAATAGTATCCACTGGAGTGGATCAGTGTTTTAAGCTTTAGTAATGATTACATCATAATTAAACCATCTTATCTGATTATTACTTCATTATTTAGAGTTATCACTATAGCTCTAAATTTAATGACATAATAGGCTTAGAAGAAGACTAACCTTTGTGGAATTTATTAGTATTAACCATGGTATAATAGTATTCACCAGTTTTATCACTTATATGACTGTTAAGCTTAAAATAAGATTACAGTGAGTGATCATTAATTATCAATTTTAAGCTTGAATTTTGATCATTAATAGGTTTTGAGCTATATACGCTACAGCCATTCAGAGAGTGAATTCCAATATCTTGAAATATCATCATGAAACTTCCAAGAGCATTTCACTAAATCATCAAAATTCTATTACTGATGATTTTTCCTGTATTTCATCTTTTCTGTTGAAGCTTGCTATTTTAAGCTTCAAACCATGATTTAAGGGTGTTTTACCTTGAATATATTGATAGAAAAATACATAATTACTCACATATGAACTGTTAAAGCCTGAATACCCAGTTCTTTCTAAGTTTGGACCATTTTCACAACAAAGTGGTCAACATCTATAGCAATTTTATTCAATAAACCCTTAGAAGCTATAAGCTTGTTTGTAAAATGTCAAATTAATTTTCTATCTTAATTGTTAAAGTAGTTATGTCTAAGATCTATTCTTGTTTCAACTCTCTATCATTTATATTTCAAGAGATATAAGCTTAAAATCATGAATATATATGCTTATTATTAAAGTGCATATATTCAGGTTATTTCCTCAAGTATTGACTTTACAGATATGAAATAAGACTTTATATGTATAGTTCTTCATGTGGAATCCAATGGTGCAATTTCTTGGCATGGTGTTTCATTTGTTTTGAGATGAAAAAGAATTTGTGCCTTTTTATGGCATTTTGGCTTATTACACAGTAAGTAATATCTTTAGAGATATTACATAAAAATGTTATATGTGTATTGTACCCTGAGGAAACTAATTGTGAAATCTATTTCACATATTTATTGATTAGATCATGAGTTAATAAATGACTTATGCCTTTTCATGGCATTTTTACCTATTTCAGATGATATTTTAAATTATTATTATTAGAAAGATTATTATAAGGTTATTTTGTGACCTCTTTGGAGATGTGGTCATATCTCAAATACTCACAAGAAAAGGGATGATAAGGAAGACATTATTTTATAGCAACCAATTTTGTTACCCCAACAGTAAAGTTTCCTCTAATCAGTTGTGAGAAACACAATGACAATAGAAAAGCCAATTATGGAATCATAAAACCTTGTTTAAAACCAAAGAAGTGGTGTTTCATCCATTTTTTGTTATATTCAGCCTTTTTAGTCCCTTAAATAAGCCATTGCTATATTAATACCTGGTTTCAAGCCTTCAAAACACATCATCATTTGTTCAAGAGACATCAAAAATAGTTAAAACTGTTTTTATTAGGATTTCTTTAGCTTAAGGGTAGTTTTACCCTCTTGGAAACAGTTAAAACTGCCCTGGTTGGTATCAAACCCTCATCATCAATTGCGTAACAGACCCTGTGACTTGACTTAAGGCCAAAATTGATGAACTTTTGCATGAATTTTGATTCCCCATGCCTGTCAGAAAGAAATTCGGACAAGTCTGGCTGTAAGATGTGTCTATGAAACTTATTGATAATATTACTATTAATCAACAGTACTATCACTTTTCTTATGAAATATAATAATAAAAACTCTTATAATCACAATTAATTAATTAATTAATTAATTCTTTTACTTGGTATACACTACTAGTGATTATAACAGTAAGCAGTAATTGTTTACTAGAATCAATTGCAAGAAGTATTTAATAATAAAACTTATTTATTAAGATAATAAAATTATTTTAATATATAATTATCTTGGGTAAGAATAATTATAAATATAATTCTTGAAGAAAACAATTACTAGAGAAAAACGTTTAAGAATTGAGATAAATCACTCACTAATACTCCAAAGAACTTATCAAAGATAAAAGTAGAGAAATTTGATGGATAATTATGGATTTAAAGGATCACAAATGGATATATAACAGTTTTACAGCAGTATATAGTTGATTTATATGATTTCACGTCTTTATGATTGATTCTGAAAGAATAAAACACTTAAGAAAGGTTTTAACTAATACTTACTTGTTGGCAATAAAGGTATAATTGAATAATGTGATGATTTGGAAAAAACAGCAAGAGGAGGCCTCTTTCAAGTCTAAGACAGCTCACAGAGGCGTGCCATTAAGCAAACTGAAAAGCAAGTCAGTGAGAAAACAATAAACCTTTTTAGATTATTGATTGCATCATCTGTTGTCACGTAAGATTATCTTAATTATTTAATTGAGGCTTTTACATGACTACCAACCCATTTAAGGTTAAGAATAAAAGGAGTAACAAGTGTAAATATTTTTTTATTCCAAAATAATCATTTATTTTTCAAATTTATCAATGTTATTGGAAATTTAATCACAGAATGTATTTTCTGTAAATTTTTAAAGATTCTGTGTTTCACGTGGAATCATCAAAAATGGACTGTAAGTAAAATGTGAGACTTTACTCATAAAAGTAAAATTATTTTTGGTTTTTATATGAATTTTAAATCTCTCAATTGGTCCTGAAAGTTTCAGAAATATTCATTAAGAATTTTCTTTTTAATGAATTTTTGAAGTTTTTACCTCATTTCTATGTAGAATTGCAAATAGCAGTATATGGCTGGTTGGTATGTGGTAAATCAATGTATATTAGTCCAAAAAGGGTTTTAATTAATCTTTTGGTGTTTATCCATGGAGAGACATTAAGAATTGACATGGTTACAGGAGTCTAAGTTGCTCTTTACCCCCTTGGCATGTCAAAATAGCAATTCATTTGGTATTTTCTTATGATATACTGAAGTTCTGACTTGGTAACCAAGTTCCCAAAAGATTTTAGCTTACTAATTGGGCCAAGATCAGCCATGGGTCCAAGCTTTGGAGATTTTCACGCCTCAGAGGCCTCAGAAGTTGGGTACCCTGGCTCTCTTTGATGTCTTTTGTCCCCCTTGACTATTTTTCATGTCAAAAATAGAAATTCATGCTTCAAGTGAGATATCCACTATGGGTGTACCAAAAGTGCATGTAAGAATACCATAATATTAAGTGCCCAAAACATGCCTGACACTATTCTTAGTGTAAATGTATCATGGGATTTCTCACATTCCCATTCTTTTGGCGTGAAATTGAGAAAAAAAAATTTTCACAGATCTTTTATGTGGTATTGAAGTATTTTCCATATTACCACCCCAAAAAGCTGATTTGAGCTTATTCACTCTATGGAGCTGCCCTAGGTGAAATTTTGTGTAGAATCCAAATATGGCCCTAACTCCATGGATTTACTTACTCAATAAAAAGCTATTCATCTTTTCTGAAATGAAAAGAGATGAATTTTGAATATATGCATGACTTATGGGTTATGCATAATTCAGAATTTATTTTTAAGATAATTGTGGCCTATTTGGGTATGTAAAATATACCTCAAGGCTCACATTCCCTCCCACAAAAAAATAAAATTTTACTGCAATTTTATCAATGGTATAAAGGAGAAGAAGGCCCAAAAGGAGGTTAATGTACACTGTCCAACCTCTTTACATTACTCAGATAAAGTAATTTCAAGCACATTGATAGACATATTCAGGCTTGTGGCCTTCTTTCATGTCTAAATCTTCTTAAGAGCATATCTGAGTAAGGTAATTCTGATTCTGCCAGCCATTCATCTTCATGTACTTTATTTCTATATCTGACAAAATATTCTCTTTGATTTTTACTCCTAAGTCTCCTTTCTTTATCTTTTTGTCTCCATTCTGTTCCACTGGTGGTACAGTCAAAGGAGTTGGGTTCCTTAAAGGAAACAATTCTTTGTCAGCTGGTTGATAAGGTTTTATCAAGCTGACTGGAAAAGTGGGGTGTGTATTTCCCAATTCCCCACTCAATTTCACTTGAACTGCATTGGTTCAATGTAAGGCTAAAATAACATAAGTTCCTACATAAGAATCTATAAGTTTCTTTGGGCCTTTGATATTATTAAAGTTCAAGTTTGAAACTAGAACTAAGTTCCCTACTTTGAAGTCTGGTACTTTGTGACTCTTGTCCCACTTCTTTTTTTCATAGTCAAAAGCATCATTCATACTTTGTTTTGCATGATGTTTTACTTTATCAAGCATTATCTTGAATCTGGAAGCTGTAGGATGAATTTCAATCAAGTCTTTCCTCAGTGTGTCTGCTGGGAGTTTTGGATTCCATCCTTTTTCTAACATAGCAGGAGTTTGACCTGTGGAAGAATGGACTGATGTCTTATATGCCAATTCTAATGCAGGTATTAGAGTGCAAAAGTCATGGGTAAAGCCATCTGAGTCTTTAAATTCTAATCCATAAGCACAAAATCTCCTGATCATGTCTTCTAAGGTTTGAATCATTCTCTCTGCTAGCCCATCTGTTTGAGGGTGATATGATGTAGAAAATGATAACTTAGTCCCAAACAATCTATGAAGATTGGTCCAAAGTGCAGATGTGAACTTGGTATCTCTGTCACTTATAATATTTTTAAATAATACTGTATGAGAAATAACTCTACTCCATAGAAGAAGAGCTGTATCCATAGCTGTGTCATCTTTATGACATGGTAAGAATATGGGAGTCTTGTTATATCTGTTTACAATGACTAAACAAGCATTATAACTCTTGTCACCACTTGGAGGAAGTGCTGTGACCCAATCCATGTGAACAACTTCCCAAGGGGATTTTGGTTCTTGAATATGAATCATTAGTCCAAATTTATTGCCTGTACTCCTGTTTTGTTTTTGGCATCTATCACAAGTGTGGCAATATTAAATGGTTTCTTTTCTCCAAGATGACCACCATGCACAGTCCTTCACTTTTTCAAGTGTTCTGTCTTCTTACAGGTGTCCAGAGTAGATGCTATCATGGCATTCATGAAGAATGGTATTGATAAGCAATCTGCTACACAATTTCATTACACAAGAATGTTTGATTCTGTGGTAAATAATCCCATCAAACAAGTGAAATCTTCCTTCAGAAGAGGAATTCTTCCAAACTTCATCCAGTGCATTGACTAAAGATTTATTTTTGCAGTATTTATCTAATAAGGGAGTCAATATATTGCAATTCTTGTCTTGCTTAGAAGATTCTCTGACTTCTTCAACAAATTAAGTCCCAATATCAGTTATGTTACTTCCTTCAATTGTAATCTGTGGTTCTGCTTCCAAACGTACATAAGCTGGGTTATCAGGAGTATTGGCTAATGCCCACCTGCTAAGTCCACCAGAATTCTTGTGAATGTTTGCTGCTTTATTATCTATAGTCATGTTTCCTCTATATTCCTAAATGGCTGTTTGACATCTCAACATATGTCTGTTGGGAGTTTTCATGTTCAGGAGTGATTTCACAGCATTAAAGTCAGTTATCACTTCAAAAACACTTCCATCAAGATAATAGTGTAATTTCTCAAGTGCCCATACCAAACATAAGCACCCCGTTTGGCTTGCACCATATCTGGCTTCTGTTGGTTTGATTTGTCTTGAGATGTAACAAACTGGTCCTTCTGTAGGTTTCTCATCAATAATTTTAACTTGATGTAGGGCTGCCCCTAATCCATCTTCCCATGCATCAATGTACAACTTAAAAGGTATATTACAGTCAGGCATGAGGAGTAAAGATGCTTCTGTAAATGCTTTCCTTATCTTCTCACAAGCTTTAATTCTTTCCTGTGTCATCTCAAATACTGTCTCTTGATCACAGATTCTATAGAGTGACTTGGCTACAATTGCAAAGTCTTTTAGGTGTCTCCTGTAATAACTGGAAAAGCCAAGAAACAACATCATTTCTTTCTTATTATGGGGTATTGGCTTAAGTAACACTGCTTCCACTTTATTTTTGTCAATACCCAAGCTTAAACCAGAAACAATATGTCCTAAAGCTTCAAGTTCTTCAAAGCCAAAATTACCTTTCTTGAGTGCAATCTTCATATTCACTCCTGTAAATTTGTCAAGTACTCTTGCAAGTCTTTAAAGGTGCAAAGACCATCAGTCAGAACATATTATAATATCATCAATAGAAATGATAAGCCATCCTTCAGAAAATTCTGTGGGGAAGATGGTATTCATCATTCTTTGATAACAAGATGGTGCATTTTAAATACCAAATGGCATTCTAAGATACTCATAAATACCACAGTGAGGAATAATTCTAAGTAATTTCCTAGTTTGGGCATCAAAACATTTTGATGAAAGCCTTTCAATGACTCTGTGGATGTTATATACTTGGCTTTAGACAATTGGGTCAAGGTTTCTTGAATTCTAGGAATTGGATACGTATCTGAAACTGTACACGTATTCAATGCTCTAAAATCTCCAACCATTCTTGATTTATCATTATGCCAAGCAATAATAACAGGTGTTGTCACTTCAAATTCATAATTATGGCCTACTCTCCTCAGTACAAAAAGTTTGATCAACTCTTGGATATGTTTCTCCAAGGCCTCTCTAGCTCTGGGACTGGCTGGATAAGCTGGTCTTCTAAGAACTGGAGGGTCTGGTCTGTCAATATTAAGAGTAATATCAACTTCATTCCCTTTTATAGTGCCTAATGGTTCATTATTAGAAACAAAGGCATTTCTATATGTGTATAACACATCAATAAGTTCATGCCTAATCTTTGGTAATAATGATGGATTAATTTGTGCTTCAACAAGTTTATTAGCCGCAAATTCTTCCTTATAAGTATCTTTAACAGAAGATATTACAAATATTTGCTTTGGCATATTGGAAAAAGCAAATTTTTATCTTTTATTTTCTCCAATTGTGAAATATCTGTCTTTATGGTTATTGATTTCAATGCCATAAATATGCAAGTAATCATTTCCAAGAATAATGTGCTGAGATGTGCAATTGTCCATTACTACTATTTCAGTTTTCATGCTTACACTTCCTGCTGGATGTGGAAATACAAGATTAGTTTCCAATATGCCCAAAGGGTACATATTATTACTGGCACTACTAAGTTGTACACCCTCTATTGGTAATAGATGGCTTTGCTATCCAGGGAGTGTGGCTTGAAGATAATCTTTGCCTACACAAGTAAAAAATGCTCCTGTATCCAAATTTACTTTGGCTTCAATATCATTAATCAGGATTGATGTAATACAAGATGCTCCAGCAGTGTATCCTTTACCTCTAGCAGGTTTGGTTTTACACATTCTGGAATCCTGAAGATTTATCAGGCTACGACAGTCCTCACTTTACTGTGGCGAGTGAGTATGGACTTCTGCAACCTCAAATAAAGCTGTAATGTTTTCAATGGGATAGTCCTCTACTGGTGTATCCTCAGAGACTGCATAATCTAGGTCATATGCTTCTTTCTCTTCAGTAAACTGAACTTCATTAATCTTTGCCTTTTTGGTGCAAGTGTTGGCCAAATTTGAAGTGCTTCCACATTTATGACACTTTGAAACAGGTCTTTCAGGCCTCTTATCTTCTCTGGAAGTGTTAGAGACCATTTTGAATTCCATAGGGACTCTAGTCCCTGTCTCTACAAATCTTGTTCTAGTAATGATATCTTCCATGGCATTGATGTTGTCTTCTGTTTAACAGGGCTCTGCTCATCTGCAAATGATAGCATGTTTTTGTTCTCCTCCACATTTTCTTAATATTTTTGTATTAATCATAGAGTCAGACATATCTGGGTGTAAGGCAGATAATCTGTCTTTCTGTTTGAGGAAGCAAGTAAGGCTTATTGTTTTCTGAGTGAGAATTGGCACTTTCAAAAGGATTTTCCATTTTAAATATCCAGAAATCATTAGGCCATTTGTTGATTATTTCACATTTCCACCAAGGCCAATCATGTTTACCATGATCTAGTCTCATTTTGTAATACCATTTCTTTGCAGTTCTTGTAAGGTGTGGATATGAAACTTTGATTAAAAATCAAGTACTTTTCCTGTCCTCAAAATTTGTATAAGGTAAAAATCAATTAAAAATAGTAAGAAATATTATTTTTACAACAAAACACAACAATTGCATTGTTTATAGCTTTCTTAGTATAAAACAATAATATTATAAAGATTTATTGTTTTACCAACAATAAAAATTTATCCAAAAATACTCTACAAGAGGTATTTAAGGCTACAAAAGAAATTTCAATTGGAATTAATTGAGCAAAGAATTGCAAGCAATTAATTGAAGAACAAATTCTTTAAAAAGAATCTTAAAGAGAAAACATGCCCAAAAGTGACCAGAGTGAATTTGGAAACAAAGTGACAAAGTTTACAGTGATGAAAGATGCTTTAATTCACTTTTGGGGTGGTTCAGGAGTAAAAATGATTATAAGAGTTACAAACAATGATTATAATGATTTTTTCACGTGGTTAAAAGGTTCAAAATGATTTAAGAAAGGTGGTTGTAAGCTTTTATTGATTGGTTTAACAGTGTTTAAACTAATTATAAAAGGAAAAGACTCTAACATGAAGAGAAAAGTGGGGCAAAGAAGACATTATTTTATAGCCATCAATTTTCTTACTTCAAACGTAAAATTCACTCCTGTCAGTCGTGAAAAACAGTCTTACAACAGAAAAGCCAATTATGGCATCATTGAACCCTGGTTTAGACCAAAAAGGGGCTGGTTTAAGCCATTTTAGCCATTTTAGACCCTTAAATCAGCCATTACTATAGCAATACCTGGTCTAGAGCCTTCAAAAGACGTCAGAATGTGTGTAAGAGGCGTAGAAAGCAGTTGAAACTGTTTTTACTAACACTGTTTTAACTTAAGGGTAGTTTTACCCTCTTGGAAGCAGTTAAAACCACCCTGGTTGGTATCAAAACCTCATCTTCAATTGAGTCACAGACCCTGTGACTCAATTCCAGGCCGAAAGTAATAAGATTTTGCGTGGATTTTGACATCCCACGCCAGTCAGCAAGGATTTTGGGGGTCTGGCTCCCCCTTAAACTAGAGTTCCTTTTCCCCCCAATTTTAATCTTTCCAATTTATTCTTTCCTTTAATTCCTCATCATGTATTATACTTGTAATTTACATATGTAATTCAATTGATTTGTACAGTACAATACAGTAATAATTGATACCTCATATGTAAATCAAAGTTCACTTATGTAATACATGCACCCATTTTGACATCTCAATTGAATTCAATTGAAAATACTTCAATTCCTCATAACTTCTAAGCTAAACACAACACCTCAATTTTAACACAAAAATTGATGGTTAACACCACATGTGGTGTGAATTAAATTAAAGTTTTGAGGATTTTCAACTTTTGTATTGAAAATACTAAAAACTTAATTTAAGATTATTTAGAGTTGAGTTACAGAAATTTCATCCAGAGGTGACCCCACTTTATTTTTTATGAGGAATCCAATGGTGTGATAATTTCTTTATTTTTATTTATTGGATAAAAATTTATAATATCTTTTATATAACGTTTTACCATAAATATTTGAATTTCACAATTTTTATTAAAAATTCATTTTTACTCAATTTTTACAAGTAAAAATATAATTTTATAATTTCAAATTTTATTGTAATTTTATTTTTGAATTATAATTGAATTTTGATTTTTAAATATGAATTTGTATTTATATTTCAATTTTTACCTTTATAATATAAATGAATTTATTTTATTTATATTTGTGTCTTAATTTATCTTTTGTGGTCTTTTGGGTATATGAAAATACCCCTAAGGCTCACATTCCCTCCCCCTAAAAAAATAATACTACTTTGTAATATTGTTATTTCTAGTGTGCCTGAACCTTCTGAGAAGTTTAGTAGCTTCAGGTATGTCTTCTTCTGGCAACCATTCATCTTCACAAGTTGGGTCACTGTACCTAACAAGGTATTCCCTTACTTTGTTGGTTCTCAACTTTCTTTCTTTGAGAACTTTCGTAATTTTCTTACTACCAGATGACTCCATAGGAGGTATAACTTGGGGAAATTTCTTCCTCAAGAGGAATTTTTCAGCATCACTAGATTTATATGGCTTTATCAAGCTCACTGGAAATGTAGGATGCTTATTGCTAAGTTCCTCAGATGAATCCACTTCAACAGCATTTTCTCCATGGAGGGCCTTAATAAGAAAAGGTCCTGCAAAGGAGTCTTTCAGCTTTTCGCATCCTTTGACTTTATTGAAGTTAGTGGTGGATACAAGAGCTAAGTCCCCCACTTTGAAATCTGGTGTTTCATGTGATTTATCCCATTTGTCCTTAGCATATGCAAAAGAGTCCTCCATGAACCTTACTGCATGCTTTCTAGCTTTGTCTAGCATTCCTTTGAAGCAGGCAGCTGTGGTATGTATTTCAATCAAATCTTTCCTCAAGGAATCTTGGGGTAATTTGGGGTTCCATCCTTTTTCTAGGATAGCAGGAGTTTGATTGGTACTGGTATGGATTGATGTTTTATATGCTAATTCCAGTGCCTGGCAACAGAGTAAACCAATCATGGGTAAATCCATCACAATCTTTGAATTCAAGGCCATATGCACAAAATCTTCTTACCATGTCCTCTAAGGTTTGGATCATCCTTTCAGCCAGGCCATCAGTTTGTGGGTGGTAGGCTGTAGAGAAATACAGCTTAGTGCCAAATAATTTTTGAAGATCTGTCTATAGTGCTGAAGTGAACTTGGGATCCCTATCACTAATGATATTTGTAAATATCCCAGTCCATGACACTACTCTATTCCATATCAGAAGAGCTGTATCCATGGCTGTATCATCCTTGTGGCATGGTAAGAAGATTGGAGTTTTACTGAATCTGTCCACAATCACTAGGCAAGCATTATAACTTCTGTCACCTCCTTGTGGTAGGCCAGTTACCAAATCCATATGGACAATTTCCCAAGGTCTACTTGGTTCCTGGACTTTTATCATATTCCCAAGTCTTTTGCCAGTGGATTTATTTTCCTTTTGTCATCTGTCACAGGTCTTGAAATACTCTGCAACATCTTTCTGCTACATTGGCCACCATATGCAGGTATTTACTTTCTCTCTTGTTCTATCTTCAGACAGATGTCCTGAAAAGGGGCTATCATGGCATTCTTTTAGTACAAGATTGATTAATGACCTGTCCACAACTGTCATGACACATGTGTTCTTGTTCCTGTAGTAAATTATACCATCCAGTAGGTGAAATCTTCCTTCATCATAATATTTTTTCCATACTTCAACCAAGCCATGTATTAGAGAGTTTTCTTTACAGTCTTTGTTAAGTAATTGGCATAAGATGCTACAATTCTTATCTTGAGTGTAACTATTTCTGACTTCTTCAAAGAAGGTGGTGTTCAAGTCTGTAACACTTATTCCTTCTATTGGGATTTGTGGTGAAGCTTCTTCTGGCACATAAGCAGTATTACCAATATGGTTTGGTAATGGCCATCTTCTTAGTCCATCTGCATTCTTTTGAATATTCCCATCCTTATGAACAATAGTCATATTGCCTCTGTATTCTTGTATGGCTATTTGCCATCTGAGCATATGTCTGTTGGGTGTTTTCATGTTCAAAAGTGATTTAACAGCTGTACAATCTGTTATCACCTCAAAAACACATCCCTCCAAGAAGTAGTTCAATTTTTCCAAGGCCCAGACAAGGAATAGACATTCCATTTGACTTGCTCCATATCTGGCTTCAGTTGGTTTGATTTTCCTGGATATGAAACATATGGGTCCTTCTACAGGTTTATCATTTATGATCTGAACTTGGTGAAGTGCAGCACCCAGCCCATCCCCTGATGCATCAATATACAATTTAAAAGGCAATTTAAAGTCTGGCATAAGTAAGAGTGGAGCAGTGGTCAAGGCTTCTCTTAGAGACTCAAAAGCCTTGACTCTGTCAACAGTCATTTCAAATACTGTTTCTTTGTCACACAATTTATAAAGTGGTCTTTCTACGGATGCGAAATCTTCAATGTGTTGCCTGTGATATCCTGCAAAACCTAAGAATGACTAAATTTCCTTTTTGTTCTGAGGCATGGGTTTTAGCAATACTGCTGCAACTTTGTTTTTGTCAATTCCAAGGGAGAAACCAGATACAACATGTCCTAGAGCTTTAAGTTCTTTAAATCCAAAATGGCGTTTCTTCAAGGAGACTTTCACTGTCAACAGTCATTTCAAATACTGTTTCTTTGTCACACAATTTATAAAGTGGTCTTTCTACGGATGCGAAATCTTCAATGTGTTGCCTGTGATATCCTGCAAAACCTAAGAATGACTAAATTTCCTTTTTGTTCTGAGGCATGGGTTTTAGCAATACTTCTGCAACTTTGTTTTTGTCAATTCCAAGGGAGAAACCAGATACAACATGTCCTAGAGCTTTAAGTTCTTTAAATCCAAAATGGCGTTTCTTCAAGGAGACTTTCATGTTTACTGATTGAATTTTTGTCAAAACTCTGGACAATCTGTACATGTGCTCTTCCCAAGTCTTGGAACAGACAATAATGTCATCAATGTAAATGATTAACCATTCCTATGAAAGTTCTTCAGGGAATATTTCATTCATCATTCTTTGGAAGTGTGAAGGTGCAGTTTTGATACCAAAGGGCATCCTTAAGTATTCATACACTCCACAATGAACAATAATTCGCAAGTATTTTCTTGCTCTTGGTGTCACCACATTTTGATGAAATCCTTTAAGGGCATCCATAGTGGTTATATACACTGCTTGAGATATTTGAGTAAGGGCAATTTGGATTTTTGGTATTGGGTATCTGTCTGGAACATTGTAAGTGTTCAGAGCTCTAAAGTCCTCAACCATTCTGGATTTTCCATTATGCCATGCCACTATGACTGGTGTAGTTATTTCTACTTCTTCATTATGGCCAGCTTTTCTTATTACACCAAGGTCTAGAAGCTCTTTGATATGAGTTTCCAGAGCTTCTCTTGACATGGGACTTGCTGGGTATGCAGGTCTTCTCAAGAGTGGTGGATAAGGTCTTTCAATATTAAGAATGATATCAACTTCATGAACAATAATTGCTCCTAGAGGTTCTTTGTCTGAATCGAATGCTCCTCTGTGGTCATACAAAAGGGAAGAAAGTTCATTATCTTGTTTATCAGTCAGATGAAGTCTTGCTTAAGCCTCATTTAACTGTTCAGACTTGAATTTTTCCAACTCCAAGTTGACTGGTGATACTTTTTTCACTGTAATTGGTCTTTTAAATGGTAAAAAGGCAAATTTTTGGCTCTTATTGTCTCCAATAGTAAAGTATTTGTCTTTGTTGTTATGTAAATCTATTCCATACATGATTAAATAGTCATTTCTCAATATAAAATGGGTACTAGAGCAATTTTTCATAACAACAAATTCAACTGTGATTCTTGAATTCCCATTAATGTGTGGGAATATGACATTGGTTTCAAAAATTCCTAATGCTTTCATTGGATTACTTGCACTATTGAATTTTATACCTTCAATTGGTAAAAATTGGTCGTCAAAATTTGGTACACAAGTCTTAAGAAAAGATTTTCCAACACAAGAGCAGAATGCTCCTGGGTCAAGTAAAGGTTTGGTGGGCTTGTTTTCAATCACCACTTCTGTTATACAGGAGTTACCATCTTTATAACCTTTCCCACTGTTTGGTTTGGCTTCCATTAGTTGTGCATCTTGAACTTTTGATAAATCAAGCTGACCATTGCTCAATTGTGGCAAGTGGGAATAAGATTGCAAGATTTCAAAAGTGGCATTGATATTTTCTATATCTTGTGAAGATTCAGAAAATATGGATGACTTATCATCTGAATTGTCTTCAATTATGTCATCTTTTTCAACATCAGGTTCCTTTTCAATATCAATTTCATTGATTTTCTCCCTTTTTGGACATGTATTGGCTAAATGGCTGGTGCTTTGGCAAATATGGCACTTTCTGACTGTATCTACAGATTTATACTTAACATTATTAGAATTTTCTTTGGGGCTTTTTTTCCAAAGCATCTTTCCAAGGTGTATTAAACCTTGTTTTGATATTCACCCTACTAGAACCAATTTTGGTCCTGGTGGTTACTTCTTCTAATTTATTGATAATGTCCTCTGCTGAAGATTGTTCAGTAGTCCTGCTTTTGACAGCATGCTCTAAGTCACCTCTACATTGTCTTAGAATCTTTCTATGGATCATAACTTCTGACATGTCAGGATATAATGCTGTTAATCTGTCTTTTTGTTGGCAAAACCATGGTAAAGCTTTGTCTTTATCAGCATTAAATTTGGCAGACTCAAAGGCTGTTTCCACTTTAAACCTCAAAGCATCATTGGCCCATTTTTTGATAATTTGGGTTTTCCACCAAGTCCAACTTTGGTGTCCATGTGCTTGTCTCAATTTGATATACCATCTGTGAGCTGATTTGGTAAATAAGGTGTTAAACCTGGCTGTTACCAATCTTTCTGGTAATTGAAAGTCTTCTTTGATCATGTAAATGCCTCTGATGAATTCCATATGGTCATACTCTTCTTCACCACTGAAGTGAGGTCATTCCTTAAGTTTTGGAACTTCTTTCAAGAGTGCTTGGCCCATTGATGGTTCCAAGTTATGAAAAGCAGTGGATAATTCATTTTTTAACTGTGAATTATCAAGATCCAATACTTTTGGATTTGGAACTCTTGTGCCCTCATTTTGATTCAGAGGTGTAGACATTCTTGGTAGGGTGTTCAGTATTTATTCAATGTCATTAATGTTACTGTTGTTACACCTTTGGGAACTCCTGTACTCACGTTGGAAGGCCTGTATTAAATTTATTACTTCAATTTTATACATCTCTTCTTTATGTGTCAGTTCTTGCCATAATTCTGATTGTCTTGTATTATCTGTGGTAACTTGATTCAATTTCATTGTTAATTTTGATACTTCCTCTTGTGAAACATCAAAACACTTTTTCAAGGCAATTGTATATGTCTTTACTTCAGTAAATGAATTTTGAATGTCTTGTAGGACTTTTTTGTTATCTGCTTTGATAATATTTATGGCATGTTTTATTCTTTTTTCAAATATATCATCAATATTGAATTTAGAATACTTGTCTGTTAGTTCTTTAATAATGGCAGATTTGTCATTTATCTTATTGCCAAAAGAATTATCATTATTGGAAGTTTTAATTGTTCTTAAAGCTTTTTCAAAAAAATAAGTAGTTCATTAATTTGGAACAGACTTAAGGTGTTTTTTTAATGTTGTTACAAATGGTTTAATTTTTATCAGAAAGATGTTTTTTCACGTCATTTATAGCTTCATACACCTCTGGGATGGGATCAAATATGTCAGAAATCATTTCTGGACTTTTAATCTGGATTCCTCCTTTTTCTGTAATTCCATCATGGTTCTGGCCATCTGAAATACATTTTCCATGGCATCCTGCTGGATATTTGAAATCTTGTATGCTTGGCTGTAAGGCTTTGGGGCTGGTGCGTTCCCTTTGCCCTTGTTTCAAGCTTGTGGCTGCTTTTTCACGTTGGAATTTCTGGTGCTGGCCACTGGGGCTGTTTTTGAGACTTGTTTGGGTGGTGGAGGGTTGTTTGTCCTCCATTCTAGTGTCAAGAGCATCATGCTTTTCTTTTCCATCAATGGATGCCATCCGTTGAGAAATTTTCAAGTATTGGGATGGCCCAGGAACTTTCTCACAGTCAGGTAAAAATTCATGCAGTTTTTCCACAGATCTGCCAGGATCTGGTACTGCTTGTACTGCAGTGCGCTGTTGTAAGCTTTGTGGCTGGATTTGTATATGTCCACTGAGGCTTCTTGTGGCAGTGTCAGCTCTTTGTGAAGGTAAAAGTATCAGCATCAGAATGACTTATTTTGGTGGTTTTGAAGTCATGAACTGACCCTTTTCCTTCTGTACCTGGCTGGCTTCTGCCATAATAATGTCTATTACCTTTCTGGGAGCTGCTTGAGGGGTTATAGCTGGCTCCTGATCTGGGTGAAGGCATATTTTATGATTAAAAAGGCTTAAAATAGTATTTTTACGTCAAAAGACTTACTATTGGCCAAATTCTTAGCTTTCTAAGGGTATTCCTTATATCCAAGTTAATAAATTCAGAAGATATTGGTTCAGGTTGGTTATTTTGAGTCACAATAACAGTACTATTGTGGTCTGAATTAATAGTACTGGCAGGAATAATACTGGTGAATGTTGAGGCTGTTTCAATGTTTTCTTGTCTTACCACGTTGTCAGACACTAAAATGAATGAAAAAGCCAATTAATTAAGTAAAAAAAGGTTATTTCAAAAAAAGAAATAAGAATATAAGCCTCACTTATAATATAAAAAGAATTATTTTTTTTGGATTTTTTGAATTATAAGTACTTTTTATATGCTTTTTAAATTTTTCAATATAAGAAAAAAGGTTCAAGAAAGGGTAAAAAATATGTTACAGGTAAAATATCATGGCTGGGCCGCCAAATGTAAGGTGTGGATATGAAACTTTGATTAAAAATCGAGTACTTTTCCTGTCCTCAAAATTTGTATAAGATAAAAATCAATTAAAAATAGTAAGAAATATTATTTTTAAGAGAAAAAACGCCAATTTTATTCTTTATAGCTTTATTAGTATAAAACAATAATATTATAAAGATTTATTGTTTTACCAACAATAAAAATTTATCCAAAAATGCTCTACAAGAGATATTTAAGGCTACAAAAGAAATTTCTTCAAGATCAATTTCAATTGGAATTAATTGAGCAAAGAATTGCAAGCAATTAATTAAAGAACAAATTCTTTAAAAAGAATCTTAAAGAGAAAACACACCCAAAAGTGACCAGAGTGAATTTGGAAACAAAGTGACAAAGTTTACAGTGATGAAAGATGCTTTAATTCACTTTTGGGGTGGTTCAGGAGTAAAAATGATTATAAGAGTTACAAACAATGATTATAATAATTTTTTCACGTGGTTAAAAGGTTCAAAATGATTTAAGAAAGGTGGTTGTAAGCTTTTATTGATTGGTTTAACAGTGTTTAAGCTAATTATAAAAGGAAAAGACTCTAACATGAAGAGAAAAGTGGGGCAAAGAAGACATTCTTTTATAGCCATCAATTCTCTTACTTAAAACGTAAAATTCACTCCTGTCAGTCGTGAAAAACAGTCTGACAACAGAAAAGCCAATCATGGCATCATTGAACCCTGGTTTCGACCAAAAAAGGGCTGGTTTAAGCCATTTTAGCCATTTTAGACCCTTAAACCAGCCATTACTATAGCAATACCTGGTCTAGAGCCTTCAAAACACGTCAGAATGTGTGTAAGAGGCGTAGAAACCAGTTAAAACTGTTTTTACTAACATTGTTTTAACTTAAGGGTAGCTTTACCCTCTTGGAAGCAGTTGAAACCACCCCAGTTGGTATCAAAATCTCATCATCAATTGAGTCCACAGACCCTGTGACTCAATTCCAGGCCAAAATTAATAAGATTTTGCGTGGATTTTGACATCCCACGCCAGTCAGAAAGGATTTTGGGGGTCTGGCTCCCCCTTAAACTAGAGTTCCTTTTCCCCCCAATTTATTTTTTTCCTTTAATTCCTCATCATGTATTATACTTGTAATTTACATATGTAATTCAATTGATTTGTACAGTACAATACAGTAATAATTGATACCTCATATGTAAATCAAAGTTCACTTATGTAATACATGCACCCATTTTGACATCTCAATTGAATTCAATTGAAAATACTTCAATTCCTCATAACTTCTAAGCTAAACACAACACCTCAATTTTAACAAAAAAATTGTTGGTTAACACCACATGTGGTGTGAATTTAATTAAAGTTTTTGAGGATTTTAAACCTTTGTATTGAAAATACTAAAAACTTAATTTAAGCTTATTTAGAGTTGAGTTACAGAAATTCCATCCAGAGGTGACCCCACTTTATTTTTTGTGAGGAATCCAATGGTGATAATTTCTTTATTTTTATTTATTGGATAAAAAGTTATAATATTTTTTATATTACGTTTTACCAAAAATATCTTAACTTCACAATTTTTATTAAAAATTCATTTTTACTTAATTTTTACAAGTAAAAATATAATTTCATAATTTTAAATTTTATTGTAATTTTATTTTTAAATTATAATTCAATTTTGATTTTTAAATATAAATTTTTATTTATATTTCAATTTTCATTTTTATAAGATAAATAGATTTATTTTATTTATATTTGTGTCTTAATTTATCTTTTGTGGTCTTTTGGGTATATGAAAATACCTCCAAGGCTCACAGTTCTGGTAAACAAAGAGTGTAGCCTACCCACCAATATTTCATCATGTATGTGAAAATCTTCTTGCACCATATCAATGGTTCTCATGAACCCAATATGATTGTATTCTCCTTCACCAGAGAATGTTGGCCATTCTTCCAGTTTGGGAATATCTTTTGCACATACAGGATTTTCTCCTAAAAATGGGATCAAACTTCCTTTAACAGAACACCTCTCTTCAGTCAAGGTGTAGAATATCTTGGCATATGTGGTCCATAATTATTATGAATTTGCTCCACATTTGAAATTATTCCATTTTTTAACTTCTGCCTTTCACTGTCACTTTTTGCCAAATGTGTGGCAAACTGATTGGTATTCCTAATTAATTCCAATACATGATCTTTCAGAATTCTAAGTTTATCATTAATGTTTTAAATGGAAATATCTTCCATTTCATCATTTTGGACTTGATATTTACTTTTAATTCTGTCACATGTATTGGTAATTGAATCAAGTCTGGCATTTGTCAACTGACACCACTCAGTATTACTTTTGTCATTTCTTTTCAATTCACTCATGTCTGATATGATTTTATTTAACTTTGCATCAAATTTGCCAAGTTCTACATCAATAATAGACTTAACAAAATGTATTTCATCTATCATTTGCATGGAAAAGTCCTGTTCATCCTTTCCTGCTCTTTGGCTGGGAATTCCATAAGAGTCCTGGCCATATTGAAGACACTGTACATGGCTGAAGGCTCCAATTTGGGGATCTTGTACCCTTGTGGGTAATGTCTGTGCCAATTTTCTTTTCCTTTGCCCTTTCCCTGATGGTTCTTGGGACCTCTCTGCGTTTTCTGAGGTCCTTTGGGCTTGTCTTTGGACACTTCTGGAGCTGGTTTGGAGCTGGTAGACGCCACTGGGCCTTCTGTCTCCAAAGCTGGAGTCATTTCCAGCTCCCTCTTCTGGTCTATAGATAAAAGACTTTGGTTCTTCAGCCAATTCTTTCTCTTTTTGACTTTTTCTTTGAAAGACAATGGGCTCCAGCCTCCTAAGAGCTCTATGGTCTTCTCCTGAGCCAGAAAGCTCTTGATGTGTAAGTAGGAGTTCATGGCCCCCTGCCAAAGGCTTGGGAATATTTCCCACTCCTTGTCTTTGGCTCCTCTGAACCAGTTTTTTTATTGCAATTGATAGATTTCTATTTCTGCCACTTGAAAGTGGTTCAGCCCTTAAAATATTATCATGAATCAGTCCAGATTCAGAATTCTCAGCAGAGTTTGTGGGTACAGACCTTGGGGAATGGGGGCCCACTCTGGCGTCTTCCAGATGTGTCTTTCTTGAGGAATATTTGACAATTCTGGATTTGGTCTTCCCTCTTCCTTGTCCACATCCATCTGGTTGGACTGAATAGTTGCTTCCATTTCTGGTATGCACCATTTTCACGTCAATTCAAGAAAAAAAGATAAATAAAAGGGCAGAACCACACACCTTTTGGTGGTAATTTAGCTTGTTCTGTTTTAAATAAAGTGCCTCTTTTAGCAATTTGCACTTCAATGCTCTCTTCAGATTCTGGACTAGTAATATATCTCTTACTGAGCTTATTAGCAGCTGCACTGCATCTTATTAAAGACACTAGAAAAATTCATAAAAGAGAAAAAATTATTTTTATGCTTTTTAAAATATTTTTAGAGATTTTTATAAATGTTATTATTTTTAATATTAAAAAAAATGATTCTTTTCAAAGGGAAAAAAAACAAAATTCAACATTTTGATTCAAAATTAATTCAGAGTAACTCAAAGAATAATTTTATAAGTTTTTGGATGTGAAAAAGCCACATGTAAAACAACATAAAATTAAACCAAATTCCTCAATGACAAAGATTTTAAAAGCAACTTCAAAAATCAAAATTATTTCAACTTCAAATTGAAAGAGAAGAATTATTAAATTAATATATTTTAGAACTTAAAAATATATTAATTAAAGGTACAAGGTTCAAAAAACACGGCCAGGCCCCCAAATGTAAGATGTGTCTATGAAACGTGTTGATAATATTACTATTAATCAGCAGTCCTATGACTTTTCTTATGAAATATAATAATAAAAATTATTATAACCACAATTAAATAATTAATTAATTATTTCTTTTACTTTTTATACACTACTAGTGATTATAACAGTAAGCAGTAATTGTCTACTAGAATCAATTACAAGAAGTATTTAATAATAAAACTTCTTGACTAAAATAATGAAATTATTTCAATATATAATTATTTTATTTCAGAATAATTATAAATATATCTCTTGGAGAAAACAATTACTGGAGAAAAACTTTTAAGCATTAAGATAAATCACTCACTAATACTCCAAAGAACTTATCAAAGATAAAATTAGAGAAATTTGATGGATAACTGTGGATTTAAAGGATCAAAAATGGATATATAACAGTATTACAACAATATATAGTTGATTTCTATGATTGATTCTGAAATAATAAAGCACTTAAGAAAAGTTTTAACTAATACTTACTTGTTGGTAATAAAGGTATAATTGAATAATGTGATGATTTGGAAAAAACAGCAAGAGGAGGCCTCTTTTAAGTCTAAGACATCTCATAGAGGTGTTCCACGGAGAAAACTGAAAATCCAGTGAGTGAGAAAACACTAAACCTTTTTGGATTATTGATTGCATCATCTGTTGTCACATAAGATTATCATAATTACTTAATTGAGGCTTTTATGTGACTACCAACCCATTTATGGTTGAGAATAAAAGTAGTAACAACTGTAAATCTTCTTTCATTACAAAATAATAATTGGCTTCTAAAAGTTATCAATGCTATTGGAAATTTCATCACAGAATGTATTTTCTGTAAATTTTTAAAGATTTTGTGTTTCACCTGGAATCATCAAAAATGGACTGTATGTAAAACTTTTAATTTTACTTACAAAAGTATAGTTATTTTTGGTTTTTATATGAATTATACAGCTCTCAATTGGTCCTGAATGTTTCAGAAAGATTAATCAAGAATTGTATTTTGAACAAACTTTTGAAGGTTTTACCTCATTTCTAGGTAGAATTGCAAATAGCAGTATATGGCTGGTTTCTATGAGGTAAATCAATGGATACTAGTCAAAAAAGTTTTTCAATTATTCTTTTGATGTTTATCAATGTAAAGGAAACAAGAATTGACATGGTTAAAGGAGTCTAAGTTGCTCTTTACCTCCTTGGCACGTTGAATAGCAGTTTATTTGCTATTTTCTTATGATATACTGAATTTCTGACTTGGTAACCAAGTTCCCAAAAGGTTTCAGTTTACTAATTGGGTCATGATCAGCCATGAATTCAATCTTTAGAGATTTTCACTCCTCAGAGGCCTCAGAAGTTGGGTACCTTGGCTGTCTTTGATGTCTTTTGTCCCTCTTGACTATGTTTCATGTCAAAAATAGAAATCCATGCTTCAAGTGAGATATCCAACATGGGTGTGCCAAAAGGGCATGTAAGAATACCATAATATTAAGTGCCCAAAACATGCATACCACTATTCTTAGTGTATATGTAACATGGGATTTCTCACATTCCCATTATTTTGGCATGAAATTGAGAAAAACAAGATTTTTCACAGATCTTTTATGTGGTATTGATGACATGGTATTGAGGTATTTTCCATATTACCACCTCAAAAAGTTGATTTGAGCTTATTCACTCTATGGAGCCACCCTAGGTGAGATTTTGTGAAGAATCCAAATCTGGCCTTAACTCCATGGATTTACTTACTCAATAAAAAGTTATTCATCTTTTCTGGAATCAAAAGAGATGAATTTTGAATACATGCATGACTTATGGGTTTTTCATAATTCAGAATTCATTTTTTAGATGATTGTGGCCTATTTGGGTATGTAAAATATACCTCAAGGCTCATACTGGCACCCTTGGATCCAAGGTTACTTTTTCCCCCAGAATTAATCTTTCCAATTTATTTTTCTTTTAATTCCTCATCACCTATTATACTTGTAATTTACATATGTAATTCAATTGAACTTTTACATTACACAACTGGAATAATTGATATCTCATATGTAAATCAAAATTAACTCATATGATACATCCACACATTTTCACATTTCAGTTCCTCATAGCTTCTAAACTGCACACCACACCTCAACTTTAACACATAAGTTGATGGTTAACACCAAATGGGGTGTGAATAAAATTAAGGTTTGAGGATCTTCAGTTTTTCATGCACAAAATACTAAAAACTTAATTCAAGATGATTTAACGTTGAGTTACAGAATTTTCACTCAAAGGTGACCTCACCTAATTTTTTATGCATAATCCAATGGTGATATTTGTTTCATAAGCTTATTCATTGGAAAAAAGCTATAATAATTTTCATTTAACTCTTTTCAAAAATATTGTAACTTTAGTATCTTTGTTGAGAATTCATTTTTACTTAATTTTTTTGAAGTAAGATTGTATTTTTGAAATTCTAAATTTCCCTGTGATTTGATTTTCATATTATAATAGAATTCATAATTTTGTCTATAAATCTTATATTTATATTGTAATTTTTGTTTGTATAATATGAATAAGTTTGTTATTTGTGGTCTTTTGGGTATATAAAAATACCTCTAAGGCTCCCATTCCCTGCCTCTAAAAAAGAATATTAGTTTGTAATATTGTTATTTATAGTTTTTTTGAAACTTCTGGTATATCTCTTTCTGATAACCATTCATCTTAACACGCTGGGTCACTGCCCCTGAAAAGGTATGAGCTTACTTTCTTAGTCGTCAATTTCCTTTCTTTGAGAACTTTGGTAATTGTTTGAGACAAGATGATCCAACAGAAGGTATATGCTGGGGAATGTTTCATAATACTAAGACGTGTAAGGCTTGATAAAGCTAACTGTAAATGTGTGATGCTTATCACTATGCCCCTCAGATTTCTCTATTTCAAAAGCATTTTTCCCATGAAGGGAATTTATAACAAAAGGTCCTTCAAAGGAGCCTTTTAGCTTTTTGCATCCTTTGAGGTGATTGAAGTTAGGATTAGATACAAATACTAAATCTCCACCTTGAACTCTGGAGTAGCATGTGATTTGTCCCATTTGTCTTTGGAATATTGAAATGAATCTTCCATGCATCTCACTGCATGCTTTCTATCTTTTTATAGAATTCCTTTGAAGCCAGCAGCTTTGGGGTGTATCTTAAGGCAATCTTGGGGTAGTCTGGCATTCCATTCTTTTTTTAGAATATCAGGAGTCTGAAACATACTGTCATGAAGAGATGTTTTATATGCTAATTACAGTGCAGGTAAAGGGGTACACCAATAATGGGTGAATCCATCTCAATATTTGACCTTTCAGCCATATGCAAAAAATCTTCTGACCATGTTTTCCAAAGGTTGGTTCATTCTTTGAGCTAGACCATCAGTTTATGGGTGGTAAACTGTAGAGAAGGATAGAATTTTTGCAAATAATTGGTGAGGTTTTTTCCATTGTGCTTAGTTAAATATGGAATCCCTATCACTAATTATGTTTTTGAATATGTCAGTCCATTATACTACTCTATTCCATAACAGAAGAGCTGTATCAATGGCTGTATCATCCTTCTGATATGGAAAGAAATTGGAGTCTTATTGAACCTGTAAACAATCACTAGGCAGAAGATTATAGCTTCTATCACTTCCTGGTGGTAGGCCAATTAGCCAATCCATATGGACAGTTTCCCAAGGTCTACTGGGCTCTTGTATTTTGATCATATTTCTCAGGATTTTACCAGTGGATTTATTTTAATTTTGACATTTATAAAAGGTTCTTCAATATTCTGCAACATCCTTTTGCCACATTGGCCACCATATGAAGGTCTTTATTTTCTTTCTTGTTCTGTCCTCAGATAGGTGTCCTGAGAAGGGCCTTTCATGGAATTCTTTCAATATAAGATTGATTAAGGATCTGTCCAAAACTGTCATCAAACATGTGCAGTTAGTCCTATGGTAAATTATAACCTCAAGTAAATGAAATATTCCTTCATCATATGATTTGTTCCATATTTCATCCCAGGAATGTATCAAGGGGTTATCTTTAGAGTCTTTGGTAAGTAATTGGCATAGTATGCTACAATCCTGATCCTGGGTATAACTGTTCCTTACTTCCTCAAAGAAGGTAGTATTTATATATTGAACACATATTCCTTGTATTGGAATTTTGGGGTAAGCTTCTTCTGTAACACAAGCAGTATTCTCAATGTAAATTGCTGATGTCCATCTGCAATTCTTGTTAATATTCCCATCTTTGTGTAAAATGGTCATATTACCTTTATATTCTTGTGTGGATATTTGTGAGCCTTTGGGATATGTCCTCATATCCAAAAAGGTCACAGCAAGATTTCTGTAATAATTATACTTATGATAATTATCTCAAAAAGCTGTAAAATACCATAAATAAGTACAAAATATGAATTAAAGTAGAATTTAATGGATAAACATGTAAAATAAATTACATAATGAGATTCCTCATGGTAAAATACACATATGTCATTTTTATGGCATATCTGAAAAGTCAATAATTACTGAAGTATAAGTAATAATATCTTAAAAAAGGTACAAAACCTCATTTATCCCAGAAACCAATGAAAAAAATGTGAAAGAAATTTTACCATTGGATTCTCCATAAAGCTCTACACATAAAGCAATTATAAATCTAATCTCTGAAGCTAATACTTAAGGAATTAAACTAAATATATGCACTTTTTTGGTCAATGCATATATTCATGGTTTTAGCTAATATCACTTGAAATATACAAGATAGAGAGATAAACCAAAAATAAAGTCACCACATAGTTACTGTAGGAATACAGATCTGAACTTTATTTCACAAGCTATAAGAAAGGTTAAAGCTTGTAATGGATTATTGAATAAAATCAATAAAGCTGTTGACCACTTTGTTGTGAAAGTGGTCCAAACTTAAAAAAGGAGACAGTCAGATTCTACTAGCTCATAGGTGAAGAATGACGTAATCTTTATTATAATATTCAAGGTATAACCCTTTGAAATCATGGTTTGAAGTTCAAAATATTGAATTTTGACAGAAAAGATGAGTTACAAGAAAAATCATCAGAAATAGAGTTTTGATGATGTAATAAAATGTCAATCTATTAGAATCCACTCTCAGAATAGCTGCAGTGTGTATAAGTTAAAAGTTATTAATGATCAAAATTTAAGCTTGAATTTGATCATTTATGATCACTCACTGTAATCTTATTTTAAGTTTGACAGTCATATAGGTGATAAAACTGATGAATACTAATAGAATCCACTAATTTCAGGCTTCTACCAAGCCTATGATGTCATCAAACTTAGAGTTATAGTGATAACTCTAAATATTGGCGTAATAATGAGATAAGATGGTTTGATCATGATGTAATCATAGCTAATCCTTGAAATGCTGATCATTTCTAGTAGAAAGGATCAGTACATGTATACTAGAAGCCTGATGGACTCTAGAAAGGAGCTATTTACTATAAATAGAGCTCTTTTTACTCTATTTTCCCCTCAGACACATAAAAAACACTAAAATAATTAAATCAAAAGGTAAAATCTTTATTCTTTATATATAAACATTTTATATTATCAAAGACCAAAGATCATCTTTATTATAATCATCAATCTTGACATGATTACATCAATTATTTAATTGTTTTTGTTCAAAAATCTCTTCAAATCAATTTCCATGTAAAAATTAAAGAATATTTGTAATTTCTCTATTTTTATTGTAAATACAGTATTTATAGTTTGTATTTACATTGTTTTGGCATATAAAAAATTTCAAAATTATTACATTAAGTGTTAAAAGTAGGTTATTTTCTCTTTTATAATAATTTCTCTTTATTATTATTTTTAATAATTCTTATATTAATATAAATAGTATTTATATTAATAAATAACTTTAATATTAGTAATATTATTGCTATTAGTTGTTTTTTACTTATAAGAAACAATTTTTTACACCTTTTTTATTTGTTGGTAACAATAATAAAGTGTGTTTAAATATATTAATTATCTTATATTAATATATTTATTTATTATATCAATTTTTATAATATGAATTATATTATTATATTTATTTAATAATATAATTATTTTTACGCCATAATTATAATTATTTTTTATCTTACTTATTTTATTTATAAGGGAATTCATAGTACAATAAGTAGAATATTAGTAATTTTTACTTATTGTATCATAGTCAAACCTTACATTTGGGGGCCTATCCGTGATATTTACTTTAAAAGACCTTTAAAAAGGACTCCAATTGGGTTTATCCAATAATAAATTATAATTATAATAATAAAATTATATAATAATTTTATATTTATTGATTTTAAAAGCTATTGAGGCATTTGGAAAGCAATTTTACTGTCTTACACATGGTTTTTCACCTCCTTAGACTTGCAAGAACTTTCTTTGAGTGACTTTCGTGATTACAAAAGATATTTTATAAATGAAAAATAATTTTATATTACAAACTAATTTCATAATAGAATCATATTCATCTTTTTTTATTTTATTCTCTAGAAATAAAAACATAAAAAATATTAAAAAATATTAAAAACCAATAAAAAAAGTTACTTTTATTCAATTTTTCGTTTATTTCATTTATTCAAAGATATGAAGGCAATTTTTACGTGGAAAATTGCCATATCTTACCAAAAAAATAGCACTTCTTATATAAAAGACTTATATTTATTTGTCTTTTTTAGTGTTTAAAGACAATCCAGCAGAGAACAACCAAGCCACTGTTAAAATATTGATGGAAGAAACTTGTCCAAGTTCTCCAACACCAATTGTCATTAAGAAAAAGAAAGCTAATAAATTAGACTTTCCAGGACCTACTATTCAGGACTCTGAAGGTGAGTACCTAATTTATAAATTTCCATCAGAAGAATTCTTGTCCTGAACTCCTCTTATTTCTTATTTCTTAAATCATGACTACCAGAAGAGGCTCCCAATACTCTATCCAATCAGATGGAGCTGGACTCAGAGGTAGAATTGATTCCTCAAAAGGGAAAAGAAAGGGAGATATCCCCAGTGGAACAGAATCCACACAAGGAAGTGCCTTATCCCAAAGGCAAGTCCCAGAAGTGCCCATGCTATCTGAACCAGAGTTAGAACTAAGTATGAGTAACTCAAACAGGTACAAATCACATTCAGGCCGCTCAGATAGACATTTACATGAGCCAGTACAAGCAGTACTACACAGTGTACAAAGACAAGGACTAGGAAATGTTGCCTCAAATACACCAAGGAGTGATGAACTCCTGGCACATCCTCAAAAGGTTCCTCACAGAGGAGGAGATAGTGGTATACTCCAATGGATGGAATCCACTGTCATCCAAGCCTCAAATCAAAAAGATCAAGCAGTACCACTCCAAAAAGAAGAAGGAACGCAAGGAAGAAGCCCCAGTAGCCCCTACCAGCAATCCTAAAGCCAAACAAACTCCCCAAGAAGGGAAGAACAAGAAGAAGAATTGGAGGAAACCATATTCCCCAAGCTACAGGATTCCAAAAATACAAAAAGATTCCATGGACAATGTCTTCAACATGGCCAGAACTTTGATGGAATTCAAAGACAAAGAGGAGCAAAGGATGATACAACCCCATTTCCCAAAGAAATAACCTTATCTCATGATGTTGTAGATACTTTAATAGAGCTTAAATACAGTATTTTACCTCCTAAAGACATTAAAAATAGTTTATTATCTTTACAAGAAATGATTATAGCTTATCATCTTTGACAAAAATTGTTGTACAAAATAAGAAAGAGATTGATAACATTAAATTTATGGTTGAAAACAACAAACCAAAAGTTTTAATTGATAATACTCAAAAATTGATACAAGGACAACAAGAATTGTATAAATACATAAACAATATCAAAGATAAAACTTTTAAAATCAATTATGATGTGAGTATTGATATTCTTACAGAAAAATTGAACAAATTAAGTATTTCTGTAGAAATATTTGAAGGAAAGACTTCATCACACCAGAAATTACTTTTAGACCATGTGGAAAAAAGTGATGAAGCAAGAATGAATCTGAAAGATGATATTAAAAGTGAAATAAGGCTCATCACTGAAAAGATGGATAAAATTAATGAGGCTAACTCAAATATGCCAAAATTATCCACTCCATTCTCTCACATAAGAAGCCCTGTTAAGCAAAAAGAGGAATTAGCAGATTGATTCATAAAAGACCTGAGTCACCAAGACAATAACCAAGTCTTAATGAATGGAGCACCTCAATTGAAAAAATTGCCAACATTCACAGGAGAAGGTGAATATGACCATCTGTCATTTATTAAGACAATTGAAATGCTACGAGAAGATTATGCCATACCAGATGAATTAATCACTGCAAGATTACACTCATTGTTTGATAAATCTTCAAAAAGATAGTACTATGGCATAAGACAAACAAATGGCAAAAATACCTGGTCTTGGTGGAAACAAAAAATAATCACCAAGTGGGCTAATGATGCCTGGAGGTACAAAATAGAAAATGCATTTGAAAATTGCTTCTTTGACCCAGACAAACATAAACCTTTGACTTGGTTCTTAAAAAAAGCTGAAAGATTGAATGCACTGTACCCAGAAATGTCACAAAAAATGGTACACAGGAAAATACTTAAGAAATGTGGAGGTGAGCTGGAACATGCCCTGAGAAGAAGGTGTATAGAACCATGCTCCACAGAAGAGTATATCAATGCACTAGAAGACATAGTGACAAGAACAA
Organism: Austropuccinia psidii; assembly: GCA_023105745.1. Classification (NCBI taxonomy): domain Eukaryota; kingdom Fungi; phylum Basidiomycota; class Pucciniomycetes; order Pucciniales; family Sphaerophragmiaceae; genus Austropuccinia; species Austropuccinia psidii. Next base: position 15,737,087 of record JALGQZ010000017.1, read on the forward strand.
AAATTGGCAGAACTTGGAAAAAATTGGACATCAAAAGTCCAAATAATCCATTTATCAAAAAAGATAAATCAAAAGAAGCTTTCAAGCCCAATACATCCAACAATAATGAGAAAAGAAAATGCCATAAATGTGAAGGTATTGGACACTTGGCCAATAATTGACTTAAAAAAGCAAAAATCAATGAAATTGTGGAAACAGAGGACCACAATGAAAAAGAAGAAGAATCTGATTCTGAACAGGACACAGAAGAGTCAGAAACTTCTGAAAGTGATGAAATTAATATAATTAATGCACAAATTAATAATATTGATATAATTGATGAAGTACTAGATGTTAGCTCAAACTTACCACAAGTTGAAACATCTGACACAAACCTGACAAATGTACAAGATGCCAAACTGTATAGAACCCAACCTGCAAAAGGAATGGGATATACAGCTGGAAAATCAAGTATAAATATTGTCATGGTTGATAACCAAGAGGCAAAAGTAAAGTTGGATAAAGGAGCATATTGCACCTGTGTTGGTAAAAGATATTTAAAAACAATTTTTCCAGATTGGCAAGAAAAACTTATACCAATACAAGGTGTCAAATTTAGTAGTGCAATTGAGAGCATGAAGCTCCTTGGAATAATTGACTTAACACTCATTTTTCCTCACCCTTCACAATGTGTCAGAATTAAAGTAGAATTTGTGGTAATGGACAACTGTACTAGTAATCACTTCATACTTGGAAATGACTACTTGTCAATCTATGGTATAGATATCTCTAACCAAAAAGACAGATATTTTACTATAGGAGACAATAAAAGACAAAAGTTTGGTTTCTCAAATAAAAAAAACAAATTACAGTTATTAAGAATGACGAAAAAAGTCCAGAAAAGAAACTTTTTATATCTGAAAAACTTAAAGAAGCAGAATTCAATCAAGATTCAACAGAAAAAATGAAAGAAGAATTGATTGACCTCTTATTTAAGTATAAAAATGCCTTTGCAACTGACAAAGAGCCACTAGGTGCCATAATTGGGCATGAGGTAGATAAAATTCACAATTTGGAAAAGCCTTACCCACCTTTACTAAGGAGACCTGCTTACCCAGCTAGTCCAAGGGCTAGAGAAGCCTTGCAGGTACACATTAAAGAATTAATGGACCTTGGTGTATTAAGAAAAGTAGGACATGATGAACAGGTAGAAGTCACTACACCTGTCATTATAACTTGGCATAATGGAAAATCAAGAATGGTAGGGGACTTCAGAGCCCTGAACACCTATACCATCCCTGACAGATATCCAATAACCAGAATCCATGAGACACTGACACAATTGTCACAAGCTAAGCTCATCACAGTCATGGATTCTCTAAAGGGTTTTCATCAAAATTTATTAACAGACAATTCCAAGATACTACTAGGAATAATTGTCCACTGTGGAATTTTTGAATACCTAAGAATGCCATTTGGTATAAAGAATGCACCTTCCCATTATTGAACGATGATGAATACCATATTTCCTGAAGAATTATCAGAAGGATGGTTAATTATATATATTGATGATATCATATTTTGCTCAGAAACTTGGGAAAATCACCTTACAAGACTAGAAAGGGTACTACAAAAAATAGTGCAAGTGAATATGAAAATTTCCTTGGAAAAGTGTCATTTTGCATATAGTGAACTAAAAGCACTAGGAAATGTTGTATATGGACTTAGTCTAGGTATAGACAAGAGTAAAGTAGCAGCAGTACTACTTAAGCCAATGCCTCAAACCAAAAAAAAATGCAATCATTTCTAGGATTTGCTGGTTACTATAGACAGCATATAAAGGACTTTGCAAAGATTTCCAAATCCTTGTATAAGCTATGTGACCAACAAACAGTCTATGAAATGACTGAAGAAAGAGTCAAACCATATGAAGAATTGAAAAATTCCTTAGCAAATTCCCCATTTCTTCTAATGCCAGATTGGAAACTACCCTTTAAGTGCTACATTGATGCTTGTGGAGAAGGACTAGGTGCTGCACTACACCAGACACAAATCATCAATGATAAACCAGTGGAAGGACCAATTTGCTTTATTTCAATACAGATAAAGCCAAAAGAGGCAAGATATGGAGCAAGCCAAATGGAATTCCTTTGCTTAGTGTGGGCTTGAGAAAAATCACACTATTACTTGGATGGAACAGTATTTGATGTGATTACAGACTGTAATGCTGTAAAATCTCTATTAAATATGAAAACTCCAAATAGACATATGCTGAGATGGCAAATTGCTATCCAATAATATGGAGGAAATATGACTATTGTTCATAAATCTGGTAATATTCATAAAAATGCAGATGGGCTCTAGAAAATACTCTTGAAAATCCAGCATGGGTACCACAGGAGGAGCATCATATAGAAGGGATATGTGTCACAGACATTGGCACAGAATTCTTTAACAAAGTTGAAGAAAGCTATAAGATAGCTGAGAATTTCCATATCTTAAGCCAACTTCTAATGAAATACTGTAAAGACCCATCACTTTCATCAAAAATTAGATGAAATATGGAAAGAGGCATATGATGAAGGAAGATTCCACCTCCTCGATGGAATCCTCTATCATAGAACAAAACACACATGTGTCATGGCCTTAACAGATAGAACTCTAATAAACACTATTTTACATGAGTGTCATGATAGTGTTGCAGATGGACATCTCTCAGAAGATAGAACACTAGAGATGGTGAAAACCTGCTCTTGGTGGCCAAATTGGAAGAAAGATGTTGCAGAATACTTCCAAGCCTGTGACCAATGTCAAAAAGCCAACAGAGCCACAGGAAAGAAATCTGGAATAATGATCTAAATCCAAGAGCCAAAATTCCCTTGGGAAATAGTTCATATGGATTGGGTAACAGAACTACCTCCAGGAGTAGACAGAAGTTATAATGCATGCCTAGTGTTAGTTGACAGGTATAGCAAAACTTCTATGTTCCTACCATGTCACAAAGATGACACAGCTATTGACACAGCCATAATGATATGGAATAAAGTCATTAGCCACATGGGCTTATTCCAAAATATCATAGGTGACAGAGACCCAAAGTTCAATTCAGCATTATGGACAAACCTCCATAGCTTTTTTGGGACAGAATTGTCATTCTCAACAGCTTACCATCCCTAAACTGATTGCTTAGCAGAAAGAATGATACAAACCTTGGAGGACATGATCAGAAGATTCTGTGCTTATGGACTAGAATTTAAATATTCTGATGGTTTTACCCATGATTTGTGTACATTAATACCAGCTCTTGATCTATCATATAAAACTTCAATCCATTCTTCTACTGGCAAAACACCAGAAATGCTAGAAAAAGGTTGGAATCCGAGACTTCGTTATGATACCCTCAAAAAAGACTTAGTGGATATACATCCAACAGCAAGCAGTTTTAAAATAATGCTTGACAAAGCAAGACACCATGCAAACAGATGTATGAAAGATTTTTTTCAAATATGCAAAGGAAAGATGGGATAAAAGTCATAAACCACCGGAATTCAAAATAGGAGACTTGGTCCTATTGTCAACTCTTAATTTCAGTAATATAAGAGGACCAAAGAAATTGAAGTATTCCTTTGCAGGACCACTCATGATAAAAGCACTACATGAACCTAATGCTGTGCAATTGGAGCTCACAGGTGAACTAATGAATAAACACCCAGCTTTCCATGTAATTCTGATAAAACCTTACAGCTCAAGTGACAAGGAATTATTTCCACTAAGAAATAAACCCCCACTTGAAATACCCCCTTTGGAAGAAGGAGATGAAAAGAAAATTGTAAAAGTCCTTAAAGAAACAAGGACAAGAAACAAAAAAGAAAGGGAATACCTTGTAAGGTATAAGAATCCAACTCAAGAAGATGAATGGCTACTTGAGAAGGATATAACAAATGCTGATAAACTACTAAGAAGGTTCAGACATGAAAGAAAACCTAAAGAATAGAAAAATCAAGCATTATTGAGCTTCAAGACTAACAAAGTTTATTGAAGAGGTAGGACAGTGGATGATACCCTAATTAACTATATAAGATTGTAGTACAATCTTTTTTGGTGGTAGGGAATGTGAGCCTTTGAGATATGACCTCATATCCAAAAAGGTCACAGCAAAATTTCTGTAATAATTATACTTATGATAATTATCTCAAAAATTAGTAAAATATCATAAATAAGTACAAAATCTTAATTCAAGCACAATCTAATGGATAAACATGTGAGATAGATTACACCATTAGATTTCTCATGGTAAAATACACATATTTCATTTTTATGGCATATCTGAAAAGTCAATAATTACTGAAGTATAAGTAATAATATCTTAAAAAAGGTACAAAACCTCATTTATCTCAGAAGCCAATGAAGCAACATGTGAAAGAAATTGTACCATTGGATTCTCAATAAAACCCTACACATAAAACAATTATAAAGCTAATCTCTGAAGTTAATACTTAAGGAATTAAACTGAATATATGCACTTTTTTGGTCAATGCATATATTCATGGTTTGAGCTAATATCTCTTGAAATATACAAGATAGAGAGATAACCCAAAAATAAATTCACCACGTAATGACTGTATAAATACATATATGAACTTTATTTCACAAGCTATAAACAAGGTTAAATCTTGTAATGGATTATTGAATAAAATCAATAGAGCTATTGACCACTTTGTTGTGAAAGTGGTCCAAACTTGAAAGAAAGTTGACAGTCAGATTTTACTAGTTCATACATGAAGAATTATGTAATGTTTTTTAATAATACTCAAGGTATAACCCTTTGAAATCATGGTTTGAAGTTCCAAATATTGAATTTCAACAGGAAAGATGAGCTACAAGAAAGATCATCAAAAATGAAGTTTTGATGATGTAATGAAATGCTCTTGGCAGTTTGATAATGACATGCCAAGCTATCAGAACCCACCCTCAGAATAGCTGCAGCGTGTATAACTCAAAAGCTATTAATGATCAAACTTTAAGCTTAAATTTGGTCATTTATGATCGCTCACTGTAATCTTATTTTAAGTTTAACAGTCATATAAGTGATAAAACTGATGAATACTAATAAAGTCCAAAAAATTGAGGCTTCTACCAAGCCTATGATGTCATTAAACTTAGGTCTATAGTGATAACTCTAAATATTGGTGTAATAATGAGATAAGATGGTTTGATCATGATGTAATCATCACTAAACCTTAAAATATTGATCATTTCTAGTAGGTAGAATCAGTACACGTCTAGTAGAAGCCTTCTTGACTCTAGAAAGGAGGTACTTACTACAAATAGAGCATTTTTTACTCTATTTTCCCCTCAGATACATAAAAAATACTAAAATAATTAAATCAAAAGGTAAAATATTTATTCTTTATATATAAAACTGTTATATTATCAAAGACCAAAGATCATCTTTATTTTAATCATCAATCTGGACATGATTACATCAATTATTTAATTGTTTTTGTTCAAAAATATCTTTAGCTCAATTTCCATGTAAAAATTAAAGAATATTTGTAATTTCTCTATTTTTATTGTAAATACAGTTTTTATAAATTGTATTTACATTGTCTTGGCGTAAAATATTTCAAAATTATTATATTAAGTGTTAAAAGTAGTTTATTTTCTCTTTTATAATAATTTCTCTTTATTATTATTTTTAATAATTCTTATATTAATATAAATAGTATTTATATTAATAAATAACTTTAATATTAGTAATATTATTAGTATTCATTGCTTTTTACTTATGAAAAACAATTTTTTACGCCTTTATTATTTGTTGGTAACAATAATGAAGTGCTTTTCAATATATTAATTATCTTATATTAATATATTTATTCATTATATTAATTTTTATAGTATAAATCATATTATTATATTTTTTTAATAATATAATTATTTTTACGCCATAATTATAATAACTCTTTTTTATTATAATTATTTTTTATCTTATTCTTTCTATTTACAAGGACATTCATAGTACAAAAAGTAGAATATTAGTAATTTTTACTTATTGTATCATAGTCAAACCTTACACCACAATTAGAATCCCAGTTAGAGGAGCCCTTGTTGAGGGACTAATAGGATAACAGCTTTTGCCTTATAGATGGACTATTCTATCACAGAGAGAAGCACACAAGCTCCCTCACAGTGGTGGACAGGGACCACATATCCCTGATCATGCAGGAATGTCATGACTGCGCCTATATGGGACACATGAGTGAAGAAATGAGCAAAGAAAGGGTAGCAAGCACAGCTTGGTGGCCCAAATGGGAGCAAGAGTTGAGTGAATATATCAACAATTTTGAAAGATTCTAAAACACAAACATAAAACATGGGAAGAAATATTGTCTACTTCAACACATAGAAGAACCCAAACACCCATGGGAAACCATTAATATGGACTGTGTCACAGGACTTGTCCTAGGAGGAAAAGAAAATTTCAATGCCTGCATAGTCATATTTGATAGGTATAGCAAAAGTGTGAGGTGCTTGCCATGTCATAAAGAGGACATAGCAATGGATAAAGCTTTGTTATATTGGAATAACTTCATAGCCACATGTAGAGTCGCAAAAATCACCATTAGTGATAGGGACCCAAAATTCACATCAGAAGTTTGGGCCAACCTCTATGAAGTTCTGGGCACAAAACTTGAATTCTCTACAGCGTAACCCCACAAACAGATGGTTTAGCTGGAAGGATGATCCAAACAATGGAAGACATCATCAGAAGGTTCTGTGCATATGGCATGGAATATACGGACCATGACTGGGTTACACTTCTCCCAGATGTCCAGCTAGCTTAAAACAAGACCCAGAACTCTACCACAGTGAAATCACCCTCACTGGTAGAAAAAGGGTGGATCACCTGAAGAAAAATCTTCTAGCTATCCACCCCACAGCCAAGGACTTCCATGGAATTTGGAGGAGAGCTTGTGACACAGCTTCTAAGTGCATAGCTGAAGCTAAAGAATACAACAAGCAGAGGTATTACAAGATACATATGAAACCAGACTTCAAAGAAGGGGACCCAGTGTTAGTTTCTACACTCAACTTCAATAATCTCAAGGGACCAAAGAAAATGAGAGATTCATTTGTGGGACCCTTTACTATCATTGCACTGATAGGGACGAATTCAGTGCAGGTTAGACTCACATAGGAATTCTGCAGGAAACACCCAGTATTCCCAGTGAGTCTGGTCAAACCATACTTCCAGACAGGAGAGGACAAGTTCCCCTCCAGAAATAGTGGAAGTGGAAGACTCCCCTGGACCTGTGAAGAAGATCATCAAGGCCACAAAGATTAGACTGAATGGTAAAGACCAAAGAAAGTATTTGGTCAGGCTTAAAAACCAGACAACAGACAAAGATAAATGGTTGGTAGAGGATTCCATACCAGATGGGAACATTTATCTAGGGAGATTCAGAGCCTCTGAGAAGACTTAAAAGTCTCATAAATGATGAGCCTGTTTTGGAGGTCGGGTATGTCAGCCTGTGACTCAAAACCAGAGCACAAGCATGACAGCCAAATACCATAAACCAATGGTAAAGCCAGGATAACACCAAAGCATGTAGCTGAGCCAAATCAGCTCAAAAGGTACCAAAAGAAAGAGGAAAATTGCCTCTTTCCAGATATACAAGTTTCATTACCATAGGACAAGGAATACCAAAGTTTTTCCTGCTCAAAGTTGTTGCTGAGCATAAACCTTAATTTTCCCCTCTCATCTGAAATCCAGAGGAAGAGGCATAACCCCAGAAAATGGGTATTCAAATTAAATCCCTAAGTCAGGGCTATTCATTGGTACTGGCCAAAATGAGCTAACACCAAAATCACAGAAGTTATGGCCCAAATAAGGTCAAATAAAGGTGAACAGAATATTCACCTCCCATCTAACTTCCACAATTTTAGTGTGAGATACATGAAGTGGGGTCTTTTTGGAAAGCACACAATCCATGCTATCTGATGGTACCTTTCATTTCTTCATATCTCATCCAGAACAAAAGCTATAGAGAAAATAAGCTCCATACAGATATTGATAAAATCATATGTCTGAATAACAAACCTTGCACATGGCATAGCTTTGCCATATTTAATTTAACCCATATCAAATGAGGTACCATTGTGTAGATCCCATTTATAGCTAAAAAATGAGCTTACCTTGAGTTCAATATCTCAAAAACTGCCAAAGCTATAGCAGGTTTAAGGTTAAAATCCCACAATTGGGCCAATACACCTTTACTGTGGGATAATTTCCCACAAGTATGATTATGAGGTGTCAAACAGACAAATAAGAATGTTTATACTTAAATACCTCATATTTCATTCAATAATAGGGTCCAATACAGGTTCTGTACAGCATTCTATGTGTCATACACTTCAGAAGAGGGCTGTGTTGTCCCCAGATTAAACTTTTCACCCTGTATTGGTGAAAAATGCCCAGATGTGGTTTAAAAACCACATCTGAGCCAAATACAGTGTATACAGGAATTATGGAAACCATAAGCCAGTACTCAAAAGTCAAAAATCTTTACTTCCTCTATGTGAATGGTTTAGAAGGGCATTCCACCCCATTTTGGAATAAAAGAAGGCCTTTTCTCCACCAGAAAAGGCTTCCTCATCCTGCTCTTAAATTCATGTGTAGTGCAGCTGTCCAAAACAACTCTACTCTTGGAAATAACCAGGTATAATTATAAATATAATTATTGTAGTCTTTTATTATAATACTCCAATTGATAAAGCTGCACCCAGGGCTTTCAACAGTGCTCACCACCACTAAACCTCTTTTAGTAAAGCCCTTTTTATGTTAATTAAAACATTTTTTATCTTTATTATCCATGTTACATTCATATTCTAGGTTGTAAATGCTATTATTATCACCTCTTCATGGACTCAACCCAACATGCTTAAAGATGCTACAACCAGCTCTGAGGTATTTCAAACATGGAAGCTTTTCTGCTCAGCCCAATGTATAGTAGAAAGTGCAATTCATTGTCTACTTTCTTCACCCTTTTCATAAAGTGACCCTTCCAATTTGTGTTTCCAAATACCCAGCCATCAATTGAGAACTCCCTCTTTATATACTCCCCCTCAAACGACTCAATGAGGTAAGTGTTTCTCTGTTTTTCTTTTAATATGTACTCATGCACTAGTGCCCTCATTATTTTAGGCCTGCAACCAATACAGTTTCAGACCAATTGAGCCATTTTCCCAAGCTATGATGGCTAAGCTCTTCAATTACCTGGTATTTCTATTAAGCAAGACACCTGTTGTTTGTGCATCAAGACTTGATCTGCAGTGCAAAATGAAGCTTTTTGTTACTCACAATTAAACATTGGTGCTTTTTGGGACATCAGCAAACAAACTCACTGCAATTTTTGAAGAGGAATCCAAAAAAATTTGCAGTGGCCTCAATCACTTCCAACAAGAACCCAAGAAAAATGGAGGTACAGGGTTATTTGATGAAATGTACTCCTCCAATTTTCCTGAAGGAAGTACAGTGGAAACTGAAATGAATCAGTTTTTTGCAGAGCCACCAGAGCCAAAATCAACAGATATATTGATGTTTTGGAAATTGTGAGTCACTATTTTCCCAACACTTGCCCTCATGGCACATAAGTATCTTTCGATTCCAAAAGCAAGTGCACCATCTGAACATGTTTTCTCCTGTGGGAGAAAAATCCTCAGCTATCAATGTGCTTCACTGTCATCAACACATGTTGAACAGCTGTCTTGTTTAAAGGATTCTGCTCATACTTGTGGTCGCATCTGCCACAATGATTAATTATTTTTTGTGTGTTTCATTTTTTTATTTCAACAAACGCAATGTATAGTAATTAAGATATGCTTGTCCCTGTTTCCTTAAAGCACGGGTTTCCTGACCCCCTGAGCACCGTGAGAATTTGTGCCCCCAAAAAACTGACCTAAAAAAGGGGTCTCCGCCGAGAAGCCCTGAAAACCCAGGGTTGGGACCACCCTGACCCAAGCCTATCTGGTGCTGGTTTTGGCAGGATGACTAATTTCCTTGTTATGAATTTCCCAGAAGAGAATGCCTTTGTCGGTAAAAAGTGGGATCAGGACCTCTCCCACCAAGAGGATGTACTGTACCTGGTGGGAAGTTGTACATTCACTTGGGGGATAAGATCTCAGATTTGAGCTGGAAATTTTTTTTTTAAAAATAAAGTGTTATTTATTTCACATATCACAATTTTAATAAAACTATTTACAAGCTTGCAAAAAAATGCTATTCTAGTAAAGTAACTATTTACAATAAGTGTAAGCCTACTGATTGCCCATGATTGCCCATTTATATCCTTTAGTTTTAGGACATGTTATAGGTTGTGTTGGTTGAATCTTCCACAGTGCTAGGAATGAAAGTCCTCTCCACCCTTCTGCCTATTGGGGTAATATGAGTTGTGCTTTGGGAAGTGTGTTTCGAATTTCATGTTTGGGTTTGTTTGTTTTTGTTTTTCTGAAGTGGGTTGTCAAGCCACTTCAAATTGGAGAATCTCAAGTTTTTGGGGTATGGTTGGTCAGTTCATCCCCTAGATTGCAAATGAGGAGGTTTGGAGGCTTTGTGGTTTTGAGCTCTATCATTCCTGACACTTTGTCCAATTCTTCCGGCTGGAGTTCTTGTTGTAGGTGTTGGCATAGCTGATTAAGTTAGGTTGGGTTCATTACTGGCTGTTTTTAACAAATTAGTTATCTAGATGTTTGCAAAAGAAAAGGAAAACAAAAAGGAAGAAATGTAGAAACTTGGAGAATAACAGAAAACCAAGAGAGGAGCTAAGGAAACAGGAAATATTAGGATGAGAGAGTGCTAGTAGAGAAAGAGTGGGGATATTGATTGATGAGAAAGAAGGGGTAAAGAGGAAAGGAAAGATAGTCTTGGGTCGTGAGTGTTCCAGGAAGGATGATTCAGTTAAGTTGGTGTGGTTTTGGGGGGAAGGTAGTTTTTGATGTACTGGAATCTTTTTGTTGCAATGATGTAGTCTGCCAGAATGTCGAAGGCAGATGGGAAATCTAGTATTCAGGTGCTGCTGTTTGGGTTCATCTAAATTTTATCTTTTTTATCTTATGTTTTAAATCTTTTTGTTGGAGTCAGAAGTTTTTGCAGTAAATTAGGTAGTGTGAAGTTGTTTCTGAAATGTCACAGTAGGTACATCTTGGGGAGGTCACTTGTTTGATTTGGTATAGGTAAGCATTCAGGGGGCTGTTGTCTGAGCATAGTTGATTTATTGTGGATGCAAAGCCCTTTTCTAGCTGATCAAGTGCCTGGATGATGAGCTTTGGCGGAGTTCTGAATTTTACTATATGTGATTCTTTGTTCATAAGGATTGGTGGGTTTCTTGAGTCTCTATTTGTCTTTTGTTTTAACTTGGAGATACTGATGTGATAGAGTGTGTGTTGGGATATTGCTGTTGAGGTTGCTGCTTCCTTTGCTAATTTATCAACCTCTTTATTCTGTTGGATTCCTGTGTGTCCTGGGCACCAATATAATTTAATTGGGAAGCACGGTGACCTGTTTTGAAAATTGTTGAACACCTGGGTTGTCAAGTGTTGTCCAGGGGTTTTCCTCTTTAGTAGGGTGGTGCTCTTGAGGGCTTCTTGGCTGTCTGAGAAGATTTCAATGGCTGGGGGGGCCATACTTGCTGATGTGTTTGGCTAGGAGTTCCTGGAAAAGAAAAAGAGCCATTAGTTCTGTTTCAAAATTTGTTACAATTGAGTCCCTCCCAACATATGTTGTTTTCGTGGCTTGTGTGTTTGTTTGTATTTCCACAGCTCCCCCTCCTTTTCTGGGGATGAGGAAGCCATCCACAAAAAAAAACTAAAGTGTTGGTGGCTAGCTCGGACTTTACTTGTTTTGCTACCTCCTCTTTTTCTTGTTCTTTTGTTAGTTGTGAGTTGGTGATTTTTGTGATTTGGGGTATCCATGTGTCACAAACACAAGGAATAACCCCCCTGCATGGGTGTCGCATCAATTTAGCCTGGAACCAAGTTGGGGCCAATTGGCCCCCTTTGGACATAGCACTTTCTCCTGGCCTTTCATTGCCTCAGGCCATATCCTGCCATCATTGGCCTTCCTGGCCAATTTCCATATCTCCAACCGGGTGTCCTTTTTTCTCCTAGGGGGTTCTGGGCCCTCAAGCCATAACCATCAGTTTTGGGCCATTTAAGCCCCCTATGGCCTCTACGGCCCACGGTCTGTGGGCCAATCAGGCCCCTTTTGGCCTAATCCAATGAGGCCAAAGGGGCTGCCCACTAGCCCTCAAGGCCGGGTGGGTCCCAATCCACAATTAAGCCCACCTGAGCCCAATTTTGGCCACATTCACCATGACACCAGGAATGGCCATAAACCACCATGGGCCCCAAATTGGCCAAGGACCACCATGGACCACATTTTGGCCCATGGCCTCTGGTAACTACCAGAGGCCACCAGACCAGCTCAGCTCAATCCTTCCCCTCAGCTTAAGGGGTATTCCTCCCATTCCTCCAGGCACCCCGTACTCAAGGTTGCAGGAGTGGTGCATATATGGTATTATATACCATTATGCACCATTTTTTCTCAGCAATTCAATGGTGACAGTTTCAGGACCAAATTGCATGATTCCAAATTAAGGTCCCAAAATGCAACGCCCATTTCGAAGGAGGACTTTTCAGCTCATTAGTCTGGCAATCCATGGCGGCTATCAGAAGACTATTCAAGGACCTTAACCACCTGGCCCTGCAGGAGTTGGGTTGGAAGTTCAATTCAGGGTCATTCAAAAGGGCCCTTTCTCAGGTGTATTACATCATTCTAATCAGTTGTCAAGGCAGCAAGTACTTCAGCATCCCTTGGACAATTCAATTGCTCCATACAGGTAATACTCAAGTATCCTGTATGGCCTTGGCCCTGTGAGCCTGTGAGGTATGTATGACATACCCATAAGGCCACAAATGATTTTATAAACAGTTAATTTTGTCTTAAACAGACTTTTTAGTTGAATTTAAAATAAAAAATAATAGAAAAAAAGTATAACTTTTTTTTGGATAAACAAAGTTATAAATATTATGTCATTTTTGGATTCTACACCAAAAATAACCTAGGGTACACCCATAGGGTGTTATACCCAAAACCACTTATTTTTTATGTTATTGGAAGATTTAAGAATCTCACAGTACCAATGTAACTTTTTTAACATTTTTTTAAAATTGTTAAATTTAAGCTTAATTAAGCTTAAATTTATAGTTGCATAAGGTTTATGCAAACTTACCAAAATTTTAGTTAAAATTGAGGTGTGGTGTATACTTACTGAATTGGCTAAGGATTTGCCATACAGAATGTAAATCCTGCATGAGCTCAATTTAAAAGGGTTTAAGGCCATAGTATGGCTTTAAATAAATAAAAGGGCAAAATCCACGCAGAAAGGTGGGACAAAGGAAAAAGACCAAATAGAGCTGGGGTACCCAACTTTTTGGATCTGCAAGGATTCAATTAAGGTTTTCCACCTGTATTGGAGGATTTTCAACCTTATTTAAACTTTGAGATTAGAATTTGATCCAACCTTAAGGTTTAAACTGGTTTTATCCCAATTTGGACAGGAATTTCAAGCTGCCAAAGGGTAAATCCCAATATGCAGGCTTGAAATCAAGGTTTTAAGAACTGTCAGAGCTTAATTAAGCTTAAAAACCTTAAATAAGCTTAAAACTTTAAAGTTTCAAGCATTAAAACCTTATCAGAACTTAAGGTTTGGTGTGTTTTGCTATTTTACATGGAAAAATAGCAATAACTTCAAAAATTCATTAAAAATCCAATTCTTAATGGATTTGCTTGAAAATTTCACACAACTTAGAATTTAATATTATCAATATATAAATTCAATTTTCAATATCTTTTATAAATAAATTTCCTGGGTAATTAGCCTGGAAATTTACTCTTTTAATTAAACTCAAAGAAATTTATGATTTCTTTAAAAATTAATTAAAAATTAAGTTTAAGAGATTTCTACTTGAAACTCTATTTTTAAGTTGTTCATGTGATGAACTTTAATATAAATAAGTTTCTTTATATTAAAAACTTAAAATAATTAGCTTAAATGAGGATTAAAGTTACATGGAGTTAAGAATAACACTGGTAACTTTAAATTGGAAGTAAAAATAAGTTGCCTTAAGTTAAGAACTTTATTTTTAAACATGGTTTTTCAGTTTTGACCTGAGCACGCCCTCTACATTCATTATGAATCATGAGAGCTGCTCTTAAGACAGAAAAAGAGTCTTTTCATCACTGTTTTTGTCCATAATTCATTATCAATCCAATCATATTAGAAATTTAAACAGGTAAAGTTTTATTAAATATAAAATCTTATTATTAAAAGTAATTCTTGAGTTATTTTTATTCTTTATTTATTAAAATTGAAAGAATTGAAGTCATAGAATTTAGATTATTGCTGTAATCACCAATAATATATTTTATTATATAAAATTATCATTTTAAATATCTTTTAAAATCCACAAATTCCTCTCAAAAACTCTTTAATCATAATTTATATTATAAAAAGTTGTTTTATCTTTAAATTTATTGATTTTTGATGTGTTTTTTAACTTATAACCTTTATTTAGTATAATAACTGTTGTATTAGACTTGTTGTATTAAATAAATCTTATAAGTAAGTTTTCTTTAAAGTTCTATATTTTTTTTATCTAAATATTAGTTTTTTCATATAGAATTTTTATTCTAAAAGAATTATTTCTGCACAGTGTGTGTTTAATTCTTTTTATAAATAATATTTATATTATTTATAAGTGGTTAATATTCATATTTTCCACGTGTAATTGTCTCATTAAGAGCCTTACACTTCTTATTGTTATAACTGTCAGTGACTATAACAATAATAGAATAATTATAATTTATTATAATTATTATTATTATTATTTTTATTATTATATTATTATAATAATAATTAAATTATTTTTTATATAATTATTTTTAATAATTATATTTAAATTTGTGGTTGTAATATTTTATTATATTATATTTTTCTACTGAGGACAGTCATAGTACTCTTGATATTGTTACTATTATCAAGAGTTTCATAGACAAACCTTACATTTGGGGGCCTGGCCGTGATTTTAAACCAATTTTTGGGACATAAATCATATTCTAGACCTTATTTTACTTTTTTTTGACGTAAAATTGCCATATTTGTCTTAATATTGGCTTTTTTGGGACTTATCCCTTATAAATAATCTTTATAATATTAGTAAAGTTATTTTTTTCTTAAGAATATTGTTTGAAACAATATACTATTGAGTGACTTGGAATAAATTTCTTTTGTCTAACTAGTGGCTTTTTCACATCACAGACTTGAAATTTATTCTTTGAGTTATTCTAGTATAAAGTGAATAATAATACAATTTTGATTAATTAACTTGTTAATTGCATAATTATTATTTCTTTAAAGAAGATAATAAATCAAATAAAAAAAATCTTTAAAAAATAAAAATCTTTACTAAAAACATTTTTTCTTTTATCTTAGACATTTTTCTTTATTTTTGACGTAATTTGCCATAAAATTACATTAAAACAACCTTATTTAATAAGTTGAGTTTATAAGTTATTTTCATTATTTGATAAAATAACTTATATTTTTAATTTTCTCTAGTGTCTTCCATCAGAGAAAATTCTTCAGACTCTGAAGCCTCAGAGTCCAGTATTGAAATTCAAGCCAGTCCAGCACCAAGGGGTTTAATAACCAAAGAGCCCTTTAAAGGTCCTGCAGGTGAATTCAATTCAACTTTACTCTATTTTTTATTAAAATTGACGTGAAATGACTCCTACTAGAAGTGGAAGTAACTACTCCATCCAATCAAATGGATCTGGACCAGGACATTCCAGCCACAAATCCAAAAGGCAAGAATGTCCTCCCAGAGGAGAGGCACAAATGGAGGATGCCAGAACTTCCACCAGTTCCCAAAGGTTAGCCAGAACCTTTGAACCTCTTATTGAGAGTCCAGAAGCTGACATAACTGCTATTGCTGTCAGACCTGAACCATTTCCAACAGGCAGCTGTGGAAATTTATCAATCCCAATGGAAAAACTGGTTCCTGGCGTCAAAACAACAAGAGTGGGAACTCCTTCCAAGTCTTTGGATAGGCACCATGAACTCTTATCTTCAAGTGAAGAAGTTCATGGGGCCAGAAAAGACAGAAGATCTTCTGCTGGGTTGGACACCAATGTCTGTCAAAGGACAAGTCCAACAGATCAAAGCTTGGTTGAAAAACCAAAGCATGTTGTCAGAGGATCAGAAGAAGAAATTGGCTCAAGGCAAGGACAACAGCCCAGTGGAAGCTCCTCAATCATCCACCAGCAAAAATCCGCCTCAACAAGTGCCAAAAAAGCCCAAGAAAGCCCCAAAGACCAACCAGAAGGGCAAGCAAAAGGCAAAGGGAAAGGCAAAGCCCAAGTGGAACAAACCTTACCCTCAGAATTACAGAATCCCAAAGAAGGAAAAGACAGCCATGGACAATGTGTTCAATATGGCAAGAACTTTGATGGAATTCAAAAACAAGGAGGAGGAAGGATTGAACCAATCCTTTCCAAAGAAGTAGATCTTGTAAAACTTGTAACTTACTTTGAATCTTGTAATAAAGAAATTATGGCAAAATTTAAAGCATTTGATCATGTCCAACAAAAGTTGGGTAATGAGATACTACAAGTAAAAGACCAACAAAAGACCATAATTGGCCTTGAAAATGTTAGCAAGGCAAATATCTTGTCTTTGACGCAAATTTGTGAAAGACTTGAGTTTAAAGTTACCTTACTCAATCAACCAGATGAACATTCAATTTCTTTTATAACTGGACAGTTAAAAGAATTGAAAATACAAGTACAAAACTTGGAAAATTCAACTTGTCACAATGCAGCTCTTTTTCAAGAACAATTGGAAAAAAGTGATAAAGCAAGACTTGAATTGAAAGAAGACATTCAGTCAAGTATTAATAATATATCACTAAAAAATGAATTTCCAAGGCAATCCACATAAATTCTTGACAGAAATGTGCTTAACTTGAATAATGAATTACATCATACAACTTCAAGTCATGACGTGGAAACTGCTTGCAATTATAAGGACATTCCAAGATTAGTGGAATGGCCAACCTTCAGTGGTGAAGGAGAATATAATCATATGGAATTTATGAAAACAATTGATATGTTTAAAGAAGACTTTAACATACCAGATGAATACATAAGTGCCAGATTACACTCATTATTTACCAAATCAGCAAAGAAATGGTATTATAAAATGAGACAAGACCATGGTAAACATTCTTGGCCTTGGTGGAAAGAACAAGTTATTTCCAAATGGGCAAATGATTCCTGGAGATTTAGAATGGAAAATTCTTTTGAAGAAGCCATTTTTAATATTGAGAGGGACAGGCCCATGACTTGGTTTCTTAAACAGAGGGACAGATTAACTGCCCTTCATCCTGATATGTCTGAACCAATGGTACATAAAAGGATATTAAGAAAGTGTGGTGGTGACCTTGAGCATGCTATAAGAAGCAGATGTATTGAGCCTTGCTCTACAGAAGATTATATCAATGCTATGGAGGATATCACTACTAGAAAAAAAATTGGAAGAAATTGGTATAAACCCCCAATAGACAACAAGACTAGTGGGAAACCAATTTTAAAACCAAATAAACCACATGACAGACCTCCTTTGAAATGTCATAAATGTGGAAGTACATCTCATTTAGCAAACACTTGTCCAAAAAAGACAAGATTCAATGAGATAAATTCTGAAAAAGTGGAAGAAACGAAAGAAACTGATGTATCTTTACATGAAAGTGATTCTGAGCCTTCAGAAGAAGAAGAAGCATCAGAACAACTTGGTATAGAAAATATTAATGTTTCTTTTGAGGTCACTGGGGTACATACTCACTTACCACAGTACAGTGATGAATGTATGGATCTCATACATGTGCAAGATGCCAAAATGCAAAAAACCAAACCTGCCAGAGGTAAAGGTTATACAGCTGGGTCATCTTGTATCACTAATATTGTGATAAATAACACAGAAGCCAAGATACATCTTGACTCAGGTGCTTTTTGCACTTGTGTTGGAAAAGATTATCTTTACATAATTTATACCAATTGGCAAGACAAGTTGATGCCAATTGAAGGTGTAAAATTCAGCAGTGCTAGCCAGAACATGCACCCTTTGGGTATATTTGAAGCAGCAATAATATTTCCTCATCCAGCAGGGAGTATAAGATTGAAAGCTGAATTTGTTGTTATGAACAATTGTACTTCACAACACTTTATACTTGGAAATGATTACCTCAATATCTATGGTATTGATATTAACAATCATAAGGACAGGTATTTCACTATAGGGGAAAATAAAAGGCAAAAATTTGCTTTTTCTCTAGAAAGAAAAGAAATCACTGTCATTCAACAAGTAAAGAATGTTAAAAAAGAAAAATTTGTGTCAGATCAGCTAAGTGAAGCACAAATTAGTCCTGAATTAACACCAGAAATGAAGGAAGAACTTATTGAAGTTTTATTTCAATATAGAGAAGCCTTTCCTTCTGATAATGAACCACTTGGGGCTATAAAAGGCCATGAGGTGGACATTATGCTTAATGTGGAAAGGCCTTATCCGCCACTATTAAGGAGACCAGCTTACCCAGCTAGCCCTAGGGCTAGAGAAGCATTAGAAAATCATATTAATGAACTAATGAAACTGGGAGTTCTTAGAAAAGTTGGGCACAATGAGGAAGTTGAAGTCACAACTCCAGTAATCATTACTTGGCATAATGATAAGTCAAGGATGGTTGGTGATTTTAGAGCAATGAATACCTATACTATTCCAGACAGGTATCCAATCCCTAGAATTCATGAGACTTTGACTCAATTATCCAAAGCAAGATTCATCACTTCTATGGATGCTCTAAAAGGCTTTCACCAGAATTTTTTGACACCTCATGCTAGGAAATTATTGAGAATAATTGCTCATTGTGGTATTTATGAATATTTGAGGATGCCTTTTGGTATTAAAAATGCACCCTCTCATTACCAAAGAATGATGAATACTATCTTCCCACATGAATTATCAGAGGGATGGTTAATCATTTATATTGATGACATTATCATTTGCTCAGAGACCTGGCAATTACATTTAGAGAGACTTTCATTAGTACTTAAGAAAATTCTACAAGTGAACATGAAAATTTCTCTTAAAAAATGTAATTTTGGGTTTCATGAGTTAAAAGCTCTAGGACATGTAGTCTCAGGACTAAGCCTTGGTGTTCATAAAAACAAAGTGGCTGCAGTTTTACTGAAACAAATGCCCCAGAACAAAAAAGAAATGATGTCTTTCTTAGGGTTTGCCAGTTATTACAGGCAACACCTTAAAGATTTTGCAATCCATGCCAGATCATTGTACAGAATCTGTGATCAACAAACTGTTTTTGAAATGACACAGGAGAGAATTCAAGCATATGATAAAATCAAGTATGCCTTGACCAATGCACCATTATTATTGATGCCAGATTGGAAACTTCCTTTCAAGCTGTATATTGATGCATGTGGTGATGGTTTAGGAGCTGCTCTTCATCAAGTTCAAATTGTCAATGACAAGCCTTATGAAGGTCCAATTTGTTTCATTTCAAGACAAATTAAACCTACTGAGGCCAGATATGGAGCTAGCCAAATGGAGTGCCTTTGCCTTGTTTGGGCTCTGGAAAAACTTCATTACTATCTTGATGGTAGTGTGTTTGAAGTAATTACTGATTGTAATGCAGTTAAATCACTTCTTAACATGAAAACTCCAAACAGACACATGTTGAGATGGCAGATTGCTATACAGGAGTATAGAGGCAATATGACCATAGTACATAAAGCTGGAAATATTCATAAGAATGCTGATGGCTTGAGTAGATGGGCATTACCAAATACACCTGATAATCCTGCCTATGTTCCTACAAGTGCAGAACCTCAAATTCCAATTGAAGGAATTAATATCACAGATGTTGGAACAGAATTCTTTGAAGAAGTTAGGGAAAGCTACAAGCAAGATAGGAATTGTCATATTCTTACTGCTCTACTTGACAAAGATTGTAAAGATGCAGCATTGGCTAATTCTCTGGATGATATTTGGAAAACATCTTATGATAATAGAAGATTCCATTTGTTTGATGGTATACTATATCATAGATCTAAACACACATGTGTCATGGTCCTATGTAGTAGAATGTTGATTAACACAATACTACTAGAATGCCATGATAACATTTATTCTGGACATCTGTCTGAAGACAGAACAATGGAAAGAATTAAGACATGTGCCTGGTGGCCATCTTGGAGAAAAGATGTCATTGAGTACTGTCATAGTTGTGATAGATGCCAGAAAGCCAATAAAGCGACTGGTAAAAGATTTGGTCTGATGATCCATATCCAAGAACCAAGTACCCCATGGGAAGTGGTTCACATGGATTGGGTAACTGCATTACCACCTGGAGGTTATAAGAGTTACAATGCATGTCTTGTTATTGTAGACAGATATAGCAAAACACCAATCTTTTTACCATGTCACAAAGATGACACAGCTATGGATACAGCTCTTTTAATCTGGAATAGAGTAATATCCCATACTGGTCTCTTTAAAAACATCATTAGTGACAGAGACCCAAACTTTACATCAGCCTTATGGACTAATTTACATAAGCTTTTGGGTACAAAATTATCATTCTCAACAGCATACCATCCACAAACAGATGGGTTAGCAGAAAGAATGATTAAAAACCTTGAGGACATGATCAGAAGATTTTGTGCTTATGGCCTGGAGTTTAAAGATTCTGATGGCTTTACCCACGATTGGTGTACTCTTATACCAGCATTGGAATTAGCCTACAAGACCTCCATCCATGCTTCAACAGGCAAGACCCCTGCAATGTTGGAAAAAGGATGGAACCCCAAACTTCCAGTTGATACTTTGAAGAAAGATCTGGTTGACATTCATCCAACTTCTTCAAGCTTTAAGCTATTGCTTGATAAAGTAA
Organism: Austropuccinia psidii; assembly: GCA_023105745.1. Taxonomy (NCBI): domain Eukaryota; kingdom Fungi; phylum Basidiomycota; class Pucciniomycetes; order Pucciniales; family Sphaerophragmiaceae; genus Austropuccinia; species Austropuccinia psidii. The sequence continues at coordinate 15,758,150 of JALGQZ010000017.1, forward strand.
GGCATCATGCAAATCAAAGCATAAATGATGCCTTTGAATATGCTAAGCAGAAATGGGATAAAAGTCATAAGACCCCAGAATTCAAAGTAGGGGACTTAATACTAGTTTCAACCTTGAACTTTAATAATATTAAAGGTCCAAAGAAATTGAAAGATTCCTTTGCAGGACCATTTATTATTAAAGCCCTTCATGGGACAAATGCAGTACAAGTAGAACTGTCAGGAGAACTGGAAAATAAACATCCAACATTCCCTGTCAGTCTAGTAAAGCATTACACTTCAAGTGACAAGGAATCATTTCCTTTAAGAAATGAAACACCCTTAGAAGTACCCCCACTGGACCTAAGTGAGGAGAAAAAAGTACTGAAAGTCTTGAAAGAAAGAAGACTTAGGGGAAAAAATGAAAGAGAATACTTGGTCAGGTATAAAAATCCGCAACATGAAGATGAATGGATTGTAGAAAACAAAATACCTGATTCCCAAAAGTTTCTCAGAAGATTCAGACATGAGAGAAGACCAATTGCTCAATAAAAAGTTTGAATTGTGTGCTTTACATACTTTAAAGTATAAGTAGAGAGGTTGGACAGTGGATTATACCCCCCCCCAAATAACTTGGGGGTACACTACAAAAGAAACATTTTGGTACAATTTTTTTTGGTGGTAGGGAGAGTGAGCCTGTGAGGTATGTATGACATACCCATAAGGCCACAAATGATTTTATAAACAGTTAATTTTGTCTTAAACAGAATTTTTAGTTGAATTTAAAATAAAAAATAATAAAAAATAAGTATAACTTTTTTTTGGATAAACAAAGTTATAAATATTATGTCATTTTTGGATTCTACACCAAAAATAACCTAGGGTACACCCATAGGGTGTTATACCCAAAACCACTTATTTTTTATGTTATTGGAAGATTTAAGAATCTCACAGTACCAATGTAACATTTTTAACATTTTTTTAAAATTGTTAAATTTGAGCTTAATTAAGCTTAAATTTAAAGTTGCATAAGGTTTATGCAAACTTACCAAAATTTTAGTTAAAATTGAGGTGTGGTGTATATTTACTGAATTGGCTAAGGATTTGCCATACAGAATGTAAATCCTGCGTGAGCTCAATTTAAAAGGGTTTAAGGCCATAGTATGGCTTTAAATAAATAAAAGGGCAAAATCCACACAGAAAGGTGGGACAAAGGAAAAAGACCAAATAGAGCTGGGGTACCCAACTTTTTGGATCTACAAGGATTCAATTAAGGTTGTCCACCTGTATTGGAGGATTTTCAACCTTATTTAAACTTTAAGATTAGACTTTGATCCAACCTTAAGGTTTAAACTGGTTTTATCCCAATTTGGACAGGAATTTCAAGCTGCCAAAGGGTAAATCCCAATATGCAGGCTTGAAATCAAGGTTTTAAAAACTGTCAGAGCTTAATTAGGCTTAAAAACCTTAAATAAGCTTAAAACTTTAAATTTTCAAGCATTAAAACCTTATCAGAACTTAAGGTTTTGTGTGTTTTGCTATTTTACGTGGAAAAATAGCCATAACTTCAAAAATTCATTCAAAATCCAATTCTTAATGGATTTGCTTGAAAATTTCACACAACTTAGAATTTAATATTATCAATATATAAATTCAATTTTCAATATCTTTTATAAATAAATTTCCTGGGTAATTAGCCTGGAAATTTACTCTTTTAATTAAACTCAAAGAAATTTATGATTTCTTTAAAAATTAATTAAAAATTAAGTTTGAGAGATTTCTACTTGAAACTCTATTTTTAAGTTGTTCATGTGATGAACTTTAATATAAATAAGTTTATTCATATTAAAAACTTAAAATAATTAGTTTAAATGAGGATTAAAGTTACATGGAGTTAAGAATAACACTGGTAACTTTAAATTGGAAGTAAAAATAAGTTGCCTTAAGTTAAGAACTTTATTTTTAAACATGGTTTTTCAGTTTTGACCTGAGCACGCCCTCTACATTCATTATGAATCATGAGAGCTGCTCTTAAGACATAAAAAGAGTCTTTTCATCACTGTTTTTGTCCATAATTCATTATCAATCCAATCATATTAGAAATTTAAACAGGTAAAGTTTTATTAAATATAAAATCTTATTATTAAAAGTAATTCTTAAGTTATTTTTATTCTTTATTTATTAAAATTAAAAGAATTGAAGTCATAGAATTTAGATTATTGTTGTAATCACCAATAATATATTTTATTATATAAAATTATCATTTTAAATATCTTTTAGAATCCACAAATTCCTCTCAGAAACTCTTTAATCATAATTTATATTATAAAAAGTTGTTTTATCTTTAAATTTATTGATTTTTGATGTGTTTTTTAACTTATAACCTTTATTTAGTATAATAACTGTTGTATTAGACTTGTTGTATTAAATAAATCTTATAAGTAAGTTTTCTTTAAAGTTCTATATTTTTTTTATCTAAATATTAGTTTTTTTATATAGAATTTTTATTCTAAAAGAATTATTTCTGCACAGTGTGTGTTTAATTCTTTTTATAAATAATATTTATATTATTTATAAGTGGTTAATATTCATATTTTCCATGTGTAATTGTCTCATTAAGAGCTTTACACTTCTTATTGTTATAACTGTCAGTGACTATAACAATAATAGAATAATTATAATTTATTATAATTATTATTATTATTATTTTTATTATTATATTATTATAATAATAACTAAATTATTTTTTATATAATTATTTTTAATAATTATATTTAAATTTGTGGTTGTAATATTTTATTATATTATATTTTTCTACTGAGGACAGTCATAGTACTCTTGATATTGTTACCATTATCAAGAGTTTCATAGACAAACCTTACAGGCCCAATTGGGTCAATTCATTCCCACTGTGGCAATTCAGTCCCACAGCTCAGTTTCCATGATGACCAGAACTGTATTGGCCTAATTCATACAATACAGCAGGTGACTCACCTTCCAGGATCAGCCTTTCAGCTTTTCCCATATAGTGGCCACCTTTCATCACCTGAGGAGTTTTTCCCCAGTTAATTAATATATTGGATTTATTCTTATCTTTATTTTTTCTTTTCATTTATGAAAGTAAATACTGATATTCTTAAGTCAGTCATTTACACCTTTCTTCTTTTCCTGTCAGTGGATATTGGTGGTCATATTCTTTACTAATTCCATTTCGTTTTCTGACAGGTTGAAACAGTGAATTGGGGATTCACTTGGTTTGCTTCTTGGCTTTTGGCTTTCTTATTTCTCTGGCCATTGGCTTCACTTACTCTTTCTTATCTTTGAAATACTTGTCCTTATTCTTACTCTTATCCTTCTTAAAGAAATTCATCCTGCTTTATCACTTTTGTCCTTTTGGAGCCCTCCAAGTGAGTTCTTGATTCCTGAGCTCCAGGCCACTCTTGTTTTCTGTCCAAGAGCCCCTGTGAGATTACATTAATTAACTCATAATTTCTTTTCATTCTTTTCATTAATTCTTTTATCATTTTCATTCTTTCATTCATCAAAATTATGACTCTTTAATTCTTATGAGCTTAATGATTCTTTGTCACTTCTCAATTTTCTCTCATTCATTCTTCATTCTTGAACATTCATAACTTACCCATTTTTTATTTTATTTTTATTTATCTTTTTTTTAAATCTCAATTTCAAATCATCAAATCTCATTCCAATCATAATTCAGGAGTCTTTTATTTTTGATTCTCAAATTGCTTATCAGATTAATTCAGACATCTTCTTCACATCAAGATTCATTTTGATTATTTCTTCAAGAATTTTTATTTTTAAGGAAGAATTCACTTGATATTGATTTGATTGATTTAATTTGACATAATTGACATTGACTTCAAGAAAATTAACTGACCTGAATATTTCATTGACTTTGCTGATTACTCACATCAAGAATTTTGACATAAATCAATTTTGATTCAAGAATTCATTTGATTGACTGATTTTCTGCAAGAATTTGATTTTGATTGATTTGATTGACTGATTTATTCACTTCAAGACTTCATTTGATATTTGATTGATTTATGTACTTGAAGATTCTTATTTGATCTATTCACTTAAAGACTTCATTTGATATTTGATTGATTGACATACTTGAAGACTCTTATTTGATTCATTTTTTTCACTTCAAGATTTTATTTGATTTGACTTCAAGCTCTCAATTCTGATTGCCTCAAGTTATCTATTTAAATTTTTATCCTCGTTATTTTAATTCATTTTGATTCATTTTTACCCCTGAAATCATGCCTATCCAACATTCACCTCCTGCAAGACAGACCAGATCTTAGTCCAGAACTGAAGCTGTTCTAACTCCAACTCCAAGAGCTCCTCTTGACGGCACCCCAGAAGTTCCTCAACTGAGGTCCCAAATAGACAGAGGACCTATTATGGAAAGAGCAGCACCATCCATTAAGGAAGGAAGAGGGCCAAGGAGATGAAGTGCATTCTCAGGAGTAGTTGGTGGATCGCCAGAACGTTCAAGAACCAGTCTCAAGGTTCCAGGTGAAGATGATGAAGAGGAGGAGGAGAATTCTGTGGAAGAGGAAGAGTCTGAAGGTACTGAGGCTGCTCCTGCTCCTGTGGGGGCATCTCAAGGTACTGGAAGACCAACTCTAGCCCATTCTGATCAGCCTTCCTCTCATCAATCTGAGCCATCTTTATTGTCCATTATGCAGCAGATGACTCAAATTATGGCCAATCTTCAAGCAGCTTCTTCTTCTGAATCATCAAGACCACCATCCTTCAAGACTCAATCTATGAAGGCACCAGAATGATTTGATGGGACTCAGCCCTTCAAAGTCAGAAGCTTTATTCAGTCTTGTCAATTAATTTTTCATAATGATCCGGCGAATTTCTCTCAAGACAGGAAGAAAGTTCTTTATTCCACTTCATTTCTTATTGGCAGGGCTGCAAAATGGATTGAGCCTTATCTTTCCAATCTCACTAATCAAGACCCAAGCTACCTTCTCAACTCTTCACTTTATTTGGTGACCCGAATGAAGTCAGAAAAGCTGAAGCAGAGTTGGATTCTTTGAGAATGAAATAAGGTGGGCATGTATCTTTATACATTGCTGATTTTAGAAGCTTAGTGTCAAGAATCGGGGATTGGGGTGAAAGGGCTCTCATTTATCATTTCAGGAGAGGGTTGGCCTCCAGGATTCTGGATCAATTGGCCCCCATCCTTCAAATATTGATTCTCTTCAAGACTTAATGTATATTACCCTGGAGCTTGATAACAGGTACCATGAGAGGCAAAAGGATAATAATCATCATTAAGAGAAGAAGCCTGAAGCCTCAAAGTCAAACTCTTCCCATCCTCAAAATTCTTCAAGTTCAAGTCATAAGAAGAAGAAGAATTTTCAGAAGATGGAAAACCCCCATTCTTCTTTGTTGAATAAAGACTTCAAGTTAATGAATTCTGAAAAATAAAAAAGAATCAAGGAGGGCTTATGTACCTATTGTGGTGGGAAGTATAGTCTTGAGTCCTATTTCAAAAGGCCTCAAAACAAGCTTACCCAATCCTCCAGCAATTTTCCAAGCCAGGGAAAGGCCTGAGTGAAGATCATGTTGTGTTCAATTGTCTTCACTGTTTTCCTTCCAGAGCACAATTGTGCATTCTGAATACTGGTGTCAAGAATTCTCTAAAGTGTTTTGTCTTTTCTTCTCTTTCTGATGTGTTTTACAATATTCTCATTGATTCTGGTGCTGCCAGCTCATTTATTGCAAATCAGTTTGTTCACAAGTACTCATTCACCATGTCAGAACTCCCAGATAAGATTCATACTATCATTTTGGACTCCTCTGAGTCTTTATTTGTGACTCACCATATTAAATATATGCTTGAGCTCCCTTCCTTACCAAGCTTTGAATGTGACCTTTTAGTCATTGATACTCCCAAGGGAGAAGACCTCATATTGGGCTTTGACTTTCTTAATCATTTAAATCCTTCTATTGATTGGAAGCAAGGGCTGATCACCTCTCATTCTGATCAAAAGTACTACTATGATCCTTCAAAATATTTCAGTAATGACTTTTCTTCTGCCAAATCATGTGGAGCTCTTGTTGGTGATTCTAGAACACCATCAATTCCATCTTCTGTCCATATTCCTTCCCTTAATCCCCATAACTAATTACCATCATCTAGAGATGAAGTCTTCCAAGAGATTCAAGATGTTGGAGAAGAGAATTTTGTATCTTCACTTCATCTCTTCTTTGGGAATATGGACCTTATGCCTTCATCTTATTGTGACTCCCTGGAGGAGTTGTGGGATGAAGAGGAAGATCCAGAAGAAATAGAAACCCTGATGAAGGTTGTTCCCCCTGCTTATCATCAGTATTCATATATATTCTCCAAGGTGAAAGCAGAAAAGCTTCCTCCTCACTGTGCCTGTAAGCATCATATTGATCTGGAGGGGTCTCTACCTCCACTTGGGGTGATCTACTCTTTATCAAACCAAGAGTCAGATACACTCAGGGCCTACATTTCAGAGAATGTAGAGAAAGGTTTCATCCGGCCAAGCTCCTCTTCAACAGGAGCACCTGTCCTCTTTGTCAAAATGAAGGATGGCGGCCTCTGTTTGTGTGTTGATTACCACAAACTCAATGCTGTTATTAGGAAGAACAAGTATCCTGTTCTTCCTATGAATCAGATTCTTGATGTTTTTAATGGTTCTTCTATCTTATCCAAGATTTATCTGCATGGTGCATATAACCTGCTCAGAATCAAGGAGGGTGATGAACATTTGACAGCTTTTAGAACTAAATATGGCAGTTATTAGTACTTGGTTATGCCTTTTGGGCTCACCAATGCTCCTGCCTCCTTTCAAAATCTTGGCAATGATATCTTCCAAGACCTTCTTGATGTTTATGCTGTGGTTTACTTGGATGGCATTATGGTCTTTTCGAAATCTGAGGAAGAACATGTCACTTATGTGTCCACTGTTCTTTCCAGACTCAGAGCCAATAACCTCTTTGCTAAGGCTTCAAAGTGCCTTTTTCATGTTTCTAGTGTAGAATATCTTGGTTATGTTGTTTCTTCTGAAGGCCTCAAGATGGACCAAGAAAATGTCCAGCAGATTCTCAACTGGTCTCCTCCAAGAAACCTCAAGGCTCTTCAATCATTCCTTGGATTTGCCAACTTCTACCACCATTTCATCAAGAATTATTCAAAGAAGATCAGTTCACTCACCGATTTCCTTAAGAAATATTCCTGTTTCCCCCTCAATGAGGAAGCTCTCAGTTAGTTTCACCAACTCAAAGAGGCTTTCACCACTGCTCCAATCCTTTTCCATTTCAATCCTTCTCTACCCACCATTGTAGAGACCAATGCATCCAATTATGCCTTGGGTGCTGTACTGAGTCAGGAAAACATCCCATTTCATTTGACAGCCGCAAGATTACACCAGCTGCACTCAACTATGAGATTCATGACAAGGAACTCCTTGGCACAGTCTGGGCTCTCAAGCGGTGAGGGGCTTTTCTTCTGTCTCTTTCTTCCCCTTTTGAAGTTCTCTTCAATACTTCATTTCTTCAAACGTTCTTACTCGCCGTCAAGCCCGCTGGGCTGAATTCCTTTCTGAATTTCATTTTTTCAATCACTTATTGCCCTGGCTGCCTAGCTACTCTTCCGGATGCCCAATCATGTCAGGACAACGTTCATCTGGAGAGGGGGGAGGATTTCATCAACAAGAATCCAATGGATTTTCAACAACTCATTAATCAAGATGAAGTTCAACCCTCAAGATATTTTGCATTCTAGGTGGAATATTTTTCAAATTTGATTGAATCAATTCAAAAGAAGTCATGGAAAGAATCTCAGTGAAGAAGTATCCTTCAAGAATTGGGAAAAGTTAAATCTGTTCAGGATTATTCTCTTGATTCCCCTTCCCAACTTCCTCTATTCAAAGATCAGGTGGTGGTGCCAAATGACCCCACAATCCAGCTCAGCATTCTTCAAAAGCATCATGACTCTCCTCTAGCTGGACACCCTGGCCAAGAGAAGACTATCAGACTTTTCAAGCAGGATTTCCACTGGTCCGGCATGACTCAATTTATCAAGGATTATGTCTCATCCTGTCAACAGTGCTCAAGAAACAAGAATATCCATCATGAGAAGTTTGGACTCCTCAAACCTCTCTCAATTCCAAATGGTCCTTGGATTTTTCTTTCAATGGATTTCATCACACAATTGCCATTGTCCAACTCATTTGACTCAATCCTTGCCATAGTGGACAGATTTGCACAAATGGCAGTTTTTATTCCAAAAATGTCTTCAATCACTTCGCTAGATTTGGCCCATTTATTCATCAATAATATCTTTTCAAAGAATGGCCTTACTTCAAGAATTGTTAGTCATAGAGGTTCGCTTTTTGTTTCTTCTTTCTGGACCAATCTTTTTCGGCAGCTCAAGATTTAAAGAGATCTTTCAACTGCTTACCATCCAGAAACTGATGGACAGACAGAGAGAGTAAATCAGATACTAGAACAGTATCTTTGGATGTATGTCAGTTATCATCAAGATGATTGGAACACCTGGCTCCCTCTGGCTGAATTTTCCTACAATAATTCTGACCACTCTTCAACCAAGCAATTGCTGTTTTTCACGGTTTATGGAAGAGATCCACAATTTTATTCAGTTCACATCACTCAAGACAATCCTACTGCAAAGTTATCAACAAAAGTCCAATCAGTACAGAACGATGTCAAGAGAGAACTTGAAGCTGCCATAAACCGGTTTAAGAGGTGTGCAGATGAAATTAGAGCAAGTCCACCTGATTTCAATCCTGGTGACATGGTATGGCTTTCCTCCAAGAACATCAAATCAACTAGACACACCAAAAAACTGTCTGAAAGATGGTTGGGTCCATTTCCAATCTTGAAGAAAGTCAGTACTCATGCTTACCATCTCAATGGAAATCCATCCACCCAGTATTCCATATTTCCCTCTTGAAACCAGTCAAGACATGAACAATCCCAAATCAGCATCACAAGCCTCCTCCTCCAATCATCATTGAAGAAGAAGAGGAATGGGAAGTCTCTCAAATACTAGATTCAAAGCTCAAGAGAGGAAAATTATGGTATCTGGTGGAATGGAAAGGTTTCAGTCAAGACTCAGAAAGATCCACTTGGGAACCAACTGAAAACCTGAAGAATTGTCCTGAACTCGTCAAAAGATTTTCATTCTTTATATCATGACAATCAGGACCCAATTCTTCAAAATCTTGATTCTTTATGGTGCTTGGTGGGGAGAGGAAATACCAAAAGTAAGTCCCACTCCTGGTATGCACCTTTAGGGGTATTCTACTCTTCTTTGTTGTAAGCATCACCTTGGCCACTCTGTGAGCACTTTGCAATTTGGACACAGATCTTTGGCCTGGCTTCAACATCAATTCCAATTTATGGCCATTTACACTTGGGCAAATGAACCATTCCTTTTCTTATTTTCCTTTCCAAGACATTATCCATTCAACACATTCCTGTAACAAGATTTTTCTTTATTCATGGCACTGGCGGGAGTGGTAACTCCCAAAAGTAAGTTCCTCTCCTGGTGTGCACTGCCCTGAGGGGTCTACAATCTTTCAAAACATCACCTTTGCCACTCTGTGAGCACCTGGAATCAAATTCTGTTTTCCAGGTCCTTGGCCACTTTCAAAATCAACTGTCAAAATCTGTGACGAAGATTGGAATCCTCCTCAAAATTTTCTTTCCCTTTTGTTCTTTCTTTCTTTCTTTATTCTTTATTTTCTTTTATTTTCTTTCTTTATTTTTCCTTAAACTTTTCTTTATCATAATCAATAATGCCAAAATTTTACACCAAAAATCAATCTTCCAACACTTTCAAAGCCAAATGTCAAGAGAAGACCAAGTTAACCCCATCTCATATGCCATCATCAGTATCAGTTCAAAATTTTCCCTTCAAGAATCAATACCTCTGGAATCCCTATGCCCAATCTGTCTCAACAGCCTTAACAGGCTCTTACCTTATCTTTGTGCTCAGGAGCTTACCATTCAAGGTAGGGGGGTACTGTCACAACCACAAGGAATGACCCCCCTCCATGGGTGTTGCGACAATTTAGCCTGGAACCAAACTGGGGCCAATTGGCCACACCATATCTTTTATGGCCATTTGGCCCCCTTTGGACATAGCACTTTCCCCTGGCCTTTCATGGCCTCAGGCCATATCCTGCCATCATTGGCCTTCCTGGCCAATTTCCATATCTCCAACCCCCAGGCCTCTATCTTTTTTTTGGGGCCTGGGGTTTCCTTTTGTCTCCTAGGGGGTTCTGGGCCCCCTAGCCATAACCATCAATTTTGGGCCACCCCCTTTCATTAGGGGGTCTAGGGCCTAAATGGCCTTTTTGGGCCATTTAGGCCCCCTACGGACTCTATGGCCCACGGTCCATGGGCCAATCAGGCCCCTTTTGGCCTAATCCAATGAGGCCAAAAGGGGCCAAAGGGGTTTCCCACTAGCCCTCAAGGCCAGGTGGGTGCCAAACCACAATTGGGCCCACCTGAGCCCAATTTTGGCCACATTCACCATGACACCAGGAATGGCCATAAACCACCATAGGCCCCAAATTGGCTGAGGACCATCATGACCTCTGGTAACCACCAGAGGACACCATATCAGCTCAGCTCAATCCTTCCCCCCAACTTGAGGGGGGTTCCTCCCATTCCTCCATGCACCCTGTACTCAAGGTTTCAGGAGTGGCGCATATATGGTATTATATACCATTATGCACCATTTTTGCTCAGCAATTCAATGGTGAAGTTTTCAGGACCAAATTCCATGATTCCAAATTAAGGTCCCAAAATCCAATTCCCATTTTGAAGGAGGACTTTTCAGCTCATTAGTCTGGCAATCCATGGTGGCTATCAGAAGACTATTCAAGGACCCCAACCACCTGGCCCTGCAGGAGTTGGGTTGGCATTTCAATTCAGGATTATTCAAAAGGGCCATTTCTCAGGGGTATTACATCATTTCAATCAGTTTACAAGGCAGCGAGTACTTCAGCATCCCTTGGACAATTCAATTGGTCTATACAGGTAATACTCAAGTATCCTGTAAGGCCTTGGCCCAATTGGGTAGATTCAGTCCCACAGTCCACTTTCCATAATGACAAGAACTGTATTGGCCCAATTCAGAAAATACAGCTGGTGACTCACCTTCCAGGATCAGCCTTTCAGCTTTTCATATATACTGGCCATCTTTCAGCACCTGGGGACTTTTTCCCCAGTTAATTTAATATATTGGATTTATTTTTATCTTTATTTTTTCTTTTTATTTATGAAAGTAAATTCTTATATTCTCAAGTCAGTCATTTGCACCTTTCTTCTTTGCCTGTCAGTGGATATTGGTGGTCATATTCTTTACTAATTCCATTTCCTTTTCTGACAGGTTGAAACAGTGAATTGGGGATTCACTTGGTTTCCTTCTTGGCTTTTGGCTTTCTTATTTCTCTGGCCATTGGCTTCACTTACTCTTTCTTATCTTTGACATACTTTTCCTTATTCTTACTCTTATCCTTCTTAAAGAAATTCATTCTGCTTTATCTCTTTCATCCTTTTGGAGCCCTCCAAGTGAGTTCTAGATTCCTGAGTGCCAGGCCACTCTTGTTTTCTTTCCAAGAGCCCCTGTTACACCATGGTGGTACTGGGAAAGGAGAGAGGGTTTCAGTTCTAGTGAAATGTTGTTGTAGCAAAGTGTTTTTTTCTATTAAGTTGTTTAGTGGAGAAGGGTGTATTGGCTGGGGGACCGTGAGATCCTTCCAAATCAGTGTTCTATGCCCATCGTCTATCAGGGCTGCTAATTTGGTGTGAAGATAGTTATGGGTCAGTCTTATATTTTGCTTTGTTATATCTCTGATGTCACCATAAAGCTCAAGGCATGGCAAGGGGGGTTGTTTCATCATTCCTGTGCTCAGCTGGACTGCTTGAAAGAGCCTGCCTGTTAGCTGCTTCCCTACTGTATTCCTGTTTTTGTTTGTATACCAGATTATGCTCCTGTGTAATATTTTTGTCATCATGACTCCCACAATCAAGATTCTTGCTTCTCTCTGACACAATCCAAAGGTTGGTTGTATTATCTGCGTTAGTTGTTTAATTGTGTTGTTGGTTTTGGTTTTGACCATCCTCAAATGCAGGTTTGGTGATAGAGTGGGGTTTAAGGTGATACCTAGCCACTTAACTTCCTTTTGTAGTGTGTAAGCCGCATGTGCTATTGTTAGTTTGTTCAATGGTTGTCGTTTCCTTGTAAAGATCATGATGTTAGTCTTTTTTTGTCAAAAGTGGCTCCATACCTTAAGCCCAAGCTCTTAGGTCTGGTCATGACTTCTGTGGCCTTGCCTTGACCCTGTTTGACGTTACTAGCTACAAGAAGGTGAGTTACATCATCAATGTATGCTATAGAGATTCTATTTTCATTGAGTGAAGGAGGGTTTGGGAGGAGCAGGTTGGATTTGTATATGAGATACAACATGACTGATGGTGGAGACCCCTGTGGTAGGCCCTTCAATACTGAAAAAGTCTGAGAAACATAGTTGTCAATTTTAAGGCTAGTTGTTCTGTCAGAAAGGAACAAGTCAATAATGTAACACAGATAGGGAGGGAATTCTCTTTGTTTTAAGACATGATTTAGCCTTTTTCTGTGGACTGATGGGTATGCCAATTTCACATCAAGGAAAAGTACCAAAACTATCTTCCCCTCTCTCCATTTGTGATTTATCCATGATGTCAGTGTGACAAAAGCATCATTGATTCTTTTTCCCAGTCTCCCTCCTACATGTCCTGGGTGTATTGAGCTTGATTGGTATGCCCAGTAAATTAAGCGGTTGTTGATTATCTTCTCAAAAGGTTTGCCTAGAGTGTTCAGGAGTGCTATCGGCCTATAAGCACTGGGGTTAGTGTAATCATTTCTGGCTGCTTTTCTAATGATCACTGTTCAGGCTTCCTTCCACTTTCTTGGGTACTGTCCCTGTTTGAGGCATAGATTATACAAGTTAGCTAATGTTGGGGTAAAGAGGAGTTTTGATACCTTTATTAACTTGTTTGGTATTCCATCTGGTCCAGGGGCCTTTCTGTTTGGTAGGCTATCTATTGCATTTACGACTTAGTTCTCTGTGACTGAAGGGAAGTCAGGTGGAAGAGTTGGTTGTTGCTGTCATGGTATGTCATCAAGGTTTGCAGTGGTTTCTACTGTCGAGGTGCCATAGAAGAGTAAGGACACTTTCTATGTGATGTCTGTGATTAGGTTTCCATCCTGATTTCTTAGAGAGGTGATTATGTCTTCCTGCCTGTCTTTTGTAAACTGGTAAGCTTGATATGCATGCTCCAGTCCCTTTTCAGCTAAGAGCTTTCTCCAATGGTTACTTTTGAGTTCCCAGACCTTCTGTTTGAAGAGATGTTGGTAGTGATAGTATTCTTCCTTGGAATCTTTGGTTCGACGTTTTAGCATTTTTCTCCTTGCTTTATTTCTGAGTCTTACCATGCCATTTAGCTGTTCTTTGTTCCACCATGCTTTGGATCTTGCAGGGTTAGTAGTGATCCATTTGCCTTGGTTGTTGTAGGCTGAAGTAATTGCATTCAATATCTTTTGGGTGAGGGCTTCTTCAGAGTTCAATGTGGGAGTTTCTTGGGTAAGGCTCCCTTTCAGAGTCTGGAGGAATAACACATTGTCTAGGTTCTTAAGATGTATTGATAGGTGCTTTTTTGGGGTGTGTCTCTGAATTTGGTAAGGTGATTTTGGTGATTATGGGGTGGTGGTCAGATGAATGATTGTTTAGTTGCACTTGTGTTGTGGCTTGGGGGTTCCATGTGATATGATTCCCCCAGGTGAGGTCTATTGTCGTGGGTCTGCCCACTGCACCTAGGAATGTTGAAGTATGTTTTGGTGAGATTAGGTGGAAGCCTTTCTTCTCACAGGCTTTAATGAGATCTCTTGCTTGGTTATGAGTGTGATTATACTTGTGTGGGTGGTGGAGGTTGGAATCCATCATAATTAATGTTGGTATTTGTCAGGTTGCATCTGTTTACAGCCACTGATTCAGTATTTGGATTCCAGCAAAAGTCATAGGTGGGTTGTATGAGGAGAGGAGGGTGAGTTGAGGGATTGAAGTAGACATGTCTAGTAGTGTTGTCACCATTAATAGGGCATTATCTTGTGGGCAGCCGTCAATTTGGTGAGATGGTATTTGTCTGTTGATGTATGTGCAGGCTTGTGGTTTCTTATCCTTTGTCCTCAGACTAGCATTGGGAGTAATTTTATGCCAGTTTTGGTGCATTGGTGGGAGCCAGTTGTGGGGGTTCACCCACGGTTCCTGTAAGAGTAAAGCAACATGAGTTAGTTCAGAATTTAAGGTACTCATTGTAGAGTCATATCTGTTATGACAGTTTAATTGAAAAAAGGTGAAATCTGAGCGTGGGTCTATGTGGAGTGGGCTCTCTGTGTCTTCTATGCTTCCTGTTGCGGGAGTTGTTTGGGTGTTAATTTCAACACCCAAGCAATCTCTCAGGCTGCTTTGACAAGACTTTAAACAGAGACTCTCATGCTGTCATACAGATTTCGGATCAGAGTACTTTTGGTTCATAGCTGGATTATTTAATACCCAGACTGTGACCTGCTCGAGGTTTAAAGCCCCACCATCAAACTTCAACAGCGAACATACTCAAATTATTCAAAGCTTTCCCTACTTCTAAGTTTTGACTATATCCTCAATATCATGCTTGTAACTAATCTTTTTATGTGTCGCCTCTCGAGCGCAATTCTAATGCTTGCTTGCCACGCTCTATTTGCGGCATCCCCCAGCTACCAAATAGCTGTTGGTGGCAATCCTAACCTCAAGGGTCACAATAGCATCAAAACTGTCACTTGCTCTATTTCGTATCTACATATCTACAGGTCAGACCAAATGTGTAAGCCCCAAAATCTCCTTCTTCCAATGCTAGTTTATTCCCATCAATGAAGCTGTCTCATTGCTATCGTCTCCGCAAGCCTGTCTAACATCAAGCGGCGAAAGCTATAGCGTCCCACCCACCTCCTGCTATTTGCCGAACTCTAACAAAAATCATAACTGTATGTTTTATCTATCTCATCAACCTTTCCCATGGTTATTGACAATGGGATTTTCGCAAATAAATAGCAATGGATCAGTTGATCTTTCGTTCTTGTGTGGGCCACTCACAAATATTCGAGAAGGTCAAAGCTGATGAATTTTGGGCCATGCCTTTTCCTCAACGAATTAGTAAGACGTCAGCTTCCCATATTGACCCCTACAGTTCCGCTAAACTTTTTTGTTTAGATGTGACCTCAGGGAAGATAATCGGGAATCCACGCTTTGGTGTACCCAAAACTGGGCTTAGTTGCGCCTGGTCCGATTTGCGCCCCCGTGAGCATGAACCCCCACTAGTACCGATGAAAATGCTCATCATGTATTTATATTGACAATGCATTTTTTTATCTGATCATGATCAGTTTGCGACATACCGTATCCTTAGGCTTTCACACCACAATGTCGAAACTGATTTTCTAAATTTGCAAACTGCGCCATGGCTACCATCTGAGTTCGGTTTAATGCTGCAACTCGACTCCTACTGAGAGTGTATATTCACAAATGTTGTTCTATTTTTACCTATCCACATGTTACCCCTCAAAGTGATTTCAATAACAAGTGTCAACTTCCGCCATGTTGTATGTTCACACCAGAGCAGTTCCGGAAGTCATCGTTGTTGAAATACGCCTGCAAGAGCATGTTGAACTTTGACCCAAAGAGTTCTATGAACGTGACCAAGAAATGCACAAATGATACTACCGTGATGAGCCTATTTACGATTTGCAATCATGCAAAAAGGTCAGTCTAAGCGAACCCCCAGAAGCAGACAAACTAAAGAAAATAACTGCTGACTCTGTAAATGAACAGTTATCAGAAACTTTGAAATTCTCCGAAAGGAGGGAGGACATAAATTTCCTTTATGATGTCCATACGCTGAAACAACACAAGTGGTTCTTGACCATACGTCAGTAGAGGGTTAACATACCCTCTTTGTATGTAAAAGAAACAAACTATTAGACTCCAAAAAGATCAGTGCCAATGCTGTTGAGCACAATTTTTCCCCTTTGAAACTAAGTCCCACTCAAAATTGTTGATTGTACTATTTGAATTTTTCCACTCTTACTCAAACCTCAAACTGTTATCAAGTTCTTTTTTGAATCCCTTAGTATTACACCTTTAGTTATCTAAAAGTCCTACTAAAACCATATTATTGTGTTTGCCTAAATTCTAAATGCAAGCAGACCTTCATTTTTCCAAAAATATAACAGACTTACAGTCTTGGGGACTGTTAACAGGCGGAGTACAAAATGACAGAGAACAGAATTGAAGCAAATGAGGTTTCAACAATCCCAATTCTCAATAGAACCAGTGATAAAACCTGGTGCATGGAAATGAATATACATGTTATATTTCAATAGCTGTTTGAATTATGCAAAAACCTACTTGCTAATGTTGCCATCACCACCAGCACCAACATGTGGTCAAAGGCAAGATATGAGGCAAGAAACCTGATAACAAATCAAATAAATGAGAAGAGAATTTGGTTAGTTAACCCAGATACCTTAAAAAAGGCTAACTTTTGTGATCAAAAATAACAGATCAATATACATCCAAAAAAGCAGGAAAATAGAAGAAGTGTAAGGTCTGACTATGAAACAATCAGTAAATATTACTAATATTTTACTTATTGTACTGTCAATGTCCTGATATTGATGAGAAATAAGATTAAGAAAGAATTATAATACTAAAATTGTTATAGTTATGGTGTAAAATTTATATTTTTTTAAAAAAAAGAAAATAATATAATAATATAGTTATGAAATGTTACTAATACTAAATTTATTCATTCAGATAAACGCCAATTATATTAATAATTAAACTATTATAAGAATGATAATAGAGAAAAAATATTATGATAGGATAAAATAACTTACTTTTAACACTTAAGACAATAATTGTGATTAATTTTACACCTAATAATGAAAATAAAATGTATTTAAGTTGTATTTACAAATGAAAATAAGAGAAGTGACAGGTTTTCTTGATTTTAAATGGAATTGTGAATTTTTAGAGAATTTAACAAAACAATAAGAATTATATAGTAATGTCACAACCACAAATAATCACCCCCCTCAATGGGTGTTGTGGCAATTCCAACCTGAACCCAAGTTATGGTCAATTGGCCATATAATATGTTTATGGCAAATTGTACCCTTTTGGTGTTCTATGGCCTCTTGGCCATAACACCCTTCCACTGGCTATATCCTGCCTTCATTGGCCTTATTGGCCAATTCTCCACCTCACCAACCCCCAGGCCATTATCCTTGTTTTTGGGCCTGGGGGGTCCTTTCAGTCTTCCAGGGGCCTATGGCCCCTCTAGCCATCACCAGGACCCTTGGCCCAACCCTTTATATTAGGGGGTTTGGGCCATTTAGGCCCCCTATGGCCTCTATGGCCCACGGTCCGTGGGACTGATAGGCCCCTTTTAACGCAATTCCAATGGGGCCACGGGGGCCGTTTGGCAGCCCACCTGAGCCAGGTTTTGACCCCAAAACCAAATCAACCCAAAAATGGCCAAAAACCACCTTAGGACCCAAATTGGCCTTAAATCAGTCCATGGCCTCTGGCAACCGTTGTGCGAGCTCCTTTTGTTTTGGGATAAATAATAGGCAGTACCTTGAGGGGGAAATTATTGGTGAGTCTGTTTTGAATTTCAGAATGAGCCAATAACCATGGGTTCTAAGGTTTATTAGCTCCCCCTCTAAATATACTGAAAAAGATACCCTTTTTTGATGAGATCACAAATCAATTATTTAGTTTTGTGGCTTTTCAATTAGAGAATTTTCTTCAGCAGTCTCTATCAGTCTGTCAATAAATGATCACTATGATAATAATCGAATAGTTAATAATTTTCTTAATAATTTAGGTTTGTTTAACTTTCTTGTTGCTGATTATAATTCTTTTTTGAATTGATTCTTCTAGTATTCCTTCTTTCAATACCTGAGATATTTAAAAAATATTGTTTAAGATCACTATTAATATTAATAATAATCTTGATAGCTAGCTAATACTTTTAAAGGTGATCTAATAATACTATCAATATAGCTATAATAGTTTTAAGGGTAAGATAGTTCTTTAAGGGTGGTTTTGTTTAATATAAGGGTAAGATATAAATAATATAACAGTAATATAATACTATTGGTATCAATATAAATATAATCCAATATACCTAAAGGGCTTATAATATAAGGTATAAGGGTAAGATGATATCCCTTCTATAAATAAGGGTTATTGATAAATTAGATAAGATCACTAATGATAATATCTTCAAACACTACTTCAACACTACTACTATAATGGTAAGACTATCAAATAATATTAAGCTCTTTCATTAATATTATAAATATCTTTCATCAATTAATCATAAATAATACTATAAGATACTGAGCCTTGCTACTGATCTTTTACAATATAAATACTAGACCATCCTACTAGAGAAGGGATGGATTTATCCTCAAGATTATTGTCTGAATCAGAAGCATGGGAGGGAAACAGGGAGAGAGGCCCTTTATTTATACCTTTTGGGCCCTCCATAGAGCCTTCCAAAAACAAGGGACTTAGAAAACATTCCACCTTGAGACATTTTTGCTGGTGGGTAAATTAAAAATGGTGTCATTTGATCAAAATATTGCACCATATGTTTGTTTGATTGCACCATTCTGAACCTTATTATTGTCAGTGCACAGCCTTGGGACATTTTTGCTAGTGGTTAAATTTGGGATGGTGTCATTTGTTCAGGATATTGCACCATATGTTTGGTTTATTGCACCATACTTTTTGAATTATACTCTTATTTTAACTAAACTTTAGTCTTATTATGCACAGCCTTGAGACATTTTTCCTAGTGGTTAAATTTGGAATGGTGTCATTTGATACAGATATTGCACCATATGTTTGGCTGATTGCACCATTTTAAAAAACTGTATTCTTATCTCTACTAACCTTATTTTTCTTCTTCACAGCCTTGACACATTTTTGCTTGTGGTTAAATTTGGAATGGTGTCATTTGATACAGATATTGCACCATATGTTTGGTTGATTGCACCATTTTTTTAAAGCTGTATTCTTATCTCTACTAACCTTATTTTTCTTCTTCACAGCCTTGATCTGTATTTAGTTGAGTATTTCTCTATGTAAAATTTAATTTGTAAATAATACCTGTAATGTTTGGTTATGGGAGTTTAAGTGGGGATTGAGTAATGTAACACTATGTTAACTTATATGTAAGTGTTTTTTTTATGTCAAGACATGTAACACATGATGTTGTAAGAGTAATGGTATCACTTATGTAATATTACAAATGTTTATTCATATTGAATATTTAGACAAGCTGCATCATCTTTAAGCATATTCTTGTACCTAGTATAGAGTGTATAGTATCATTTCTCTTCTTTAATCCATGATATCTAGAAAAGTATTGACATTATGGAGTTCAGGAAATATGTGACTATAGGTCAAATTTGATGTAGATTCCAGTGAAATACTTATTTTTGTTATTCTAATATAATTCTCTTCCTTTTTCTTGCAATTTTCTTACTTTTATCTTTATTTTCTTTATATATATATATATATATTATTATTATTATTGATCAAAGTTTGAGCTTTGAAATAGTGGATTTGAACCTTGGAAGAACTGGTATAAAATACCACATCCCCCTCTCCATTTAATGCTGTCCCCAGCATTCAAGGTGATAATCCACTTACTTTTTTTCAAAAAACAAACAAACATTCCCCCCCTTTTTTTTTGAATAAAAAGATTTTTTATTCATCAAAGTCCTCTTCATCTTCAAATTGAGATTCATCTTCAACTTCCTCTTCTTCCTCTGAGTCCAACTCCTTTCCTCTTGGATAGAACCTCTTTATTTGACTTGCTGCAAACCTTCTTGCTAGCTTTGTACCATCTAATTCTTCCAGCTCATATGGACCATCGTTTATTTGTCTCACAGCTCTATAGGGTCCATCCCATCTATTCTTGAACAATAATCCCCATTGTGACGCTAATGCTTTATTGTATACAAGAACAATTTCACCTGGATGAATTGGCTTTCTTATTTGATGTGCTAATTTCCTGTCCCAATACTTTATTGAATCCTGCCTGGACTTTTTTAATTTCTCTTTTGCCCTTTTTCTTATTTCTTCTTTTCCTGATAGCTGTTCAGCTCTTGCTTCCAATAAATCTTCTGTTTATTGTACTTTGTGCCATTCAATTGATAAGTATGTTTTTGCTTCAATGTCTATTGGTAGTACTGCCTCTTGACCAAGCTGAAGCTCAAATGGGGAGTAACCTGTTGTTCTTTTGGTTGATATTCTGTCAGCCAATGTAACCAAAGGTAAGTATTCTTTCCATTTTGAACCATTTTCACCACACATCTTCACCAATGCATCCTTCAATTGTTTATTCCCCCTTTCTACCATTCCTTGTGACTAAGGGTAGTAGGGTGTTATCCTTATCTTTGTGCCTGCTTTTTTTACCGCATCTTGTAATTCCTTTCCAAACTCAGGCCCTCCATCTACTCTGACCTCTTTTGGGGCTCCATACCTGCAAATCTATTCAGAAGTGAACCATTCTGAGACTGACTTTGCTGTAAGCTTTAATAAACCAATTTTCTCTGGCCATCCTGAGAAATCATCCCTGGCCACTACTAAATACTTCCATCTTCCTGCTTTTACATGTAATGCATCTATACTGACTCTTTCAAATAATGTTGAGGTGAATGAGATTCTTCCTTCCTCTTTTTGGTGATATTGACTTCTCTTTTGACAAGCTTTACAAGATTTGACCCATTTTTTGACTATTTTCTTCATTCCTTCCCACCAAAATCTTTCTTTAACTGTTCTGTATGTTTCATTTTCTCCCCTGTGTCCCATTTCTTCATGTAATGATTTTAATATTCTTCTTTGAGAACTCTGACTTGACACAACTACTTGTGAATTTGGTGTATTTCTTCTTTTGAGTTGGCCTTCCTCCAGAAAGAAATTTGATGACTTCCTTTTAATTTTTTTGAAGTCATCCTCTTTACTACCAAAGGGCCTTTTCAATGTATTCAAGTATTCCACCATTCTTTTCCAAAATCCTTCTTGCTTTGATGGTAGCTTTATTCCTGCCAACTTTATTATATTATCATGTTTTACTCCAAACCCTGGGTGTGGTTTTATCCATTCTGCTTTGTCATCAAAATCAGATTTTTCTTTTTCTTCATCTTCTGACTGAGGTCTTGTTGACAGCCCATCTGGCATTGTGAAGGTCTTCCCTGGCTTATTAGCTAAGTCAAGAGAAAACAATCGAATAAATGCAACCCATCTGTTCATTGGGGCATTTGGCAAACAGGGTGAGTTTATCATTTCAATTAAGACTTTTGCATCTACTTGTAGCTCAAAATGCTATCCCCAAAGTACTGTTTGGAGTTTCTCAAGCATTTTGGCCACTCCACATAGCTCCAGCTTTGGCTGTGAGTATTTTGATTCCAATCTTGAGAATGTTATTGATTCATAAAGAACTGGTCTGTCCTTTCCTTCTTTGTCTTCTTGAGTAAGTACTGCTCCTGCAGCTATATAGATTGAGTCTACTGCTAATTTAATCTTCCCTGCTCCCTTTTCATAATCCAAATTTTTTAATGTTATTTCCTCCCCTAAAATTTTTCTTAACTTTTCAAATGCTTCATCACATTTAGTATTCCATTCCCATTCTTCATCATCTCTTGTTAATCTTCTTAGTGGTGATGCAATCTGAGAGAAATTTTGAATGAACATTCTAACATATGCACAAAGTCCCAAAAAGCCTCTTACTTCCTTTTTATTGAGGGGCTTTGGCCAACTTTTCATTTTATTAATCTTCTGCTTTGAGATTTTTCTTCCATTCAAAGAAACTACATGCCCTACTATGTCCAATGCTGGCACACAACATGCAAATTTGATACCTGATATGGTAAGTCCTGCCTCTTCAATTCTGAATAATATTCTCTCTAATGTAACTGCATATTCCCAAATGAATCTTCTTATCAAATTATTTTCTTGTAAAGTTTCATTATTATATGTTGATCTTGGACCTTTTATCCCTCCATCATCAATAAAAATTCCCACATTCTCTGGCATTTCTTCTTGAAGTATCCAGGTCATTTGGGATTGATAAACTCCAACAGAATTGGTTGCTCCTTGTGGTAATCTTGTGAGTTGTAGCCTTCCAAGTGGTGTTTCAAATGTAGTTAAGCGTCTTGTAGAAATGTCTAATTCTCTTTCATCATACCCTCCCATTATGTCACCAAGTCCATAACAAGCTCTCCCTGAAAAGGAATCTACAAATTCTTCAATATGTGGTGGTAATCGTGCATCTTTAATTGTTACCTTATTAAGATCCTGTAAGTCATGGACAATTCTAAGTTTTCCATTTGACTTTGCAACACAAAATACTGGACTTGTATAGCTGGAGGTAGACTGCTCATACAAGCCTGTTCTGATCATTT
Organism: Austropuccinia psidii; assembly: GCA_023105745.1. Taxonomy (NCBI): domain Eukaryota; kingdom Fungi; phylum Basidiomycota; class Pucciniomycetes; order Pucciniales; family Sphaerophragmiaceae; genus Austropuccinia; species Austropuccinia psidii. Next base: position 15,780,740 of record JALGQZ010000017.1, read on the forward strand.
CCCTTACCAACTCAATAAAATGGGGTATTATGGGCTTTGATATTGGTATTGGCTGCTTTTGCCAAGGTGTATGTGGTGTGACTGGTATTTTGTAGGGTTTTTGTGAGCCTTAAAGGAAATTTCATATACCCAAAAGACCACAAATACAAAAAGTAACATATAAATATAAATAAAATAAATTTATTTATATTATTAAAATAAAAATCAAAATATAAATATAAAATTTTATTCAAAAATAAAAAATCTAATTACAATTTAAAAATAAAATTACATAGAATTTTGGAATTATAAAATTACATTTATACTTGAAAAAATTAAGTAAAAATGAAATTTTAACAAAATTGTAAAAAAATAAATAAATTTGGAAAAAAGTTAAATAAAATTTATTATAACTTTTTATCCAATAAATAAATATATAAAAATTATTTCACCATTGGATTCCTCATAAAAAATCAGGTGGGGTCACCTCTGAGTGAAATTCTTGTAATTCAACTCTAAATAAGCTTAAATTAAGTTTTTAGTATTTTCAATACAAAAGTTGAAAATCCTCAAAACTTTAACTTAATTTACACCACATGTGGTGTTAACCATCAATTTTTTGTGTTAAAATTGAGGTGTTGTGTTTAGTTTAGAAGTTATGAGGAATTGAAGTATTTTCAATTGAATTCAATTGAAATGTCAAAATGTGCACGTGTATTACATAAGTGAACTTTCATTTACATATGAGGTATCAATTATTACTGTATTTTACTGTACAATTCAATTCAATTACATATGTAAATTATAAGTATAATACATTATGAGGAATTAAAGGAAAAATAAATTGGAAAGATTAAATTTGGGGGGGAAAAGGAACTCCAGCTCTAAGGGGGAGCTAGACCCCCAAAGTCCTTGCTGACAGGTGTGTGGTGTCAAAATTCATGCAAAAGTTCATCACTTTTGGCCTGGAATTGAGTTACAGGGTCTGTGGACTCAATTGATGATGAGGTTTTGATACCAACTGGGGTAGTTTTAGCTGTTGCCAAGAGGGTAAAACTACCCTCAAGATAAAACCATCATAGTGAAAACAGTTTTAACTTGTTTCTACGTCTCCTACACACATTCTGACGTGCTTTGAAGGCTCTAGACCAGGTATTTCTATAGTAATGGCTGATTTAAGGGTCTAAAATGGCTTAAACCAGCCCTTTTTGGTCTAAATCAGGGTTCAATGATGCCATAATTGGATTTTCTGTTGTCAGACTGTTTTTCACGACTGACAAGAGTAAATTTTACTTTTGGAGTAAGAAAATTGATGGCTATAAAAGAATGTCTTCTTTCCCCACTTTTCTCTTCATGTTAGAATCTTTTCCTTTTATTAATTAGTTTAAGCACTGTTTAACCAATCAGCAAAAGATTCCAACCACCTTTTTTAAAGCATTTTGAACCTTTTAACCACGTGAAAAAATCATTATAATCATTGTTTGTAACTCTTATAATCATTTTTACCCCTGAACCACCCCAAAAGTGAATTAAAGCATCTTTCATCACTGTGAACTTTGTCACTTTGTTTCCAAATTCACTCTGGTCACTTTTGGGAGTGTTTTCTCTTTAATATTCTTTTTGAAGACTTTGTTCTTTAATTAATTGCTTGCAGTTCTTTTCTCAATTAATTCCAATTGAAATTGCTCTTGAAGAAATTTCTTTTGTAGCCTTAAATATCTCTTGTAGAGTATTTTTGGATAAAGTTTTATTGTTGGTAAAACAATAAATCTTTATAATATTATTGTTTTATACTAATAAAGCTATAAACAATAAAATTGGCGTGTTTTCTCTTAAAAATAATATTTCATACTATTTTTAGCTGATTTTTACCTTATACAAATTTTGAGGACAGGAAAAGTACTTGATTTTTAATCAAAGTTTCATATCCACACCTTACAGTTTTCCACATGAATGTTTCAGTAAACCCCTTTCCTCTGTACTGAATGCAATTGCTTTCTCTCTTAAAACTATGACACTCATCAGAAGACTCCTTTCTTCTTCTGAAAGCCATCCAGGTGGTCCAAAATTTATCAATTCAAATCTTTCTTGTGTTATTTTTGATGTAACCATAAGTTTAGGTGGTTTTGGTGATAGTGGTGTACTATAAGGGTCTATTGATAATGGTGGCATTCCTAAAGGAGGATTTATGTCTTGTGGCATAGGCTCATCAACTGGTTTGACCTTCTTGAGTACTGATTTGTATTTTGCTGCACTATTTTGGTAATTCATTTTGTAATATCACTGAAATTATTCTGTTTTTCTCTTTGATATTTTTTTTTATACATTTTTCCTTTATAAAACTGGTTAAGCTGAAATCATTGTAGTATAAATTCTCCTATTTTCTTTATTTCTTCTCCTTATTTTAATAATTTATTAAATTAAATGAATCTTCACTTCTTTTATCTTTTTCTGTCCATACATTTGAGGTTTCAGTTTAAGGTAATACAGGACCCTACAACTCAGGTGTGCAGACCCTGTATATTAGGTATACAAAATCCTGCTTTTTTATGTCATACAAGGACAATAAGACCCCTTGTCCATTTCTTCACAAGGGAGCAGTTTCATTTCATGCTGAGGACCTCCTGGTCTTCAATTTGACTTGATCCAAGGGCAGTTTATTTTATTTTATTTATTCATTTTTTTTGTTAAGTTGAAAGATTCCTTATACTAATATCAACTTAAGCTACCTTGAGGCTTAATAATTCATAAAATGTTTGGGTTGATAGATATTTCTTTCTTATTTTCAGTCATTACCAATCTCCTTGCATATTTCAATTCTTCATCTTTGTCCTTCTTTCTTCAATATTTTATCTTTGGCCAATTTATCACATATATTTGAGGATTTTATTTGAACCATTTCAAATCTGATCTCTTCTTTCTTCACATTATTTCTTTAATACCACTACTCCTTTCATGGACTAAAATAAAGAAATAGATTATAAGCCCTCAGGTGTGCCACCCCTGTAGTTTTAAGTAATACAAGGACTTAACATTCCACTACTCCCTTCATGGATTCATTGAATTTCCAATTTCATATATTGAAAGAAATTCTCATAATATTAGAGTTTGATATGCCTTCAGGATTTTTTGATGATGAATTTAAAAGAAAACCAGTCTATATTTATCATCTTCCATTCATTATTATGAGAATTCATCATATCATGAGTGAGCTTTCAAGATATTATTAAGATATATTGTTTTATTCCTCTTTCTTCTTTCTATCTGTAATATTAATCTTCAGGTGTGGGATAAGACCCCCTCTCCATTTAAATTTCTGTAGTTGGTTTTCTTACTTTATCTGTATTTTGTCTTTTTGATTCCTGTAGTATTTTCTTGCCAAATTTTGAATTTCTAGCTTAACTATTATTATTATTTTGAGTCTTATTCATACTAAGAAGAGGGTTTTAATTTCTGTGGTGGCCTGACACTATATAGTGGCAGTCTACAAGGCTATAACTCTAATCAAATCAGAGATATTTCCCCTCATCATACCAGGTCTGACTTTGGCTGCTCAGTGTATATGTATTTTTTATGTACATATAGACCAGTTGTCCAAGTGCCACCTAGAGCAGGAAGACCATTGAAGCCTCTCTTTTCTAAATGAGATTTTCCTAATAATAATATTAATAATAAACATCATATTTCTAATCTTTAAGTGATTGATAATTCTTATGTTTCTTGTTTTGTTTTTGAGTATATAAATATCATATTTATTTATATGTATATTTTTTTTGATTTTTCATATATGAAATTTTATAGTATTAAGATTTTAATATTTCCAGTTCAAAGTTATGGTGGACTAATTTAATGATTAAATATTAAATTATTTAAAAATGATAAATGTAAAAGTTGCAGTTCATACTCTTTGTGGACTTTGAATATTTATTGAGTGAAAAATAATAATAGAAAGAAATTCCAGTTTATAGTCTTGGTGGACTTTGGATTTTTATTGAGTGAAAAGGAATAAGAAAAAGAAATTCTAGTTTATAGTCTTGGTGGACTTATAATTTTGTTAATAATATCATTTAAAATGGATAGAAAAAATTTTCAATTTCATTTTCCAGTTTAGGGTCATAGAGGACCTACTTTCAAATGAATTTTTGGATAAATAACTTCAATATAAAGATATTTATCAAGGTTTTGTTGAATTAATTATTAAGATGTAGCTGGGAATCAATATTAAAATAAATAAATATTATTATTATCTTATTTTTTTTTGATGATAACAATTTTTTTTGAAGAATAATAATAATAAGAATAATCTAGTTTAGGGTCATAGAGGACCTAAAAGAAAAAAAAACTTATGTTATAGTTCTACCAAATAGTCCAGTTTTAGGTCATAGTGGACCCATATAATTGAATAGGAAGAAATATTGTAAAAAAACATCTATAAGCTATTCAAAAAAGGAACTTATAGTCTTATTGAGGGCCTTATGAGTCTAAATAGGCATATATATTTGTGTAAAACTGGAAATAATTAATGAAACAAGCACTTTATGGTCTTGCTGAGGACCTTATGAGTCTGAATTAGCATATATATTAGTATAAAACTGGAAATAAGCAATTAGATCAGAATTTCATATTGTGACTAAAGTCTTTTTTGCTTGTTTAAGTGGAGAGTGGGCTTATTTTATCTTTGGCTGGGCCAAAAATTCCTGAATCTTCCTGAATCTTCCTAAATCCCCTGAAATCTTCTGAAAAATTCTGAAAAATTCTCAAATATTCTCAAAAATTCCTAAATCTTCCTGAAAATTCTGAGATCTTCTTAAGTCTTCTAAGTCCACTCTAAATCCAGCAAATCATAATTCAAGAAAGATAAAACATACTATGACTAATCACAATCAAGGGATATTCAAGCTCTGACCAATCATATCATTCCACAGATTTTCTTCTTTTTTGTTTTGTCCAAGTTGTAGTTTGATGAATTTTTCCTTTTTGAAAGTTAGGTTTGCTGGAGAATATAAAAGGAGGCCTTCTTCCCAGAGCCCAATTTTTTTTCCTCAACTTCTTGATATTTCTTTATACATATGGGCCTACACCTATATTTTAACCCTATATAAAGTACATAGTATTTGAAGTATATTTTTATGGGATCAATCTGGCCAGCTGTTCCTTTAATAATATCTTCATATGATAATACTTCTATCATTTTATTATTTTATTAATTTACTATTTCACCATAATAATATGATATTACTCTATTATAATACTATCTTATCAGGATATTAGAATATTATACTATTTTTTTCTCATGATATTGTAGCTTTATTATATTATCTTATTAAAATATATTATATTATCCTCATAATTTAATATTGTTTAATTATATTTTAATGGAATTATAGTATTATGATATGTTTCTTCTATCTCATTATAATATATTAAGGAATCATCTTAATATTATTTTTTATTTCTTATAATACATTTGTTTTATTATAGCCTATATTATTTGTATTTTATTTCTTTTCAAAGCAAGGGGGGTGGCCAGTTTTTTTATTAATTTCTTTTTTTTAAAAAAAAATAAAAAAAGCTGGTCACCCCTCTTTGTGAGTTGGATTCTATGTATATGCTATGTGCGTGTGCATGCTGTGTGTATGTATGTAGCATGTATGTGTATTGAGTAGTTTAACTTAATTATTCTCCTTGGCTTCCTGACTTCTTCAGTTATATAGTATTAAGATAAGCTCCTTCCTAATTTCTTTGAGGGTTGATGCTACACATAACTGATAAGGTCTTTTTTCTTCCTTCTGAAATGTCTAGTCTTCTTGTAGTGAAAGGATCTTGAAGTATTTTTTGTATCAAGCATATCCTCTTGTATTAGTAAGTTAATAAAGGTTTTTTTTAATTTTATCATAATAATACTGATTAAACATTCCTTCTTTTCAGATTATTTTGTTGAATTATATTTTGAAATTATTTCCCTTTTGAAATTGAAACTTGTTTTTTTCCCACAAACAATCATCTTCTGTTGAAGAAGTGCAATGATAAGTGTTTTTTTGACCTTATGAAAGGTGATTATTCATGAAATTGAGAATTCAAGAAACCCCTAAGTAATTGATTAATGAAAAAGAAGCTTAGATAAATTATACTTTAATAGTATATTAATGTTGATTCCTTCAAGTAAGCTAATCAAATTGATTTTCATTGATTAAAATTTATAAACTGATGCTTCTTTATTAAAGTCCCACTTCCCCCAAAACTTATAGCCACTTGTGCTTTGGGTGGTATAGGAAATAGTTAACCACCCCTATTTTTTAAATATGAAAACTACTGATACTATTACAGAATCAAAACCTAAGAGATTCTATCTAGATGAGTTTGATAACCAGTTCTTTTTTTTATTACTTTATTTTTCATACTAATTGAAATATCTTTACGACAACTATCACTTCTGATCACCATATCAATTATTAATTTTTATTGTTTTATTAGTTATATATAAATTTTTTTCTTCATTGATTTATTGATTATTAATAGATTATATATATATATATATTTCTTATGTTTTTTTTGATACTATTACAGAAAATTCAGAAATTAAATTTGCAGTTTAAGGCCATGCTGGGCCATCATGTATCATTGGTACTTGCATGTGTTAATATATTCTTTTTTTTGATGAACTTACTTAAAATAGAGTAAGAGAAACAGTAACCAAATAGTTGAATTGCAGTTTAAGGCCATGCTGGGCCTTTAATTTTCTGAAGAATAATTTTCTTAAAATAATCTTGATTCTTCTTCATTTTCATTTCAATCTTGCTGCTGACAATTTCTTTTCATAAATTATTCCATTCTTCTTTCTTCAAACAAAAATTGTGATTCTTCATTAGAATTATTAACTGTAAGACTTTATCCTCTAAATCAAAATCCAATCCCTTTTCAATAATATAGCAAGCTCCTCTCCATTTAACACTTCTACCCTCAATTTGATATTCTTCAAGACAAAACCATCTCTGAGCTTGTATTGTTTCCCAGTAAAGACTACTCCTTATATCTGAATTTATATAGAAAATTTCATTCCAATAGTCATTATTGAGATTTCCTTTAATTCCATCATAATTAAGTATATCCATAAATTCTAGTTTTGAAAGGTTTGATCCAGGAAGCTGGATTCAAGAGGCTTCTGTAGGTGTTTCTTGAGTAATGTCTTCATTTCCAAATGAATCTTCAAATTCAATAAAGGGGATAGTTTGAATAATTGGTATCTTGAAGGCTTCAATAATTGGTAAGCCTCATCTTTGGTCTTCATTGTTAAGTCCTTGAAAATGATAATTAATCCAGAGGTCTTGGCTTTCTTCATTTGTTTCTGAGTGTGGCCAATAGATCCAGATGGTATAGTCTGCTTCATTAGTTTCAGACATGATGATTATAAAATATAATATATGATAAAAAAATTGCTAATGGTTTCTTGATGTTAAAAAAATATGAATAATTATAATAGCTTCTTGGTAAAGGTGGATGAAATAAATGATCTGAGTAAAATATTTCTTAAGGAATTAATCCTCTTTTATAAGGCAGGAAGTCACTGCCGAAAGCTTGAATCAATTGAAGTTTTAAGTAATAAGGTGAGAAATATTTGGGTCCTCTTTGATAAGGCAGGAAGTCACTGCCAAAAATACTGGTCTTGATTATTTAAATTGAATTTTACTGATTTTCTTCTCTTCTTTGTTTTTGAACTATGTAAGCTGGATGTTTTCAGAATTGGCTTCAGCTGTACTTTGCTCATTGATGGTAAGTAATTTCTATAATAAGCTAATTTTTCATTCAAAACTCTAAGTTCCTCCAATAACAACCTTATTTCTTCCAATTTTTCCTTTTCTTCTCTTGATTGGTGACTTAATGACTGACATTCTTGAAATTCATCTTCATACTCAAAAATGAACTCTTCATATTGCTTCTTCAATTGCCTTTGATCCAAAATCTCTTCATCCTCCAACAATTCATCCCCATAACATCCAAGCCTTGGCATCTTGATTTTTTTGTTAATTTTATTAAAGATTATGATCTTATCAATTTTTTCTGTTTTTAAAAGGTCTTGAAATTAATGATATTGATATTAAAATTGAATAGAAATTGATATTGAAATTCCCAAGGATTTCATCCCAAAAACTTAAACCATTAGAGGTGGAATAAAAAACAGACACCCACCCCCTTTTTTTAATTTAAACATAGCCTTGTAATACTTTTACAGTTAAAACTCTTGCATACCCCCAAATTATCATTCATAAATTTATTTTTAATTTTCTTGATTTATTTTTTTTTTAAGTTTATATTTTTTTAATTTTAATATTTTTTTTAAGTTTTTTTTAAGTTTTTTTGAGTTTTTTTTCTTCTTTTTTTTACATGTGCAGAAAAATATATTCAATTCATGAAACCCATTTTCCTTTTTCTTTTTTCTGAAGAATTCTATTTGCACATATATCCTTGGCTATTTTTCCCAGTATTTTCCTTCCTTTCTTCCTTTCTTCTAGGATATTACCTTTCCAATTTCTTATGAATCCTTCTTCTTTGTGTATAAAGAGGTATCCATACTCTTCCCAGAAAAGATTTCCACCAAGAAGCTCCATATTATGCAAATTGAAGTCTTCTTGTGGCCAAATTCTACCATCATAAAAAGCCTTCCTTGTTTGTTCATCAAAGGAAAATACTTCCTCCCAATACTGGTTTTCCAAATTACCCTTAATTCCTTCCTCATTCAGGAGGTCCATGAAGTCTAATTTAGACAGGTCATATCCTGGAAGATTCTTAAACCATTTTCCTCCTTTTATTCTTGATGTACCCTCAAAGTATATATCTTTGAATTCAATGTAGGGAAGAATTATGAAATCTGGCTCTTCTTCAGGTGTTTGAAGTTGCCAGTAAGACATTTCATCATAATACTTCAAGAAACTTTCTTTATCCAAGTCCATTTCCTTGTCTTTATCAATTCTCCATGGGGTTCTTGGGTTTAAATCACATGACAGAATAGTGTTAATGAGATCCTTTTGCAATGGTGAGACTTCGAATTCTATCAGATTTGCTTCTGGCTTTGAATATGAAGACAATTTTGGTTTAATTTCTTTTGAAGAGTCATGATTATTGTAGGCCTCCCAAAGATTTTCATAAGCATGAGAGTGCTTTATTTTCCTTTTTGGAGGATCTTGAGAAAATTCATGTATTTGGAATTCATCAGTTTGATTAGATTCTTCTTTATTGTATTCCTTCATAAATTCTTCATCTTTTAAAAATTCAATAATCTTATTTCTAAGATCTTCTAATTAGTCTTCACAGTATTGATAACTGTTCATTTCTGGCTTCCTTTCAATTTCCATATCTTGTGGGTATTTTTGCTTGGAAAATATGTCAAACAGATTCCTTCTACTATGTATTGGTGGTCCTTCTATTATTTCTGACCCATTAGCCATAACCTGATATAACATACCATTGGTGTCAATTGGCTTATAGCTAATTTTATTTTCCTTTTTCTCTGCTTCATTGACTTCTTCCATATACCGATTTGATTTTTCATCTTGTTTCCATATATAACTTTTGTTGTTTTCAGGTTCATCATCAATTTTCCAGAAGTCAGGGCATGGGATTAAGCTTAGGTTGTTTACTTGAGGGTTTTTATTTTTAACATAATCTTCATATTCACTTGAAGGTGGTAGATTTCTGTTAATCCATTCCTCCCACTTTTTGGGATCAAAGGTAGCCCATTCCTTGTTTTCTTTTATTGCCTTGTCTAAGTACCAGCCCAATGACTTTGACTCTTCTGGTTTGATTTGGTTTGATTGTGCTTCTGTTGATGGTCCCTGTTCTTGCTCTTGTGTTTCTACCTCTTGGTCTCCTTCCACTTCCTCCTGAGGTTCATTCTCTATTCCGTTATCCATTATGGATAATCTTTAATCTAAATCTCATTCCATAGACTTTATCTTTTGATAGTCTTTGTTTTTTGCTGATTTGAAAATACTTCTTTATTTTTGCTTTAGATTTATCTTCACCTTCTTTGAATTTTACTTTTCTAAACCAATCCTTTATTTTTCCCATTGAACAAAGCTCCATTCCTCTTGGTGGTCCTGTTTGCCATCCTAACATATGGGGTTTGCATATTGGCATACATAATCTTCTACCATCTGCTTCTTGATAGCTAAATATTTCACCTTGTTTCTGTGAAAATTCCAATCTAATGTTATTGTCTGCCAAGAAGGGCCTTCCAAGGACTGTATGTACTGCTCCCTTGGCAATGAAGAAATGAATTTCTTTTTCTTCTCCAGAAGGCAAAAGTACTTGTGTGAATTCAGCTAGTCCAATTAATGATGTTGTATGTCCTCCAATTCCTCTTAAACTCATGTTGAGCTTTCTGTTTGGAAGAGCGCCTTTTATTGCTGCATCTTCAGTGATTATTTTGAGCTCTGATACTGTATCTACCAGTGGCATTACTGGATATTATTTGTTTCCAACAAATACTTGCATAAACCCAAGTGGACAGAAATAATGAAGTCTTGGTTTTCAAAGTTTTTAGTTTTTATAGAAATAACATCTTCTTTAATGTCCAAAGTGTTAACTGATTTGATAGCTTCCTTTTCTTCAAGAGAAATCCCTTGAAGCCTGTGAATGAAGGTTGGTGAAACTGATAATATTTCTTCCAAGGTTAAGTTAATTTTCTGTTCCAAGATTTTCTTTATCACATTTTCAATTGCTAATTTTGGTTTGAATTCTTTCTTATCCTTTATGAATTCTTTCTTTTCAGTTTTGTTGTGAACCATCTTCTTAATTAGCTTGTCACTTTCCTCCTCAACATTCTCTTTTTCTTTTATTCCTGTTCCTTCAAATGTTTCATCTCTTTTTGTATGTTTATCTTTATATTTTGTTGGAACAATCATCTTCATCTCTTCTTCAGCCTCATCCTCATGATAGGTTCCTGGTAGTATACGTTTTTTACTTTGAGAATCTTCTCTATTTTGGCTTTCTTGCTTAGCTAATCTTTGCTTTGTCTGTCTGAGAGTTGCATGTGTTTCCAAAATCTCAGTGGGTGAAGATACTATTGGTGGTTCCCAATTACCCCAGTCTTCTACTTGAGCAATTGAAACATCTTTTTCTTCCTTTTTTAGCTCAACTATCTTTTGATCTTCTGGTCTTGATAAAGGCTTTTCCTTTTCAATTATCTTGTTTGAAATTTCTTTTTGTTCCTTATCAAATTCCCTGACTAAATCCTTTGGAGATTTGGTTCCTTCTGAGGGTACTCTTTGGAAACTAGGGTAAAGGAAATTTAATCCTTGCCTACTAACAATTCTTTTTTCCATATCTTCTGCCAGGTAGCTGCATCTTGTCAATGAATGACCATTTTCAAAACAGTAATAGCACTTTAAGGGTGGTCCTGGATAAAGTTGTGCTGGAACATAAGGTTGATAATTTTCAGTTAAAGGTGCCTGAGTATTTCTTGGTCTGAATGGTTGTGCATTTGGTGCTAAGCCTGATCCTTGTGTATTTGGTTTATCCTTCCAGACCTTCTTTGGTGGATTAACAGCCTCTGATAGTTCTTTCAGCTGGTCCAACACATCCTTAATTGGGTTGACTTCTTTTGGTGCTTCATTAACATGAGCCTCTTGAGCTGGTGGATTCTTTATTTTCTTTGTAATATCTTTCATTTGCTTGATAACCTCCTCCAAGCTTTCATCTTAAAATCTGATTTTCTTTTTGCTTTTGATTTCATCTGACTTTGATAATTGTGATTTCCCTTTAATAGCTACTGCTGCCTCCAATTCTGCCTCAATATAATTTCTGAGGATATCCAATTCAGGTAAGATATATCCTCCATCTCTTGCTTGAACCATGTTTCTGTCTTTGATAATTTCTTTAGTAACACTACTTCTAATTTCTGGTGATAAGGAATAAAAGACATCTTAATGATAATCATTCTCCTTTTTGATATACCCACACTTCAGCAGATATTTGGAAATTATGTCATATTCCCCAATAAACTTTCTGTATTGGGACAAACCTTTGACTCCTCCCTCCTGTTGAGTTTGATTAAATAGTCTTGTTAATGAATCTTTCCTGTGTCTTCTTTCTGGTTCCACCCTTCCCCATTTACTTATCATTTCCTTTTTTAATTGATCCCAATCCTCCATTTCATATCCTGGCATTCTTTCAATTTCATATCTGATATCCTTATCTTCACTCCAGAATGCTATTTGCATGGCCAAATCCTTTTCATTGTCTCCTTCAATTGATGATATCCTTTCAGCTCTCTTGATAAAATCCTCAACATCACTCCCATCAAAGTTGAGGTTATAATATTTTGCCTTTATTTTAACAATCTTTCTTGTAGGTATTGTAACTCTTTCAGGTTGCTGAGTTGGTGTTGCAATATGTACCCTTTTTGCAAAGCTTTCAGCTCTGGGCAATGTTCCTGGTGTGGATGTTGCAAATGTCTTTGGGGTTGGTGATGGTGATGGTTGCTGGGGTCTGAGCATTCTTTCAATAGTTGCATCCCCAGTAGTTTCAGGTGAGAATTGACTTGATTTTGTCTTCTTTCCATGTCTTCTTGTAGCTCTTTCCATAGCCTTCTGTAATTCTAACCTTTTCTTCTGAAATCCTTTATCATTTCATAAATAAGAAAAATCCTCTTCTTCACTTTCTTCCTGACCTAATTCCTCAATTCTGGACTGCTCTTTTTCCAATTCCTCCTCCAAGGTTAGAGCCTTCTTTGAGGATGATGATTCCTCCATTATAGTTGTGATATAAACAATTATTTAATTTTTAATTATTTTTTTGATTGATTCTTTTTGATTTTTTTGATTCTTTATGATTTTTAAGATTGATAATATGATCTTATTAATGATACTTGAGATTTGAAAGCCACTGTTGGGACACCAGATGTGGGAACCCCTTTTGTTGTGGGACAAATAATAGGCAGTACCTTGAGGGGGAAAGTATTGGTGAGTCTGTTTTGAATTTCAGAATGAGCCAATAACCATGAGTGCTAAGGTGTATTAGCTGCCCCTCTAAATATACTGAAGAAGATACCCTTTTTTGATGAGATCAAAAATCAATTATTTAGTTTTGTGGATTTTCAATTAGAGAATTTTCTCCAGGAGTCTCTATCAGTCTGTCAATAAAAGATCACTATGATAACAATGGTAATAGCTAATAATTTTTTTAATAATTTAGGTTTGATTAACTTTCTTGTTGCTGATTATAATTCTTTTTTTAATTGATTCTTCTAGTATTCCTTCTTTCAATACCTGAGATATTTAAAAAATATTGTTTCAGATCACTATTAATATTAATAATAATTTTGATAGCTAGCTAATACTTTTAAAGGTTTTTTAATAATACTATCAATATAGCTATAATAATTCTAAGGGTAAGATAGTTCTTTAAGGGTGGTTTTGTTTAATATAAGGGTAAGATATAAATGATATAATAGTAATATAATACTATTGGGATCAATATAAATATAATCCAATATACCTAAAGGGCTTATAATATAAGGTATAAGGGTAAGATGATATCCCTTCTATAAATAAGGGTTATTGATAAATTAGATAATATCACTAATGATAATATCTTCAAACACTACTTTAACACTACTACTATAATGGTAAGACTATTAAGTAATATTAAACTCTTTCATTAATATTATAAATATTTTTCATCAATTAATCATAAATAATACTATAAGATACTGAGCCTTGCTACTGATATTTTTCAATATAAATACTAGATTATTATACTAGAGAAGGGATGGATTGATCCTCAAGATTATTGTCTGAATCAGAAGCATGGGGGGGAAACAGGGAGAGAGGCCCTTTATTTATACCTTTTGGGCCCTCCATAGAGCCTTCCAAAAACAAGGGACTTAGAAAAAATTCCACCTTGAGACATTTTTGCTGGTGGGTAAATTAAAAATGGTGTCATTTGATCCAGATATTGCACCATATGTTTGGTTTATTGCACCATTCTGAACCTTATTATTGTAAGTGCACAGCCTTGAGCCTTTTTTTCTAGTGGTTAAATTTGGAATGGTTTCATTTGTTCAGGATATTGCACCATATGTTTGGTTTATTGCACCATACTTTTTGAATTATACTCTTATTTTAACTAAACTTTATTCTTATCATGCACAGGCTTGAGACATGTTTGCTAGTGGTTAAATTTGGAATGGTGTCATTTGATACAGATATTGCACCATTTTAAAAAACTGTATTCTGATCTCTACTAACCTTATTTTTCTTCTTCACAGCCTTGAGAAATTTTTGCTGGTGGTTAAATTTGGAATGGTGTCATTTGATACAGATATTGCACCATATGTTTGGTTGATTGCACCATTTTTTTGAAACTGTATTCTTATCTCTACTAACCTTATTTTTCTTCTTCACAGCCTTGATCTGTATTTAGTTGAGTATTTCTCTATGTAAATTTTAATTTGTAAATAATACCTGTAATGTTTGGTTATGGAAGTTTAAGTGGGGATTGAGTAATGTAACACTATGTTAACTTATATGTAAGTGTTTTTTATGTTAAGACATGTAACACATGATGTTGTAAGAGTAATGGTATCACTTATGTAATATGACAAATGTTTATTCATATTGTATATTTAGACAAGCTGCATCATCTTTAAGCATATTCTTGTACCTAGTATAGAGTGTATAGTATCATTTCTCTCCTTTAATCCATGATATCTAAAAAATTATTGACATTATGGGGTTCAGACAATATGTGACTATAGGTAGAATTTGATGTAGATTCCAGTGGAATACTTATTTTTGTTATTCTAATATAATTCTCTTCCTTTTTCTTGCAATTTTCTTACTTTTATCTTTATTTTATTAATATATATATATATATATATATTATTATTATTGATCAAAGTTTTAGCTTTGAGATTGTGGATTTGAACCTTGGAAGAACTGGTATAGAATAACACACCGTCAGAGGCCATTTGATCAGCTCCAAGCAAGCATTCCCCTCCAGTTCAGGGGAAGCCTTCCCTTCCTTCAATGCACTCCATACTCAAGGACCAGGAGTGGTTCATATATGGTATAATATACCATTATGCACCATTTTTGCTCAGCAATCCAATGGTGACACTTTCAGGAACCAATCAAATGATTCCAAATCAAGTCCCAAATTCATCACCAATTTGGAAGGAGGACTTTTCAGCTATTCAGTCTGGCAATTCCCTGGCAGCTACCAGAAGACCATTCAAGGACCCCAACCACTTGGCCCTGCAGGAGTTGGGTTGTCAATTCTCTTCAGGACTATTCTAAGGGAAATTCTCAGAGGTAATAAATCATTTCAATCATTGTCAAGGCATCAAGTATTCAGCATCCCTTGGACAACTTAATTGGTCCATACAGGTAGTAATAAAGCATCCTGTATGGCCTTGGCCCAATTGGGCCAATTCATATTCCACTGTGGGAATTCAGTCCCACAGTATAGCTCTCAAGATGGACAGAACTGTATTGGACCAATTCAGACAATACATCAAGGTGACTCACCTTCCAGGATCAACCCTTCAGCCTTTCACATATACTGGCCACCTTTCATCACCTGGGGACTTTTTCCCCAGTTAATTAATATATTGGATTTATTTTTATCCTTATTTTCTTTTACCTTATTAAAGTAAATACTGATAATCTTAAGTCAGTAATTTGCACCTCTTCTTCTTTTCCTGTCAGTGGATATTGGTGGTCATATCCTTTACTAATTCCATTGTTCTTTCTGGCAGGTTGAAACAGTGAATTGAGGATTCCTTTGGTTGGCTCTTTTGGCTTTTGGCTTCCTTTTCTTTTTATATTTCAGAATAGTTTTCTTTACCTTTTATTCTTCTTTAAAGAAATATATTATTTTATTTCTTTATTCTTTTGGAGCCCTCCAAGTGAGTTCTTCATTCCTGAGTGCCAGGCCACTCTTGCTTCCATAAGAGCCCCTGTGACATTATATTAATTAACTCATAATTTATTTTCATTCTGTTCATTCTTTCTTTATAATTTCATTCACTCATTTAATTGAAATTATGACTCTCTAATGCTTATGAGCTTTATCATTTGTTGTCACCTCTCAATTTGCTCTCATTCATTATTCATTATCAAAATTGAAAGCTGACCCAATTATATTTCTGTTTTTTCTCTTTTTTAAATCTTATCTCAAATCATCAATTTCACTACATTGATAATTCAGGTGTAATCTTAAATTTTCATTTGATTTTCAAATTTTTCATCAATTTATTCAGACACATTCTTCACATCAATATTCATATTTGATTCATTCTTCAAGAATTTTGATTTTTAAAGAAAAAATCACTTGATTTTGATTTGATTGATTTATTTGACATAGATTGATATTGACCTCAAGAAAATTAATTGACCTCAAGATTTCATTGATTTTGCTGATTTTGAACATTAAGAATTTTTGACATAAATTGATTTTTCCTCAAGAATTTATTTGATTGATTGGATGTTTGAAAGATTTTGATCTTTATTGACTTGACTTACATTTGACATTGATTGATTTACTTTACTGAATTTTTCATTTTGACTTATTTGACTCATTGAATTCAAGTTTTCATTTGATATTTCATTGATTGATTTACCTCAAGATCTCATTTTTAGTTATTGATTTTCTTCAAGATTTTGATGTTGACTTTTGAATTCAAGATTTTTTGCAAATTTCCTCAAGTTTTCATCTTCAAATCTTTATTATTGTTCATTTTATTTCATTTTTATCCTGAAATCATGCCCATCCAACACTCACCTCCTGCAAGGAAGACAGGATCTGAGGCCAGAGCTTAAGCTGCTCTTACTTCAACTCCAAGAGCCCCTCTTGATGGTACCCCAGCAGTTCCTCAACTGAGGGCCTATTTAGACAGAGGACCAAATGTGGAAGGAGCAGCACCATCCAGGAAGGAAGGAAGAGTGCCAAGAAGATCAAGCTCATTCTCAGGAGTAGTTGGCAGATTCCCAGGACTTTCAAGGACCACTCTCAAAGGTCCAGGTGAAGATGGTGAAGAGGAAGAGGAGAATTCTGTGGAAGAGGAGGAGTCTGATGGTACTGAAGGTGTCCCTGCTCCTGTGGGGGCATCCCAAGGTACTGGAGGGCCAACTCTAGCCCAGTCTAGTCAGCATGTCTCTCATCATTCTGAAACATCTTTATTGGCCATCATGCAGAAAATGACTCAAATTATGGCCAGCCTTCAAGCAGCTTTATCCTCTAAAGCATCAAGACCACCAGCCTTAAAGAATCCATCTCTGAAGGCACCAGAATGCTTTAATGGGACTCGGCCCTTCAAAGTCAGAAGCTTCATTCAGTCTTTCCCATTAATATTTCATAATTATCTGGAAAACTTCTTTCAAAACAGAAAGAAAGTTCTTTATGCCAATTCATTTCACATTGGAAGGGATGCAAAAGAGATGGAGCCTTATCTTTCCAATCTCACCAATCAAGACTCAAATTACCTTCTCAATTATTGGAGCTTGTTTGAATCTCAACTCTTTACTTTATTTTGGGACCCAAATGAAGTCAGAAAAGCTGAAGCAGAATTGGATTCTCTGAGAATGAAAGAAAGTGGCCATGTTTCTTTATACATAGCCAATTTCAGGAGTTTGGTCTCAAGAATTGGAGATTGGGGTGAAAGGGCTCTTATTCATCATTTCAGGAAGGGATTGCCATCCAGGATTGTGGATCATTTGGCCTCCCATCCTTCAAGAGTTGACTCTCCTCCAGACTTAATGGACATAACCCTGGAGCTTGATACCAGGTACCATGAGAGACAAAAAGAGAAGAGTCATCATAAAGAGAAGAAGCCTCAAGCCTCAAAGTCAAATTCTTCTCATCCTCAAAATGCTTCAAGCTCAAGTCATAAGAAGGAGAAGAATTTTCAGAAGAGGGACAAGCCCCAATCTTCTTTCCTGAATAAAGGCTTCAAGTTAATTAATTCTTGAAAATAAAGAAGAATCAAGGAAGGTCTATGTACATATTGTGGTGGGAAGCATAGTCTTGAGTCCTGTTTCAAAAGGCCTCAAAACAAGCTTACCCAACCATCAGGACAATTTCCCAGTCAGGGAAAATCTTGAGTGAAGATCATGTTGTGTTCAATGGTCTTCACTGTTTTCCATCCAGAGAACAATTTTCCATTCTGAATACTGGTGTCAGGAATTCTCTTAAATTCTTTGTTTTTTCTTCTCTTTCTGATGTTCTTTACAGTATTCTCATGGATTCTGTTGCTACCAACTCATTTATTGCAAAGCAGTTTGTTCACAAGTATTCCTTGACTATGTCAGAGCCTCCAGGGAAGATTACTATTATCATTTTGGACTCCTCTGACTCCCCTTCCTTATTTGTGACTCACCATACTGAATATATGGTTGAGCTTCCTTCATTCCCAAGCTTTGAATGGGACTCTTTAGTCATTGATACTGACAAGGGAGAAGACCTCATATTGGGCTTTGAGTTTCTTAATCATTTTGATCCTTCTATTGATTGGAGGCAAGGGCTGATCACCTTTAATGCTGATCATAAGGACTATTATGATCCTTCAAGCTCTTTCAGTAATGACTTTTCTTCTTCCAAATCTTGTGCAGCTCTGGTTGATGATTTTAGAGCACCATCATTTCCATATTCTGTCCATATTCCTTCCCTTAATTCCCATCAGTAATTGCTATCATCTAGAGATGGAGTATTCAAAGAGATCCAAGATGTTGGAGAAGATAATTTTGTATCTTCACATCATCTCTTCTTTGGGAATATGGACCTTCCTCCTTTATCTTATCATGACTCCCTGGAGGAGTTGTGGTATGAAGAGGAAAAGCCAGAAGAAGTAGAAACCATGATGAAGGTTGTTTCTTCTGTCTATCACCAGTACTTGGATGTCTTCTCCAAGGTGAAAGCAGAGAAACTTCCTCCTCACCATTCCTTAAATCATCATATCAAGCTGGAGGGGTCTCTACCTCCAGTTGGAGTGATCTACTCTTTGTCAAACCAAGAGTCAGATACACTCAGGGCCTAAATTTCAGAGAAATTTCAGAAAGGTTTCATCCAGCCAAGATCCTCTTCAACAGGAGAACCTGCCCTATTTGTTAAAAAGAAAGATGGTGGCCTCTGTTTGCGTGTTGATTACTGCAAACTCAATGCTGTTACTAGGAAGAACAAGTGTCCTGTTCCTCCTATGAATAAGCTTCTCAATGTCTTTAATGGTTCTTCTATCTTCTCCAAGATTGATCTGCGTGGTGCATATAACCTGCTCATAATTAAGGAGGGTGATGAACATTTGACAGCTTTTAGAACCAAATATGGCAGTTATGAGTTCTTGGTTATGCCTTTTGGGCTCACCAATGCTCCTGCCTCCTTTCAAAATCTTGTCAATGATATTTTCTAAGATCTTCTTGATGTTTATGTTGTGGCTTATTTGGATGACATTATAGTCTTCTTCAAATCTCAGGAGGAACATGTCACTTATGTGTCCACTGTTCTTTGCAAACTCAGAGCCAATACCTTTTTTGCTAAGGCGTCCAAGTGCCTATTACATGTTTCTAGTGTGGAACATCTTGGCTATATTGTTTCTTCTGTGGGTCTCAAGATGGACCAAGAAAACGTCCAGCAGATTCTCAATTGGCCACCTCCAAGAAGCCTCAAGGCTTTCCAATCATTCCTTGGCTTTGCCAACTTGTACCGCCATTTCATCAGGAATTAATCAAAGAAAATCAGTTCACTCACCAGTTTCCTCAAGAAAGATTCCTGTTTTCCCTCAATGAGGAAGCTCTTGGTGAGCTTCACCAACTCAAAGAGGCTTTCACCACCGCTCAAAACCTTCTCTACCAACCATTGTAGAGACTGATTCATCCAATTATGCCTTGGGTGCTGTACTGAGTCAGGTCTCTGACTCAGAAAAACATCACATTTCATTCAACAGCCACAAACATATTCCAGAAGAGCCCAACTATGAGATTCATGACAAGGAACTCCTTGGCATAGTCTGGGCTCTCAAGTGCTGGAGGGCTTTCCTTCTTTCCCTTTCTTCTCCTTTTGAGGTTCTCACGAATCATTCTTCCCTCAATACTTCCTGTATTCAAAAGTCCTTACTCGCCGTCAAGCCTACTGGGTTGAATTCCTCTCTGAATTTCATTTTGCAATCACTTACCACCCTGGCCACCTAGCTACTCTTCCGGAAGCTTCATCACATTGGGACAACGTTTATCCGGAGAGGGGGGAGGACTTCAACAGCTCATCAAGCAGTATGAATTCTAACCTTCAAGATATTTCTCAGTCAAGGTGGAATCTTTTTCAAATTTGATTGATTCAATTCAGAAGGCTCTATGGCAAGATTCTCAGTACAGAAGTATTCTTCAAGATTTGGGTAAAGGTAAATCTGTCCAAGATTACTCTCTTGATTCCTCTTCCCAACTTCTCTTATTCAAAGATCGGGTGGTGGTCCCAAATGACTCCACAATTCAACTCAGCATTATTCAAAAGCGTCATGATTCTCCTCTAGCTGAACACTCTGGCCAAGGGAAGACTCTCGAGCTTGTCAAGCGGGATTTCCACTGGTCCAGCATGACTCAATTCACCAAGGATTATGTCTCATCCTGTCAACAGTGCTCAAAAAACAAGAATATTCATCACAAGAAGTTTGGATTTCTCAAACCTCTTCCAATTCCAAATGGTCCTTGGATTTGTCTTTCAATATATTTCATCACTCAACTTTCACTGTACGATTCCTTTGATTCAATTCTGGTCATAGTGAACAGGTTCTCAAAAATGGCAGTTTTCATTCCAACAATGTTTTCAATAACCTCACTGGATTTGGCCCATTTGTTCATCAAGAATATCCTTTCGAATCATGGCCTTCCTTCAAGAATTGTCAGTGATAGAGGTTCACTTTTTGTTTCTTCTTTTTGGACCAATCTTTTTCAGCAGCTCAAGATTTCAAAATATCTGTCAACTGCTTACCATCCAGAAACTGATGGACAGACAGAGAGGGTAAATCAGATACTAGAACAGTACCTTTGGATATATGTCAGTTATCATCAAGACTATTAGAAAACCTGGCTCCCTCTTGCTGAATTTTCTTACAATAACTCTGACCACTCTTCAACAAAACAATCACCATTTTTCACTGTTAATGGAAGAGATCCACATTTTGACTCAGTTAGCATTACTAAAGATACTCCTGATGGAAAGGTATCAACAAAAATCCAATCAGTACAGCAAGATGTCAAGAGAGAACTTGAAGTTGCCATGAACAGGTTTCAGAGGTATGCAGATAAAAGTAGAGCAAGTTCACCTGCTTTCAATCCTGGTGACATGGTATGGCTTTCCTCCAAGAACATCAAATCAACCAGACCCACCAAAAAACTGTCTGAACAATGGCTGGGTCCTTTTCCAATCTTGAAGAAAGTCATTACTCATTCCTACCACCTCAAGCTTCCATCTCAATGGAAATCCATCCACCCAGTCTTCCATATTTCCCTCCTTGAACCAGAAGAGGAATGGGAAGTCTCTCAGATACTAGATTAAAAGCTCAGGAGAAGAAAATTATGGTATCTGGTGGAATGGAAAGGTTTCAGTCAAGACCCGGAAAGATCCACTTGGGAACCAGCTGAAAACCTCAAGAATTGCCCTGCAATTGTCAAGGAGTTTCATTCTTTATATCCTGACAAGCCAGGCCCCAATTCCTCAAGAGCTTGGTTTTTATGGTGCTTGGTGGGGAGAGGAGTTCCTAAAAGTAAGTCCTACTCCTGGTATGCACCTTTAGGGGTATTCTACTCTTTTCTGTTGTAAGCATCACCTTGGCCACTCTGTGAGCACTTTGCAACTTTGGACACAGATTTCTGGCCTGGCTTTCAACATCAAATTCCAATTTATGGCCATTTCCACTTGGGGAAATGGACCATTCTTATTCTTAATCCTTTTTTCTAAGTTATTAATTTTGAATACATTCTTTCAGCAATCTTTTTTAATTTATGGCACTGGAGGGAGTGGTAACTATCAAACGTACATTCCCCTCCTGGTGTGCACTTCCCTGAGGGGTCTAAAATCCTTTCAAAACATCACCTGGAATCAAATCTTGTCTTTCCAGGCCCTTGGCCATCTCAAAATCAACTGTCAATATCTGTGGTGAAGATTGGAATCCCCCCTCCAGATTTGTTTGCTTTTATTTTTTCTTTTCTCTTATTTTCAAATTTCTCTGTTATCTTTCTCCCTTTATACTCTTCAAAAATTCTTTCTTATAACTTTTATTCCAATCTTTATTTCAACTCATTCTTCAAAAATTCAAAGCCAAATGTCAAAAGAAGACCAAATCAACCTCATTTCATATGCCAACCTCCTTACAAGTCTCCAAACTCTTTTCAAGATTCAATACCTCTGGAATAACTATGTCCAATCCATCTCAACAGCCTCAACAGGATTGTACCTCATCTTGGTGTCCAGGAGTTCACCATTCAAGGTAGGGGGGTACTGTCACAACCACAAAGAATCACCCCCCTCAATGGGTGTTGTGGCAATTCCAACATGAACCCAAGTTATGGTCAATTGGCCATATAATATGTTTATGGCCAATTTTACCCTTTTGGTGCTCTATATCCTCTTGGCCATAACACCCTTCCACTGCCCAAATATGGTGCCAGGCCATATCCTGCCTTCATTGGCCTCATTGGCCAATTCTCCACCTCACCAACCACCAGGCCATTATCCTTGTTTTTGGGCCTGGGATCCTTTCTGTCTTCCAGGAGCCTATGGCCCCCTAGCCATCATCAGGACCCTTGGTCCAACCCTTTATATCAGGGGGGTTTGGGCCATTTGGGCCCCCTACAGCCTCTACAGCCCATGGGCCGTGGGACTGGAGACCCCTTTTGGCCCAATTCCAATGGGGTAAAAAGGGGACAAGGGGGAAATTCAGCAGCCCCCAAAAGCCAGATGGGGCCACCTGAGCCAGTTTTTGACCCCAAAACTAAATCAACCCAAAAATGGCCAAAAATCACCTTAGGACCCAAATTGGCCATAAATCAGTCCATAGCCTCTGGCAACTGTCAGAGGCCACCAGATCAGCTCCAAGCAAGGATTCCCCTCCAGTTCAGGGGAAGACTTCCCTTCCTTCAATGCACTCGTTACTCAAGGACCAGGAGTGGTGCATATATGGTATAATATACCATTATGCACCCATTTTGCTCAGCAATCCAATGGTGACACTTTAAGGACCCAATTACGTGATTCCAAATCAAGTCCCAAATCCATCACCAATTTTAAAGGAGGACTTTTCAGCTATTCAGTCTGGCAATTCCCTGGCAGCTACCAGAAGACCATTCAAGGACCCCAATGACCTGGCCCTGCAGGAGTTGGGTTGTAAATTCTCTTAAGGACTATTCTAAGGGAAATCCTCAGAGGTAATAAATAATTTCTATCATTTTCAAGGCCTCAAGTATTCAGCATCCCTTGGACAACTCAATTGGTCCATACAGGTAGTAATCAAGCATCCTGTATGGCCTTGGGCCAATTCATATTCCACTGTGGGAGTTCAGTCCCACTGTTCAATTCTCAAGATGGCCGGAACTGTATTGGCCCAATTCAGACAATACAGCCGGGTGACTCACCTTCCAGGATCAACCTTTCAGCTTTTTACATATACTGGCCACCTTTCATCACCTGGGACTTTTTCCCCAGTTAATTAATATATTGGATTTATTTTTATCCTTATTTTTCCTCACCTTATTAAAATAAATACTGATAATCTTAAGTCAGTAATTTGCACCTTTTCTTCTTTGCCTGTTAGTGGATATTGGTGGTCATATCCTTTACTAATTCCATTGTTCTTTCTGGAAGGTTGAAACAGTGAATTGAGGATTCATTTGGTTGGCTCTTCCGCTTTTGGCTTCTTTTTATCCTGGCCATTGGCTTACCTTTCTTTTCATCTTTTGGCATACTTGTCTTTACCTTTTATTCTTCTTTGAAGAAATATATTCTTTTATTTCTTTATTCTTTTGGAGCCCTCCAAGTGAGTTCTTGATTTCTGAGTGCCAGGCCACTCTTACTTCCATAAGAGCCCCTGTGACAAGTAATCAAAGACTCAAAGGATCATTACCCAATGGTAAAGCTTTGTTATTTCAAGATATAAATTATTTATATTCAAAGAATGAAGAAATAATACCTTGTATTTAATTTTTTTTGTTTTTGTTGTGTCTGAGGGGGAAATGAAGTAAAACAGAGCTCTATTTATATTAAAATTCTCCCTCATAGAGACTCAAAGACTTCTGGAAGATTTTTACTGATGATATACACTGAACGTGATCAATATTTCAAGGTTTGGTGATAATTACATTATAATTAAACATCCTTCTCTAATTATTACACCATTATTTAGAGTTATCACTGTAACTCTAAGTTTTCTGACCTCATAGGTGTGGAAAAGTTTTAATGTTTGTGGATTTTATTAGTTTTGATCATAATATACTAGTATTCACCAGATTTATCTGTTATTTAACTGTCAAAATTGAAATCTGATTACATTTAGTGATTATAAAAGAGCATTTTGAAGCTTTAGCTTTGATCATTAATACCTTTTACTTTATTAAGGCTAAAGCCATTAAGAAATTAAATTCTGATAGATTGAAATATACTTCAAAATCTACCAAGATAATTTCATTACCTCATCAAAACTCTATTTTTGATTATTCTTTGTATAACTGAACTTTCCTGTTGAAATTTAATATTTTAAATTTCACACCATGATTTCGGGGGGTTATACCCTGAATACTATAGTGAAGTTCAAATAATTCTTTACTTATGAACAAGTAGAACCTGGATATACATTATATTTTAAGCTTTGACCAATTTCAATTTAAATTGTTCAACAGCTATGGCTATTTTGCTCAATAAACACTTGTAAGTTTTAATCTTGTTTATAGCTTTCCACAAAAGGCTCATAGGTGTATTATTGCAGCTAGCTCACAGTAGCTTTATTTTTGAATAAACTCTTTGTCATTAATAATTCAAAAGATATGAGCTAAAATCCATGAGTATATGCATTGATCATAAAAGTGCATAAATTCATGTTATCTCAGTAAGTATTGACTTTACAGATATGACATGAAAGCTTTATGCATGTAGTTATTGATGGGGAATCCAATGGTGTAATTCATTGTACATATTTATCCAGTGGCTTCTGATATAATTAATAATTTATGGTTCTTGATGGCATTTTCACTTATTTTAATATTATAATCTCAGCTCTTGTTATCAAAATAGGTTTTATATAGCTTTTTTGTGACCTTTTTGGATATGTGGCCATATTTCAAAGGCTCAAATTTCCTACCACCAAGAAATATTGTACTACAATCTGATATATTCAATTAAGGCATTATCCACTGTCCTGCCTCTTCAATATACTTTGTTGGTCATGAAGCTCAATAATAGTTACTTTTATTAGTCTTTAGGTATTCTTTCATTTCTGTTCCTTCATGATAATATTTCTGAATTAATTATGTCTTTCTCAAGTAGAAAATCATCTTCTTGAATTGGGTTTGTTTATCTTACAAGGTATTCCCTTTCTTTCTTGTTTTTTATCCTTCTTTTTTGAGGAATTTCACAATTTTCCATTTCTCTCCTTCTTCTAAGGGGGGAATTTCAAGTTGTGGTTTATTTCTTGGAGAAAATAATTCCTTATCACTTGAGCCATAAGGTTTTATCAGGATTTCAGGAAAGGTGGGGTGTTTGTCAATTAATTCACCTGTGTCACAATCATGGGAAAAAGTCCCCCATTGGTGTTTTACGGAAATTCCATGCTGAACCTATTCATGGCCAATTATCCATATCATTCAATTAAGGCCAATTGACCCCTGGTGGTGTGAAGTGGCCGTTGGGCCACAGCAACTTTTTCTTGCAATTTTGGCATAAGGCCATATCCTGCATCAAATGGACCCTGAGGCCATTTTAATAATCCCTATCCCCCAGGCCCTCTCACTGAAATTGGGCCTGGGGGGTCTCCTCAGCTCTCCAGCGCCCTATTGTGTAGGGATTTACTATGAAAAATAGGTAAATATTAACAATATTTTACTTATTGTACCATGAATGTGTTTATGAAATTAAATAATAATATAAAGAATGATTAAAATACTGAATAATTACTATCATAATGGCATAAAATATTTATATTATTAAATAAATATAATAGTATATATTGTATTGAAAAAATTTAATAGAATAAAAATAAATATATTCATATATAATAGTTAATATATTTATGGCAATTTATCATTGTTACAAACAAAGAATAAAGGCATAAGAAATGTTTATTTAAGAATAAAAAAACAAAACAATAATATTACCAATATTAAAGTTATATATCAATATAAATACTATTTGTATCAATAAAAGAATTATTAAAGTAATAATAAAGGGAAAATTATTAGAAAGGATGAAAATAGCCTACTTTTGAGACTTAATATGATTATTCTGAGTAAAATTACCTTTAAAAATGTAAATAAAGCTTATTTCAATTGTATTTACAATAAAAAATTTATGAAATTACAAATATTCTTAATTTTACATGGTTTTAGAGATTTTGGAGAGAAACTCAATAAAAACAATTAAAATTGAGTTAATCACGCCAAGATTAATGATTAAAGTAAATATGAACTCGAGTATTTAAATATATAATAGTTTTATATAAAAAGAATAAAGTTTTTACCTTTGGTTTTAATAATTTAATGTTTTTTGTTGTGTCTGAGGGAGAAATAGAGGTAAAAAGAGCTCTATATATAGTAAAATCCTTCCTCTTAGAGTCCAGACAGGTTATAGTAGACATTTAATGATTGTATCCACCGGAATTTATCAGTATTTCAAGCTTTAGTGATGATTACATCATAATCAAACCATATTATGTCATTATTATGCCATTATTCAGATTTATCACTGTAATTCTAAGTCTTCTAACATTATAGGCTTGGCAGAAGACTAAAATTCGTGGATATTCACCAATTTTATCATTTATATGACTGTTAAATCTAAATTAAGATTACAGTAAGTGATCATAAATGATTAAATTTAAGCTTAAACTTTCATCATTAATACCTTTTGAGTTATAAATGCTACAGCCATTCAGAAAGTGAATTCTGATAGCTTTTGGAGTCATTAATAGGCTTCCAAGAGCATTACATTACATCATAAAAACTCTATTTTTGATGATTTTTGTTGTAACTCACCTTTTCTGTTGAAATTTACTATTTTAAAATCAAAGCTAAGATTTCAAGGGGTTATACCTTAAATATAATAATAATAATTACATCATTACTCAAATATAAAGTATTATATTCTTAATTTCCACTTTTATTTAAGCATAGACCACTTTCACAACAAAGTGGTCAACAGCTATAACAATTTTGTTCAATAAACCCTTACAAGTTATAACCTTGTTTATAACATGTCAAACAAATCTTATATCTGTATTTTTACAATAGGTATGTGTTCATGTTTTGTTTAAACTCTCTATCATGTATATTCCAAGAGATATGAGCTAAAAGCCATAAATATATGCATTGATCATAAAAGTGCATATATTCAGGTTATTTCCTTAAGTATTGACTTTGCATATATGAAATTAAAATGTTATACATGTAGAGGTTTATTGAAAATTCAATTGTGCAAATTATTTCATATGTTGTTTCATTGGCTTTCAAGATAAAAAAGAATTTATGCCTTTTTTGGCATTTTTACTTATTACACAGTAAGTATTGTCGTTACAGATATGACTTGAAAATGTTACATGTGTATTTTAACATGTACAATCTAATGGTGCAATTAATTTCACATGTTTATTCACCATATTCTGAGGTAATCAAGAATTTATTCCTATTAATTGCATTTTTACTTAGTTTAAGATAATATTTTTAATTCTTATTATCATAATAATTATTTTAGGGTATTGGTCAAAACACGTAAGCAAATTGGTAAAAACACGTAAGGGATGGTTTTTAAATGAAATATGGCTATTTATGGCATTTATGATGCCATTAATGCCATTTGTGGCATTAAAACTTCCATTTATGGCAAAGTCAATGCAATATTTCTGATGCCATTAATGCCATTTATGGAATCAACAATGCCATTTATGGCATTAACAATTCCATTTATGGCATTAACAATTCCATTTATGGCATTAACAGTGCCATAAATGGCATTAACAGTGCCATAAATGGCATTAACAGTGCCATAAATGGCATTAACAGTGCTATAAATGGCATTAACAGTGCCATTAATGGCATTATCAATGAAATATTCTTGATGCCATTAATTCCATTTATGGAATCAACAATGCCATTTGTGGAATTAAAAATGCAACATTTCTGATGCCATTGATGCCATACATGGCATTAATAATGCCATATTAACAATGCCATTAATGGAATTACTAATACCATGAATGGCATTATCAATTCATTAAATGGCATTGTTAATTACATTTATGTAATGCCACAAATGGAATTTTTGATTCCATAAATGGCATTTTTGATGCCATTTATGTTATAGTTAAGACCATTAATTCCAATTTTAAGGCCATTCATGCCATTTTTAAGGCCAATGTTATGGCCATTTATGGCATTGTTAAATGCATAAATGGCATTGTCAAGGCCATCAAATTCAATTTATGGCATTGCTTTAATGCCATTTATGCCAATTTTCTGGCCATAAATGGCATCTGTATGTCATTCTTGATGCCATTTATGGCATTATTATGTCATTAGTGATGCCATTTATGGCACTTTTGTGTGATAAATGGCACTTTTGATGTGATAAATGGCACTGTTAATGCCAAAAATCAAATTTTAACTTCCACTCATCATAAATTACATTCTGAATTCAATTTATGTCATAAATGGAACTTTAAATTTAATTACAAACATGAACAAAAAAACATAAAAAAACATGGACTTTTTGGGTCTACAAATGTTCTTGCAAAAAAACTACCAAAATGTTGGGCTTCTGGTTTATTATTCTTAACATTCTCACCTTCATTTTAAAGAAAAAAATATTGAAATTCATAAGTGGGAACATTTTTAATGAATTTTTTCAAAAAAATGGGCCATTTTACCAAATTGCCCAAAATAGAAAAATTGGGCAAAAAAAGAAAATTTGAAAAATTTGGGGACCTTCACATTCCATGTCGGAAAAAATATGGCAAAAAAAATGTTAAAAATTCTCAAAACTGAGCCTGAGGAATTTTTATAAAAAAATTAGGTCACTTACATCTTTTGGCCATAATTTGGTAAAAACATGTAAGGGCTTACATGCTTTTACCAACACCCTCATTTTAAAGTCATTTTGTGGCCTTCTTGGATATTTGGTAATATCTCAAAGGCTCACATATAGCCCCTGGCCCATCACCTCTTATTAGGGTTTTTTGGGCCATTTAAGCCCTCTATGGCTTCTATGGCAGGCAGTATGCAGTTCATAGGCTATGCATCACGGTTTGTGGACTATGGGACACTTTAGGCGCCTTTTGGCCTAAATCCAATGAGGCCAAAAGGGGCTAAGGGGACAGAACTTTGCTTCAAAAAAATCACAAGTGTGCTCCTGGCCCCGTTTTGGTCCACCAATCCCAAGAACCTCATTTTTCCATAAATGGCCATGGACCCTCAATATGAAAGCAATGGCCTCTGGAAGCTACCAGAAGGGTTTCCTCTTAAGACAAGGGGAACCCTTCCCCAGAAGTGGACCCAGAAACTAACTCCATTATTCCACGCAATTTGCCATCACACATTCTTGGTTTATATTGAATAACTTGTCTTTGTTGATATATTGCCTATGTGATTTTGAATAAACCTAGATAGATGCAATGAGATAATCTTTATTACATAAGCAGTGGTGTGGTTTGTTTTTCATGAAAATGAGGCTGTTAATGTAATATAAAGCATGGGTTGATGTAATATAAACCAGAGGTTAATTTAGTATCAGCCCTAGGTTGATATAATATAAACCATAGATTAATTTAGTATCAGCTATAGGTTGATATAATATCAACCATAGGGTGATCTAATATCAGCCATAGGGTGATTTAATATCAACCATAGCAATTCATAGCTTTTCAAAAATTTGTCAAATTTTAAGGGT
Organism: Austropuccinia psidii; assembly: GCA_023105745.1. NCBI lineage: Eukaryota > Fungi > Basidiomycota > Pucciniomycetes > Pucciniales > Sphaerophragmiaceae > Austropuccinia > Austropuccinia psidii. The sequence continues at coordinate 15,810,845 of JALGQZ010000017.1, forward strand.
AATCAAATATTCAATATTGAATTTCCATCATAACCAAATATTCAGAATAGAATTCAACCTACCTTTGAATATTCAAAAGCAAATTTTGAATTTTCATGAACACATTCATTTATACATAATTAACCCTTTTGGGCCTTTGGTAAAGCCATAAAAACCTATTAGCCCTTTATTTTTTTTCCATAAATTATTAATTACACATAAAAAAACACTACGGGCTCCTTGTTTATGAAATAAATGGAATTCTTATTCCATGAATGTTTCTGTGAATCCAATTTATGGTATTGTTTATTCCCTTAAAGCCATTACTTTTATGTATGCATTTTTGATTCAATTAATTTCATTTATATTATTGATTATACCCTCAATATTATGAAATTGTTGATGCTATTCATGTTACTTATGGAATTGTTGATGCTATTCATACCATTTACGGCATTTTTCATGAAATTCATGTGATTTATGGCATTTTAACAATCATTCAACCCAATAAGTTTCAAAAAAATATAGGTTTCTTGTTTTTGATTCTTAATATTGAATTCATTTTTTAAAAATAATGATGAAATTCGTAAGGGGGAGTTTTTTGAAAGAAATTATCAGCCAAAAGATACTAAAAAAACACAATGCAATAAATATGGGTAAACAAAATTGACAAATTACTCAAAACATTTCATTTCCTAAGGATTTTTTTAAAAAAAGATGTCACTTATATGTTTTTACAAAAAATTATGTGTTGTAAGAAATATACCTAAAAAAAATTCAGGTTGCTACTATGCAAACTAAATTACATAAAAATATATACTCTTCACCATCATAAACTTGCAAAAAGACGCAATCAAGATAACAGATTTGTGTTAATCATTGATTTCAAACATAGAATTCAAACAGAAAGGATTATTTATTTTAAAAATATAATTGTGATTTTCTGTCAGCAAACACTTATATCACTTAAATTGTAATTAAAGCAATTGCTTAATAATGAGGTTCTGATTAATAGATTCAATCTAAAATCACTATAATAATAATGAAAAATATTTTAATTTTCATAATTCTTGGATCAATCAAATTCTTTGATTTCAAGAGAAAATCATTTAACAAGTAAAATTACAAAATGGAATTATTGAACATTATCATACCAAGCATACATACTTTCATAAATTCCATTATTTAACCAAGAATGTAAACACATATTTGCCTCCACAGAATCACAGGAAAGTGATATGCGTTTGTTAGTAATCAGGTTTCCAGCTTCCAAAAATACACACTCACTAGGTGCTGAGGTTTCAGGTATTCCAAGGTAGTCTCTTGCAATTTTGGATAATATTGGAAACCTATTTTTGTGGCTCTTCCACCATTCAAGAATGCATATTGAATAATGGGGTGAATCAGTTTGTAAATACTCAAAAATTTCATTAGTTTTATTTTTTCTTTTGGACATTCTTTCTTCAAAAGGATGAAATTGCTTCAGAAACTTGAGGTTCTTGTGAAAGGTTTATTGTGTATTCAGAAGAATATTCAGAATATACTTCTTTGAGATGTTTGAGTGATTTGTCCTTATATCTTATTGGATTGGTATCACTGTTTATTTCATCTTCTTGCAACAAATCATGCTGAGTACACCATATAAGCTTTAATTGTGGGTCAAGAATCAAGCACATATCACAGGAATTTGATCCAATATTGTAATAACTTTCAATCTTTGAATATGCTTGATCAGCTGCATCAAATAGTTGGGATTCCCTTGAGACTTCATTTTTTGTTTTTTGACACGTGTCAAGGAGTAGTTCCTACCAAAGCATTACTAACCAAATTGAAGGATAAGAATCACCTTGAACTTCATCGGTTGCAGTGGCAAAGACCTTTAGAAATTCCAATATTTGTTGAAAAAATGTCCAGTCCTCTTCCAAAATTACATCCTGAATAGTTATAAAGGAATGAAGTTATATTTATTATGCAGAAAGATAATCAAGTAGGCAGATGTACAAGGCATATATAATGATGAATATTTGCTTTTTCTATTGCCTGGGAAATTGTTTTCTGTTTTTTGCTAATAAAAATTTTTGGCCTGAGCTGTTAAAGTGATTTGGTTTTTGTTTTGATGTTTGAGACTTATTGTACTCATAAATAAAATCATCAAAAGAGCTCTTCTGCTTTAATGCTGAATAAAGCATTGAATATGTTGAGTTTCATCTGGTGGCATTGTCAGCCATTGGCCATTTTGGTGGCTCTTTATTTTTTCACAAATGCTTTTGAAGTGTTCCCATGAGGTGTTTGATTGACATATTGAATGAACCACCTTCTTAAGCTTATCAATTGATCCATCAAGCTCCTTTAAAGAATCCTTTGAAGCTAAATTAAGAATATGTGCAAAACATCAAATGTGTGAGTTAAAACCTTTCAGAAAATGATTTTTAACAGCAAGATCCATAAATGTTGTATTTGAGGAAGCATTATCTAATGTTATGGCCATGATTCCAGTACCAATGGATGAGATATCCAAACTATACAAATCATTTGAAAAATTGTATAAATCACTTTTGGTTTCTGAGGATGAATAACTTGAGGTATCTATTTGAATTGCATCGTGCTTTGATCCCCTTGGCTTTTGAGAGTGTTCAATAAAGAAATCATTAAGCATATCCACAATTTTTGTGTATATGTTTTTACCAGTATGAGCTTCAGTGAACGTGGAAAATCCAATGGTTTCAGTGAATGGTTTCCAACTAGATGATATGTAATGATCTGTGAGAGTAATATATGACATTCCACCTGGACCAGACCAAATGTCAGTAGAAAATGAGAACCATGGTGCTTGTGAATTGATAAAGGTAAATATATGTTCTTTATCATTCAGAAACCTTTGCTTGATCCATTTGGAAATTGTGGTTTCAGAAATTAAGTTAATGTCCTTGTTGAGGGTATGAATAAGCTTTTGGAATGACTTTGATTTAACTAAAGCATATTATTGTTGATCTTGAATTATGAATCTGACAAGGTTATCAGTGAAATTATTCTGTAAGTGGACATTCATACTTTTTATGATGCTACTTCCATGTGAGTTTGATAAATTACTTTTTCCTTCAGTGTTCTTTTTGGCAATTGATTCGGCCCATATTTCCTTATGAAATGCTTTCAAATGAGATACCAGGCTTTGCTTGGTTCCTTCATATTGCTTAATTTTCTTTGAGCATCCATCAACCAAGCATAACTGGTATCCATTCTTTTCTTGAGAAAATAAACATTGTGTGATCTGACTTTGGTTTACTTTGGAGTTTGAAGAGTGATTTTTTGGGAAAGAAGGTGAAATTTGATTGGCTGATTCATTGGGATCTATTAGCGAGCTGATTTGACTCATATTAAGAATTATATAAAGATGTGTTAGTTAAAATTAATATTAATTTGAAGAGAGTGGATTGAAAAACAGATTGAACATGGCCAAGCCATGCAAAATAATTAGGGTTAGAATATACTTAATGTCAAAATTTATTAATTATGCACAAATTTGTATGAAATTTAATGTAACTGATTGACAAATCACTATCACAATTGAGTAATTTCATAATTATTCATTTATTTTTCATTACTTATTGTTTGATTACTTATCCATTCATATAAAGATAACAAAAATACAAAAAAGAAGAATAAAAATAAAATAAAAGATCATAAATATACAGGAATAATAACCTTAAGGCCAAAATAAACATTATAATAATATTTGGTTTGATTATGTAATTTCCCTTACAATAATAATTAATTTTATCAGATAATTTTGACATATATAAAGGTAAATCATCAAAATGAAAACAATAATAAATCAATAAAAGGATTAAACTCAAATTCAAATGAAAGACATAATGAATTCCCAAATAGAAATGAAATAGGAAATATTAATAAAATATAATTAAATGAATTTAAAGCAGAAATATAAACAAAAGAAAAGGCAAATTAAAAGAATATAAGGAAGGTATATCATAAATACTCAAAATAATATAAAGATCAAATCAAATTGAAAATTATACCACCAAAAAAATCACTTAAAAACCAAGTACTAAAACAATTCATTCAAGGTATACCCAAAACAACTTATGATTTATACAACATAAATGCAATAAATACTCAATTAGAACTTGAATTCTTTTTATAATACAATACTGATTCATTTGGATTATTTCCATTATGTTTACTATGGTTATTTATTTTTTATTTTTTATTGCTTTATTTGTTATTATTGAAGCAGAGATAGTTTATTCATATTTCAATGATGACTTATTCATTGCACTTATTAATTACAAATTATGCATGAATTTGAATATAGCTTATTGATGATTCACTATTAGAATTGAGTAATTTTAATTTATATTTTATGTATTTAGTGTTTAGTTATTATTTATTCATTTATTGATTAGTTCCTTCCTTTTTTGGGGGATTTTTATTGTTTGATTTTTATCATTTATGGATTAATTTTTGATTATCTCATTTTATCATTTATATATATTTGTAGTGGTTATTTTTATTCCTGAAATAATCTTTTGGGATTTATTCCTTTACTAACCATGTGTTTTCTGTTTGGATTTATTATATATGCTTTTTGGATCAAATGTTTTTTATTACATTTTTTTATGTATTTATATTTTTATAACTAATTAGGTATTGAAACTAAGAATTATAAGTAAATCATGGATTTGAATATAACCCATTTTACTTATTTATTTATATATGATTTACACATTTTTATTATAATAATTGATTAAAAATAATTTAAATTACAAAAAAAATCAAAAATCATTGAATTTGAATAAAATTTACTAAGATCTGTTAAAACTAGTTCTAAAAATTGACATTCATTAAGCATTTTAGAAAATAAATCAGTCTTAATTAAGATTTTTTTTAATGAAAATGCATACAATTCCATAAAATAAAATGAGAAATCTACACTTTTAATTAAACTTAATGAAATTAAAACAAATTAAAAGTAACTATAAATAATTAGAACTGTTTAAAATTTATTACCATGAATTTTTGAGCATTTATTATTTGTTTAGTACTTAATTTTTACTTTTGTAAATTTTTTGTTTTTTTGTATACTTTTAATCTTTATTGATTAACTTTTTTTTTGGCTTTCTATATTTATTTCTTAATTATAATTTATGACTTCTTTGTATTAAAAATATTCCTTATTATTCAGTAACTTATTCATTTGACGATTTAATGATCATTTGTAGTTTATTGATTCAGAATTTATTATCTCTTGATTCTTGAAGTATTATTTATCTATTTTTGATTGATTATCTCATTTGTTTATTTATTCTATATTATATGAAACACAATCTTTATTGATTAATTTTTTTCTTTGGGCTTCCTATATTTATTTATTAATTATAATTTATGATTTCTTTGTATTCAAAAAATTCCTTATGATTCATTAACTTATTAATTTGATGATTTAATGATCCTTTGTAGTTTATTGATTAATAATTTATTATCTCTTGATTCTTGAAGTATTATTTATCTATTTTTGATTAATTATGTCTTTTTTTATTTATTCTATGTTATATGAAACATAATGGTAATTTTATAATTAGAAAATGATTCATGCGTTTGTTTATTATTTATATCTTATTGATTAGTCCCTTCATTTTTTTGATGTTTTTATTGTTTGATTTTTAATATTTATGGGTTAATTTTTAGTTATCTCACTTTATTATTTATTTATATTTGTAGTGGTTATTTTTATTCTTGAAATAATCTTTTGGGGTTTATTCCTTTATTAATCCATTATATTTATTTATTTATTTATTATTATAATTGATTAAAAATAATTTAAATTACAAAAGGAAAATCAAAAATCATTGAATTTGAATAAAATTTACTAAGAATTTTGGGCAGCGATTCCCCCATGTTGGCTATTAAAATTAAATACAAATACTGGTCATGGTGTGGGCCCCCACCATGACCAGAGATTATTCTAATTATAATTATTAAAAAATATTTTGTAAAGATGTGTAATTCATCTAATTTTAAAGTGTTATTTCACTCTTTATTGTGGCAGGCACCGGCCCTATTGGCCTGGACAGCTCCTCTTTTGTGGATCGGTTGACCCAAGCCCTCAATTTATCAGTTTCCACATGGTGTTACAGCCTCAAGCCATCTCTATGCATGTTCACCCACATAGAGAGGCGAAGCCTTAAGAAACACCCTTCTTTGACCAAGTCCACTAAGGGCTTCCAGAATATGTTTTGCAGCATGAAAGTGTTTGGAAAGGGTTGAATCCAGGTGAGGTTAAATTGAAACTTTGAGAATAATGATGATTATCAACTAGATTTGAGAGTGCGAGAGTTTTATTTGAGTGAGTTTTTATTAGATTGAATGAGATTAAAATTTAAATGAAATTTACAATGATTGGTATTACTAATCCAAATACTATTACGAGTTTCACCACAAGTTGAAATTTAAGAGTTTCTACTTCTGATACAATATCAAGAATGAGCTTCTAAAGGAGAAGAGGGTGAATTAAAAATTGTAATTGAATGATTGTAAATTCTTTAAATATGATTGAGTTGATAAGAACTGATGATCTAATGAGTTTGTAAAGGATGAAAGCTTTGAATGATTGTTTAGATTTTCTATTTGATTCTGATGTTGAATACCAATGAGTCTTAACCTTTTCATCGAACTAAAAAAAAGAAAAGATGAGGAAAGATTGATTAGTAATGTAATCAAGTTGATTTTTCCAAGGAATGATTAAAAAAAGGGGAAGGAAATACATATGCTTCAGCTCTTCCTACGCTTTCAGCAAAGAGGGCTGTGAGTGATTTACGTATATCTAAGCTTTCTACAGAAAATCTTAGGATAAAATCTGCAGCAATTTGAGTGGTTGATGATTTTCGGAATGAAGATTATGATTGCTTTGATTTTTGAAAGAGCTAGAAGTTTGAGATTTAATGAATGAAGCCCAACGTAAAAGTAAACCTACAATTGAATATCTAACAAATAGTTTTGCTTGATCAGGTAGTGCTCCACCTGCGTATTTTGATACTACATCAATGAATTTTGTGATTGTTTCTAAAACTTCTTTTTTATTGTCTAGTCAATGATTATATTTATTCATTGAGATTAAGCTATAATTAGAAGCGTTTTGATGGATGGTTAAGGAAGTTATCAAATCTCTTAATAATGTGATTTGATGTTCTAATTGAGCTTTTGCATAATTTTCAATTAAATTGATACGAATTGAATTATATTAAGGTTGAGATTTAAAAGAGGAAATGATGTTGGATACCTGTAACCACTCTAAGCAATATTTCAAGCTTTTCATACTTTCTCGACTAAAAGTGGCATCTATTCCACCTGTTGTCATAGAAGCTTCTACCAAGATATATTTCCAACTTTGACCATGATTATTGACTTTAATTAAGTTCCGAGTATTAGAAGCTGATGGGGTATTTAGATTTGAATGACTTGAAAAGTTATGATTAAGGATTGAGTGATCAGAATAAGATGAATGAGGAGAATGAGAGTTACAATGATGATCAAGTTTCTAAACATTTTTAGGAGTGGGATGATGTTGATGGTTATTTGGAGTAAGAGATTGAATTTCACTAAATTGACCTAAACAATCTAGGGCAGCACCTTCATATTTATTGATTTGAGAAATTCTATCATGACCAACTTTTGAGACTACTCTTACTGATAATGAGCTGACAGATGATTCGACTAAATCTACACAATACTATAGTAGTCAATGCAATGAAAAAGGCATTGAGAATTTGAAGGATTGATTAAAACAAATGAATGAATGATACTAACTTTGACTACGCTACTTATACCTTCACCAATTCGATAAGCTTTTAGTATGCCACTTAGGATTGACATTATACCTACTTTTTGGTATTTGCTTTGATCTGAATGGTTTAAATTCATTTGCTAATGATTGATTGATTTTGGGTTTTTGAAAAGAAAGAATTTGAAGATAACAAAGCAGAAGAAGGAATTAAAATATAGCTGTGAGATTGTAAAGCGTTGAGTAAAGGTTTTATGATGAATTGAATCAAAATCAGGAGTTTATCTTCCCATTAAATTAGCTTGATGATTGGATTGGATGGAGTGTATTGGATTTATTTGATCTGGATGAATGGATGAACGTTTAGCATGATCAATGAATTAAGCAGTTGGGGTTAAATTGAATTGAAAACTGCTTTAGAAAATTTTAAAATTTTAAAAAATTGAGTTTTTGAAGAAATAGGCTGGCAAGAAAATGGTACGTAGCCAGAGGTTAAAAACGGCTACATACCCTAATTTAGTGATAAATCATAATGCATATGCCTCACACAGATGCAGAATAATGCAAAATAAAAAAATATGAAGAATAAAGAATAAAAACGAATTATTAAATATTCAATATTAAACAAAAAATTATTTTATCAATTAAAACATAGTAATTATCAAAAATCAAAAATAATCTAAATATTAAATAAATAATAAATTTATCATTAAAAAGAAGGAATAAAAGTAATTATTACGAATGAAAAATCAAAAAATTAGTGAATAAGTCATAAGCAATGAATGACAAGTAAGACATAAAAAAACTGACAAATTCAATGAAGAATAGACTGTGATAATTAAATGAAACAAATTAACAATTAAAACTCATAAATATATGAATAATAGTTAAATAGTGTAATTTAACCAATTAAAAAAGAATATTAAGTAATGAAAGCTGAAGATAAATAAGAAAAATGAATCATAAATATAAAAAAACATAAATTATGAGATATGAATCATAAAAAATGAATTATAAGCAATTAAAAAAAAGTAATTAATAAGGTATAAATAATATCAAATGGATCATAAATGATTTAAATACAAAGGTAAATGATCAACGAAGAAATAAAAAAATTAAAAAAAGAAGACAACAGGCAATAAAAAATTATATAATAATAACTAAATAGCTATTCACTCATATAAATTATGAATGGATTTATGAAATCTCAATGATTCAATTTTAAATATTCAAAAGTGGCTCATGAACAACAAAAAAATAATAAGTTAAAATAAATAAATAAAACATAAAGATTGCATTCAGAATAATTAAAATAAATAATTCAATTAATAATGAAAATTTTCATTTATCATCAACATCAAAAAACAAAAGTTAACACAGAAGCAGTAATCAACATAATAGAGATGATCAACATGACAAAATTACCGATTTCAACTATGTATTACTTATGTCAGTTTATTAAAATCAATTTTGTGAGATAGTATGAATTAAATTAAATAAGATTAAACTATATTCCATTCATTTCAAATTATACAATTAATCTTCATTATAATTAATTCCTTTTGATTATAATCAATAACTACTGATTTTGATTAATTAAGATTTTATATAATAAATCACTATTGAGTTCAATTAATTAAGTCTGATAATAATAAATTAAAATTGATATTGATTCATTCAACTTCATTCCAATCAATTTTTATTGATTAGAATTATTTAATACTGATTATAATCAGTTATACTTAATTGGCATTATTTTTAATGAATTGTAAGTTTAATACTCATTTGAGAAATTACCAATAAATAATAATAGTATTTCCTTTGTTATTCATGCATATCAGTGACATTTCTGCATTATTTGCAATGCTGACTTGTATGCTTTACATTTTCACTCCTCAAAAGCTGTAACACATGGGAACAGTACACATTTTCCCAGATAATGAGAATAAACCACATATAATTATGAGTTTGATTTTTAGGTGAAATGATAAGACACTATAGACAAATGAGCTTCAGTCATATCAATTACTACTCTCTCCCAAATGAACACCTTTATCAGTAACATTTTTGTAATTTCCCAAGCCCTGATTATACTTGTTATAAGCCAAAGCGATTTATTTGAAATCTGGCATGATAATGCTAGCCTATTATTGTTTTCAAATCCCTTTTCCACAAAATTCCTCAATGTTTGGTTTACACACTCCCTTGGTTGCCAAATTATCTCATAAACGCCATGTACCTTTGAGAAATCTATTCCACATTTGTAGCTTGGAAGCACAAAAGGCCCTTCTTTAACCCCATATGATTCTTTGTTTTTGACTAAATTGAATTTTTCTAATTCTACTGGAATCCATATTCCATAGGAATAACTTGAGAAATCTTCATCCTTGTGATAATTATTATGAAAGTCCCCAAAGGTAAATGTCATATTGCTTGAAAATTGATGAGACTTGATGGACTCTTGACATGTCATTTCTCCAAAGCTACTAGCCCCAATTGATTTCAATTGTCTGTGGGATTTTTCAAAAGCCTTGTTTGCAATTAGTTGAAACCTGTTGCCTACAAATAAATCTATTGATTTTACTTCCTCATTAATTTCATTATATTTGACTCTATTCTGTGGGACTTTGAGGTGAATTCTGATGGTTTTTTATCTTCCAAATTCCTCTTTTTCTTGAGATTTCCTCCATCCATCAGCTATCATTTTGCCACCTTGAGTTCCATGACCAGTTATATTCCCATACACACTAGAGACCTTCTTCAGCCAATGACCCACCTTCTGAAAATCTTCAATGAAGTCCGAATTGAATTCTTCTTCAAAGAAGGTGAATGTAACAATTGCAACAATATTGTGTTTTGTGGAAGGGTCAACAAAAATAAAATTATTTCCACCAAAAAGTTTGAAATTATGAAAAGCTAATTGATTGTGACTAGTAAGAAAATCATGGCTAAATATTATTGGTACTTGAAGGTCTCTGACTTCATGGTAATAATAATCTTGTCTATTTGAAATAACATTATCAATAATATTGGTTATATCTTTATTCTTTCTTTGTCTATCTTTCAATCTTTTTTGAATTAAGTAGTTATTTCTATGTGATTCAGAATTGTTTCTATTATCCATTGAGATTATCAATGAAATTATTGTATAAAATACTTTAAATGTTTTAATATGAGAATTCAAGAACAGGATGAGGAAACCTTTTCTGGTGCAGAAAAGGCCTCCTTTTATCCTAAAATGGGGTGGAATGGTTGTCTAGACCATCCACATAGAGGAAGTGGAGATTTTTTCACTTCAGAGTACTGGCTTATGGCTTTCACAAAGCCTGTAGACTCTTTACTGAGCTCATATGTGGTTTTGAAGCCACATCTGGGCTATTTTCACCAATACAGGGTGAAAAGTTTCATCTGGGGACCACATAGCCTGATTCTGACGTGTATTACACGTAGAATGATGTACAGAACCTGTATGGGAACCCAGTATTGATTGTCCTATGAGGTATTGAAGCATAAACATGATTCTTTGTCTGTTTGACACCTCATAATCATGGTTGTGGGATATTATCCCATAATAATGCTGTCTGGGTCAAACTGTGGGATTTTGACCTTAAAGCTGCCATACCTTTGTCAGTTTTGGAGATATCAACATAAACATTGGTTTGGTTTGTAGCCCTGGATGTGTTCTACACAATGGGACCTCATTTGATATGGCTATCTGTCAACCTTTGAGATATGACCACATACCCAAAAAAGGTCACAAGAAATATTTAATATAATTATACATTAAAAATAATTACCTTAAAACTACAAAAATACCATAAATTGGCATAAAACTTGGTTTAACTTAAAAGACAATGAATAAACATTTGAAATGAATTATACCATTGGATTCCCCATGGTAAAATACACATATACCATTTTTATGGCATATCTGTAAAGTCAATATTTGATAAGTTATAAGTAATAATACCTTATAAAAAACACAGATCCTTATTTATTTCAAATATAAATGAAACAACATTTGAAATAAATGGTACCATTGGATTCTCCATAAATATCCGCATATAAAACAATTAAGAAGCTAAGCTTCAAAATCAATACTTAAGGAATTAACCTGAATATATGCACTTTTTTGGTCAACGCATATATTCAAGGATTTTAACTAATATCTCTTGAAATATGCATGATAGAGTGATGAACCAAAAATAAAGTCATCACGTAATTACTGTAGGAATACAGAAATGAAGTTACTTTCACAAGTTATAAACAATGTTGAAACCTGTAAGGAATTATTGATTAAAATCAACAGAGCTGTTGACCACTTTGGTGTGAAAGTGGTCCAAACTTAAAAAGAGTAGACAGTTGTATTCTACTAGTTCATTTGTGAATAATTATTCATTTTTTACTATAATATTCAAGGTATAACCCCTTGAAATCATAGTTTGAAGTTTAAAATATTAAATTTTGACAGAAAAGATGAGTTACAAGAAAAATCATCAAAAATGGAGTTTTGATGATGTAATGCAATGCTCTTGGAAGCATGATAAGGTTATGTCAAGCTATTAGAATTCACTCTCTGAGTGGCCGTAGCATGTAAATCTTAAAATTTATTAAGGATCAAAGTTTGAGCTTAATTTGATCATTTATAATCACTCACTGTAACCTTAAAGTAACTTTAACAGTCATATGAGTGATACAATTGGTGAATACTATTAGTTTATGATTAAAACTAATAAAATCCACGAATTTTGGGGTTCTTCCAAGCCTTTGACGTCATCAAACTTAGAGTTATAGTGATAACTCTAAATAATGGCGTAATAATGATGTAATATGGTTTGATCATGATGTAATCATCACCAAACCTTAAAATATTGATCAATTCCAGTGGATATGATCAGTACACGTCTACTAGAAGCCTGTTGGACTCTAGGAGGGAGGTATATACTATAAATAGAGCTGTTTTTACTCTGTTTTCCCCTCAGATGCATCAAAAACATTAAATCAATTAAATTGAAAGGTAATATCTTTATTCTTTATATATAAATCTTTTATATTATTAAAGGCCAAATATCATCTTATTATAATCATCAATTTTTACGTGATTAAATAATTTATTTAATTTTTTTTGCTAAAAATCTCTCTAAAATCTCATTTCCACGTAAAAGTCAAGAATATTTGTAATTTTCTCTATTTTTTATTGTAAATAAAATTTGGATAATTTGTATTTACATTATTTGGCCTAACATATTTCAGAATTATTATATTAAGTATTAAAAGTAGGTTATTTTCTCTTATTATAATAATTTTCTCTTTATTATTACTTTAATAATTCTTTAATTAATATAAATAGTATTTATATTAATTTATAACCTTAATATTGGTGATATTATTGTTATTAATTGTTTTTTATTAATAAAAAACAATTTTTTATGCCTTTATTATTTTTTTGTAACAATAATAAAGTGCCATTAAATATATTAATTGCTTTATATTAATATATTTATTTTATTATATTATATTATCATATTTAATTGATAATATAATTATTTTTATCTTATTTACTTCATTTATAAGGACATTCATAGTACAATAAGTAAAATATTAGTAATTTTTACTTATTGTGTCATAGTTAAACCTTACATTTGGGGGTCCTGGCCATGATATTTACTCTAAAATACCTTTAAAAAGATTCTAATTGGGCTTATCCAATAATAAATTCTACTTATAATCATAAAATTATATAATATTTTTTATATTTATTGATTTTAAAAGCTATTGAGGCATTTGGAAAGCAATTGTATTGTCTTACACGTAGTTTTTTCACATCCTTAGACTTGCAAAAACTTTCTTTGAGTGACTCTAGTGATTAAAAAAGATATTTTATAAAAAGAATTATATTCATTTTTTATTTTATTCTTTAAAAATAAAAATTAAAAAATATAAAAAAATAATAATAATAATATTAAAAACCAATAAAAAAATTATTTTATTCATTTTAATTTCATTTCTTTAATTATTTTCACTTTTTAAAAGATATAAAAGCAATTTTTACATGGAAAATTGCCATATCTTACCAAAAATAACACTTTCATATAAAATACTTATATTTATTTGTCTTTTTTAGTGTTTCAAGACAACCCAACAGAGGACAACCAAACCACTGTTGAAATATTGGTGGAAGAAACTTGTCAAAGTTCTCCAACACAAATAATCACCAAGAAAAAGAAAGCCAAGAAATTGGACTTTCCAGGACCCACCATTCAGGACTCTGAAGGTGAGTACCTCATTTATAAATTGCCATAAGAAAATTCCTGTTCTGAAATCCTCTTATTTCTTATTTTTGTTATAATATGACTACCAGAAGAGGCTCCCAATACTCCATCCAATCAGATGGAGCTGGACTCAGAGGTAGAATTGATTCCTCAAAAGGGAAAAGGAAGGGCAATATCCCCAGTGGAACAGAATCCACACAAGGAAGTGCCTTATACCAAAGGCAAGTCCCAGAAATGCCCATGATATTTGAACCTTAATTGAAACTAAGTATGAGTAACTCAAACAGGTACAAATCACATTCAGAGGGCTCAAATAGACATTTACATGAGCCAATACAAACAGTACTACACAGTGTACAAGGACAAAGATTGGGAAATGTTGCCCCAAATACACCAAGGAGTGATGAACTCCTGGCACATCCTGAAAAAGTTCCTCAAAGAGGAGGAAATAGTGAGATACTCCAATGGATGGAATCCACTATCATCCAAACCTCAAATCAAAAAGATCAAGGAGTATCATGCCGAAAAGAAGGAGGCAACCAAGGAAGAAGACCCAGTAGCTTCTACCAGCAAGCCCCAAGTCAACCCACTTCCCCAAGAAGGGAAAAAGAACAAGAAAAATCATTGGAGAAAACCATATTCCCCAAGCTACAGGATCCCCAAAATCCAAAAAGATGCCATGGACAATGTCTTCAAAATGGCCAGAACTTTGATGGAATTCAAAGACAAAGAGGAACAAAGAATGAGACAACCCCATTTACCAAAGAAATAACCTTGTCTCCTGATTTTGTCAATACTTTAACAGAGCTTAAAAATAGTATTTTACCTCTTAAAGACATTAAAAATAGTTTATTATCTTTCCAAGAAATAAATAATAGCTTATCATCTTTAACAAAACTTGTTGCACAAAATAAGAAAGAAATTGATAACATAAAATTTATGATTGAAAATAATAAACCAAAAGTATTAATTGACAATACTCAGAAATTAATACAAGGACAACAAGAGCTTTACAAATACATAAGTGATATCAAAGAAAAAACTTTGACAATTAATCATGATGTGAGTATTGACAATCTTACGGAAAAATTAAACAAATTAAGTATTTCTGTAGAAAGATTTGAAGAAAAGACTTCATCACACCCAAAATTACTTTTGGACCATGTGGAAAAGAGTGATGAAGCAAGAATGCATCTCAAAGATGACATTTAAAGTGAAATAAGGCTTATTACTAAAAAAATGGATAAAATTAATGAGGCTAACTTAAATATGCCAAAGTTATCAACACCATTTTCTCACATAAGAAGCCCTGTTAAGCCAAAAGAGGAATTAACAAATCAATTAATAACAGACTTGAGTCACCAAGACAATAACCAAGTCTTAATGAAAGAAGCATCTCAATTGAAAGAATGGCCAACATTCACAGGAGAAGGTGAATATGACCACATGTCATTTATCAAAACAATTGACATGCTACAAGAAGATTATGCCATACCAGATGAATTAATCACTGCAATATTACATTCATTGTTTGAGAAATCTACAAAAAGATGGTATTATGGCATAAGACAAACAAATGGCAAAAATACCTGGTCTTGGTGGAAATAAGAAATAATCACCAAGTGGGCTAATGATGCCTGGAAGTACAGAATAGAAAATGCATTTGAAAACTCTTTCTTTGACCCAGACAAAGACAAACCTTTAACTTGGTTCTTGAAACAAGTTGAAAGACTTAATTCATTGTACCCAGAAATGTCACAAAAAATGGTGCATATGAAAATACTCAAGAAATGTGGAGGAGAGCTAGAACATTGCCTAAGAAGCAGGTGTATAGAGCCATGCTCCACAGAAGAGTATATTAATGCACTAGAAGACATAGTGACAAGAACGAAAATTGGCAGGACTTGGAAGAAATTGGACATTAAAAGCCCAAATAAACCATTTATCAAAAGAGATAAATCGAAAAAATCCTTCAATCCCAATACATCCAACAATAATGAGCAAAGAAAATGCCATACATGTGGAAGTATTGGACACTTAGCCAGTAATTGCCTTAGAAAGGCAAAGATTAATGAAATTGTGGAAACAGAAAACCACAATGACAAAGAAGAGGAATCTGACTCTGAAAAAGAGACAGAAGAATCAGAAAGTTCTGAAAGTGATGAAATCAATATAATTAATGCACAAATCAATAATATTGATATAATTTATGAAGTACTGGATGTTAACTTAAACTTACCACAAGTTGGGACATCTGACACAAACCTGACAAACATACAATATGCCAAAATGTATAGAACCAAACCTGCAAGAGGAATGGGATATACAGCTGGAAAATCAAGTATAAGTATTGTTATGGTTGATAACCAAGAAGGAAAAGTTAGCTTAGATACAGGAGAATATTGCACCTGTGTTGGTAAAAGTTATTTAAAAACAATTGTCCCAGCCTGGCAAGAAAAGCTTATGCCAATACAAGGTGTAAAATTTAGTAGTGCAAGTGAGAGCATGAAGCCCCTTGGAATAATTGATTTAACACTAATTTTTCCTCATCCCTCACAATGTGTCAGAATCAAAGTAGATTTTGTAGTAATAGACAACTGTAGTAGTAATCACTTCATACTTGGGAATGACTACTTATCAATTTATGGTATAGATATCTCTAACCAAAAGGATAGATATTTTACCATAGGAGACAACAAAGGACAAAATTTTGGCTTCTTAAATAACAAAAAACAAATCACAGTTATTAAGAATGAAGAAAAAATTCCAGAAAAGGAATTTTTTATATTTGAACAACTTAGAGAGGCAGAATTCAATCAAGAATTAACAGAAAAAATGAAAGAAAAATTGATTGACCTCTTATTTAAGTACAAAAATGCCTTTGCAACTGACAAAGAGCCACTAGGTGCCATAATTAGACATGAGGTGGATATAATTCTTAATGTGGAAAAACCTTACCCACCTTTACTAAGGAGACCTGCTTACCCAGCTAGTCCAAGGGCTAGAGAAGCCTTAGAGGTACACATTAAAGAATTAATGGACCTTGGAGTATTAAGAAAGGTAGGACATAATGAACAGGTAGAAGTCACTACACCTGTCATTATAACTTGGCATAATGGAAAATCAAGGATGGTAGGAGACTTCAGAGCCCTGAACACCTATACCATTCCAGACAGGTATCCAATACCCAGGATCCATGAGACATTGACACAATTGTCACAAGCTAAGTTCATCACAGCCATGGATGCCTTAAAGGGCTTTCATCAAAATGTCTTAACAGACAATGCCAAAAAACTCCTGAGGATAATAGTCCACTGTGGAATTTTTGAATACTTAAGAATGCCATTTGGCATAAAAAATGCACCTTCCCATTATCAAAGAATGATGAATACCATATTTCCTGAAGAATTATCAGAAGGATGGTTAATTATCTATATTGATGATATCAAACTTTGCTCAGAAACTTGGGAAAATCACCTTACAAGACTAGAAAGGGTACTACAAAAGATAGTCCAAGTGAATATAAAAATTTCCTTGAAAAAGTTTCATTTTGCATACAGTGAATTAAAAGCACTAGGACATGTTGTATCTGGACTTAGTCTAGGAATAGACAAGAATAAAGTAGCAGAAGTACTACTTAAGCCAATGCCTCAAACCAAAAAAGAAATGCAATCATTTCTAGGATTTGCTGGTTACTATAGACAGCATATAAAGGACTTTGCAAAAATTGCTAAATCCTTCACCAGGGCGAATCTCGCGTCAATCGTCGGCGATTGACTTCACGTCGCACCGCGGTCAGTATAAAATCTTGCTTCAGTCGCGTTAGTGTCATTTTATAGTCACTGGATTTAGTGGGTCACGTCACGTCAGCGTCAAGACAACGTCAATCGTCACATGTGTCACATGAGAATGTCACTCAAAGCCCAAACCCATTTCAACACTATGCGCAACGTTCGTGTAATTTCACCTCATTGGCTTCCGCCTCCCCAACGCTTAGCATGCTTACGCACCCGCACCGCCCTCCATCCGGATGAGACTCCAACACTGCCCGCCCCTCTCCGTCCTCACCACTCCTTACGCTTTCACACCCCCGCCCCTACCATCCTTACGCTTGTGTAGTACCCTCCCGACATGCCTCCGACAACGCTTACCATCCTTACGCTCATGTAGTGCCCTCCCGACATGCCTCCGACACCACTTATGACCCTTACGCTTGTGTAGTGCCCTCCCGACATGCCTCCGACACAGCTTACCATCCTTACGCTCATGTAGTGCCCTCCCGACACCACTTATGACCCTTACGCATGTGTAGTGCCCTAACGACATGCCTCCGACACAGCTTACCATCCTTACGCTCATGTAGTGCCCTCCCGACATGCCTCCGACAACAGTTACCCTCCCTCCCGACATTCTCCCGACACTGCTTACCATCCTTACGCTCATGTAGTGCCCTCCCGACATGCCTCCGACAACGCTTACCCTCCTCACGCTTCCGTATTACATCCATAGTGTACAGTACGGTGGCTTGTTGGCGTACACGATGAACGCAATTGCCGAAATATGCTGAGTGGCCTTCTCTGCCAACAGGACCTAAGGGGATATTGGTCAGTATATTCACCATGTTGTGGTTAGGGTTTAAATCATGAGACTCACAAATTAAAACCTAATAAGTGGACTATTTAAGACAAGAATTGTGTCTCCTGTTTCGCCGACAAAACCATTTTATTTCATATCAATCAAATGAACACTTTGCTTAGTCCTTACCTCATGAGCATTGAATAGTTCAAAAGTTGACTTTAGTAGGTTTCTCACTAGTCAACTTTATTCAATGTCTCACAGGAAAGTGATTTCATTTGCATGATATGAAATAATATGCAAAACATCGCCTCCTTCAATTTCCCGACAAATCGCATTTTGCAAATGCGATTATTTTACTTGCACCTTTTTTCTTGAATTTGGATCTTTTATCAAAAAAATTTCAAACAAGTTATCAATCAACTCGTCACCATCTATTTGCTTAATAAACTACCTCCGCTATGGCCCGAACCCCGGGAAATTCAACAGAATTCAATGAATGACCAACTTCAGCCCCAGAGAGTGGAAGTGAAATCTCTGATATCGCCAGTAGTCGTGAATTAGGCATTGAAGTAGAGAGCCAGTCACATGAAGATAATCAAGATCCACCAGTTCTTCCGGAATGTGAGTATGCATCCATCTTGAATATTTCAAATCTCTCAAAACCTGATATTGTGTCATAGCCTTTATTTCAGGGCAGCCTCCAAGCTCTCAGAAACCAAATTTTAAAAGTTATGAGAAGGAAAAGACTGTTGAACCTTGTGCACCGACAGAATATGATGGGCAAGATGATGTAATTTTCAGTGGGGAGGTGGAAATTATATCCAAGGAACAATTTGTCTCCAACATTGCTCAAACAATCCCAAGGCTCGAAAAAATCCAAAATGATAGTAAAATTCCTGATTATGTGCGTCAAAAGATTGCTGAAGCCATGAGCCTGCTCAAAATGGATTTGAACCGTAAGTCCATTACTAATTCAAAACAAAATTGATATCAATAGCTGCTTACAATATATGGGCAGGTGTGGAGGTGGGAGAATCTCTACCTGAAGGATCTCGAGTCGTCATTGGATTTCCAGGCAAAGGATTAGGAAAAAGACCAAATATACATGCGACCAAAAAAACAAACAAAAAACACCATACCTTTGAAGCCGCAAACGATTCTCGCGATAAAGGTCATGAAATTATCAATGTTGAAGGGGACCATATTGATAATCAACCTCCGCATACTGAACCCCCCCCCAATACTCAATGAAACAATCCATGATGAAGCTCCACATACTGAAAGCCCCCCAATACCCAATGAAACAATGCATGATGCAACCCCTCCCACCTCTGCTCAGAATATTCAAGCCTTTC
Organism: Austropuccinia psidii; assembly: GCA_023105745.1. Lineage (NCBI taxonomy): Eukaryota > Fungi > Basidiomycota > Pucciniomycetes > Pucciniales > Sphaerophragmiaceae > Austropuccinia > Austropuccinia psidii. The sequence goes on from JALGQZ010000017.1 coordinate 15,830,827, forward strand.
AAGAAAGGGAAACAATTAAACATGATACAATGGGACGAGATATGACTGATATAATTCCCGACGCTGAGCCCAAAGTGTCATCCGCTGCGAATTTTCAAGGAATATTTTTATCCCGCATGGAAGAGTTTGCAGGCATCTTGAATTATCATTCCAATATTACTCAACAATCATGGAAAAGGGGGCTTGATAATATCAATAGGATTTACAAAAATAGATGGGACAATTTACCAACAAAGGATGCTCATACATTCCTGCCCGTTGGTATTAAGGTGATCAGTAACCGAGATCTTAAAATGTCGGCTTGGCTGCAGGACCTTGAGATGGCAGGTGAGTTTTTTTTTATCTTTGTGCATCATACTTGATTATTGGCTGTTGACTGGTGATATAAATTGCAATATACAGGGTTAGATTTTTTTAAGCCAACCAAAACAGAAGTGTTTTTTGATCACAACATTTGGAATCTCAAATTGATGAAGGAATCAGCTAAACCTCCAGATAATCTCGCAAAATCTGAACACTCCTTCTTCAAAATGGTTCAGAGCCTTCTTTACCCCGCCAATCCAGTTAAACATTTTTGGGCAAATGTTATGTTTGAATCCATTAGTTTAGTCTCATACGATGTGATTGCACCCAAACCATATGTTGCACCAACATCAAATTTGACCGATCCTCTTGGACTGGAACGGGGAGCAGTTGAATACCTTGCCTCCTGCTTGAGTAAATCGAAGCAACGTGCAACCCAACTCAGCATTGAAGGTGGTGGGGCTGACAATGAGATATCCACAAAGCCGCACAAGAACCTGGAGGATCTAATGGATACAGTTATCCATTTGATGATTGCGTACAACATGGTACGTGCACATACAAAGGTTGAAGTTAATGGCATCAAAGGCAAACTCACAAACTCAAAAAAAAATTAGGCCATCAAAGATCTTTTGACGTGTCACAAGAATCTTGGAATAAATCGAATTTGCTATGGTATATTAGCGGCATTCTGTGCGGCGGGGGTTCGTGGTTTGATGGTATGCTCAGATGACTGGAGAACAAGCTCAGTTAAAGGGGCTTTATCACTAATTGACATTTCCGCAAAACTTTCAGAGGGTAAAAATCTAGTGGAGCCAGTGTGGCTACGTACTAATAAGTATATATGTGATTTACTGAATAAAAGTTTCTTCTCATCAGAGTCTTTTAACCCCGCTGTACCTCTTAGATTTGAATTTGCACGATGCTTAGTATTAGACTTTGGTGATGCCTGGGTGGCAAATCGCGGGCTTGGTTCAAGTGATGAGGTCACCTTGACGGTACCCAGGTCAGCTAAACTCACAACCAGGATTGACCCGTTTTAGATTAGCTTTGTACTAGATAGATTGTAATTTAATTTTGCAAAGTGATTTATGAATTTAATAATCATGACTTCGTATCCTACTACTGCCCGGATGCCACAGTCTGAGTACCAATAGTAATTGTATGGCGGCATGCCTCCGTACATCATTGCAAAGACTCCGACAAGACGCAAGCTGAGTCAGGCAGTTGTGCGCGCGAGTAGCACACGCAGGTGCATTGCGGGAAGTCGCGTTTATCACTTCCCGCCAGCCCATAATAGGCCAAATGTTCCTGTGTCTTTCAAGAGGACTAGGATAGCTAGGGATCCGCAGCAGAATGCATATTGCATTTGCGTGTGCTTGCAATATTCCAAATGGCTGGATTGGAAAGTGATTGCATGGGAACATCAATGTGTAAAATTGGATAATGCACTATCCACTGCAATTTTCAGGTTCAGGTATTTGAGATCGTGAATTTGCCAAGGTCAGGCGTGAGCTTTCTTTTTAGCCCCAATTAAAAAAGATTCATCCACCGCAATCCAATTTAGGTGATATTAAGAAATCAGTAATCATTCGGTTTCATTTCATTTTCTGCTGAAAGCATGCCATTCACGAAAAAAGGGAAAGAGCGTAAGAGGGAACTCGCGAGAAAGCGTTGGGCTGAGGAAGGAAAGTGTGAGTTACTCGCTTAATCTCAGTGTATATATATAGATATATATATATATGCTTCCACATTTATGTGGCACCCTCATTGGGCCCCACTGAAGAACATGGGCTTTAGTCGGTTCAGATTGTGCCAATGTCATGTGGGCTCCAACAGGGAAGTCAAAGGATGTGTGCCGAAGAAAGCTCCTTGGCAGTATCTGATATCTTGTGTGCTTCAACACGTAGTGATCCCTCAACCACTCGGGAATAGTAGCAGATCCCAAAAGACAAATGAGCGCAAAACGACTTGAATGAATAGGTTGTTTTCCTCCTCTCGCCCAACAGCACAAATATCAATGCCAGTATCAGCAAATATCACCCCAAGTGAAATTCGGAGGGTTGTGGATGTCAATCAGATCAAACGCATTCACTTTGGGCGTGTGGCAATTTTCTCTTCAACCGGATTACTCATTGCCCTTGTCGAATTCCGACCATTCACAACAATGAGTGAAGTTGAGGTCAATCAATGGGATGAATTATCACAATTCCTATTTCGCAAAAAGAGATTCACCGACCCTATTGCAACCAATGGAGCATTACTGGAGGGATTTATGTTTGCGATTGGGTGGCGCAAATGCACCACAAAGAATGAACAATTTGGTCTGTATGGTAGTGCTGGCAAAATTGAAAATGCAAAAGATGAATGGCGGGACCGAGGTGCCAATCTTAGCTCGGTGGGTCGCATTCTAGGTCAATTCTTACGATATGTTGGGGATAATTTATTTCAGAAGATTCAAAATTGCTACAACTCATTGGGGGTTCCGTCTTTTGATCAAGTCAACTATGAAGGCGATATTCCGGCAAATCAGGGTGCATTCGAGTTCGCTTCCGCACTCACTTTCACCATGAATGGATTCAAAAACGCACCTCATGTTGATAAGGATGCATTGCTGTATGCTTCGGGATGGTGGTTTCAAGCTGATAAGCGGACCGGCCAAATTCAAAGAGATGCGTCAAAGCGGTGTACAGGTGGAAAATTGATTTTCCCAAATGAGCATTTTTGGATTGATCTATCCGCATGTCATGGGCTCATTCAGGTAGTGTGGGCCAGTAGTACATTTGTTCATTATACTGATCCAGCACAGGACAACGAAAGCACGACACTAGTGGGTATGTCTGCACAATGCTCAAGCAGGTTAGCAAAAACAATGCGGCAAAAAAGCCATGGCTATTATGAGATTGGCGAGAGAGCGGGCTATCAAATCAGGGATGGTAATACAAACTCATGCCGATTCAAAGAATGAGGAGATTTGCATGTGTGTTGGGTAAGTAATGGTGGGGTAAGGCAGAGGACAATATACACGAGGATTGGATGGATTCTAGTGCGGGAGATGGGGTGTCTGACATGAAAAAGGGGTGAAGTGGATTATGTACGGTGGCATGCCATCGTACATCTGTCCTGGTTTGTTGCTATTGTCCAGGATGCCAATGCTTCACACGCGAATCCTCATGCTTGTGCAGGTTCTGACAATGCTAAAAGTTCCTTACGCCTATGCAGGGTGCCAACGCTACACACGCCAATCCTTGGGCCTGTGCAGGCTCCCGAAAATTTACATGCCAATCCTTACGCCTTTACAGGCTTTCGACGATTCACACGCCAAATTTTGGCCACCTTGACTTGATATATGCCCCAAATTGGATATGAAAATTGTCAGCCCAAGACGCCCACCTCCATCAAGACCATGCACGTAACCACAGGCGATCCCCCTTTTGGCCTGTTGCTGCCACTCATATAAGTTCCCCACCTGCGCTTATTCCTCTTCATTCCCTTTAGCTAACCCTTCCCAATCATATAATTCTCAACTTTCCCCAAATAATTGAACATAGCCATAATGTCAACCCCTTCACAACCACTTTGCATTGGGATGATTAATATTTGTATTCAAATAAATAGTGATATAACCTTAAAGCCTGAGAATTCCCACTTAGGTTCTTGGATTATCCTATGGCACAATCAACACAACATATTCGTATATCTCCCCAATCACCAGCATGCTATTGGCTCTCTCCCGGGAACCCTTTCCCAAACGTTGATACCATTCCTTGGGGCACCAAAAACGTTCATGCACTGTGGTCCTGGTGGGGCATGGATTGAAAATTGCCAATCCAATCCTACTCAAATATTATTTGTTGAGGGAGTATTTATGACTGATGCCAATGATCCCTCCTCATCTCAGAAACCCAATCTAGCATTGATGTTCTTCACATGGTATCCAAACATTCTATTCATAATGGAAAGCTTTTGAACACAAGATTTCAAGCTTAAAATGCCCAAAGAATATGACCGTACTACTCATTGTCAATGTCAACTCTTTACTCTGACATTTCCCGCTTCAAACTCGACACCTGCTTCATATCCTGCTGTTTCATCATTGATTTCCAAGCAAAAACTGATACAATTACCCAGTGGATCAGACCTCCCCATGATAACCCCGCCCCATGCCATTATTCAAACCCCCCTCCTCCCTCATCAAAAGACCGGACTAGCTTTTCTCTGGGATCGAGAAATCCCCAATGGCCAATCAGCCCGTAACCTTTGGGCCACCTCACCCCCAGGATCCACTTTTAATGCCAGGCACATCATTACAAACAAGGTCGTTAGCTCATTTGAATCCCTTTCGACCAATACCCCTCTTGGAGTACTGCTTGCGGATGATATGGGATTAGGTAAAACCATTCAGGCCATTGCTCTAATTGGTACCTCCAAGGAGCGGATGATTGCAAACCCCCATCGCTCCACGCCCACCATGATCATCTTCCCCCCTCGCTTAATTACCAACTGGCAATCAGAAATATCCAAGCATGCTCAGGCTGGAGCACTGCATGCCAAAATCTACCATGGTCCCACTCGTCACTCATTATCCCAAGCCGACATTTTAAAATATGATATCATCATCACTTCTTACAATAATATCACCCAAGAATTTAAGCAAACCAATCCCTCTACATCATTCATTTTTCAAATCAATTGGCATTGTATAATCTTGGATGAAGCACAGTGAGTGGCTGAGCTTAAATGATTCAAATTACCTTTTATATCCAATAACCCTTGCCCCCTCTTATAGCTATATTCGCTCTCAATACACTGCCACTCACCGTGCCATTAATAGCCTCCTTTCATCCCGTCGAATATGTTTAACGGGCAAACCTATTCACAACACCATTTATGACCTTTTGGGCATAATATCATTCATCACTCAACCCCAGAGCGCCGATCAAGATAACTGGTCACCATTCATCCTGAGTAGTCTTTCAAAAGGTTGCAATGATATTTTGCATTTGGCATTGCGGCATTTAAGTTTGCGCCGCACCAAAACCACACATCTCAAATCCCTCCCCACTATTAGCCATCATTATTAGCTGCTCCCACTCAACCCAACCATGCAGCAAGAATATTCCACATTATATGAAGAATTCCTATCATCCAAAAGCAAAGGACCAGGAGAGTTTTTCAGAAATATTAAGAAGCTGCGAATATGTTGTAACCATCACATCATGCTTAACACAATTGCGGAGGCGGAGTTGGAAGACCCCGAGGGCAGGAGCACTCAGGATAACTCCCCAAGAATCACACGAACTATTGTGGATGTGGAAACATGCATGATGAGTAGTAAAATTGCACACCTCCTACAAAGCTTAATGAAGAACAAACAAACAAGGTGTGGTCCAACGAAATCGGTGGTTTATACCCAATGGACCCAATTTCTAGATTTGTGCGTTAATTCTAATATGCATCCATTACCAATTGACTCCATCTGACTTTTTTATATTGTAGAATTGGTATTGCACTTGCCCATCACTCTATCTTTTCAGCACAAATTGATGGAACAATTACAGCACAAGCACAGGAGAAGGCACTGGAGAATTTTTTCAATAATACTGAATGTGAAGTACTGATTGCATCCATTGCCGCGGCTGGAACTGGCCTCAATATAAGTTGTGCTAATATAGTCTATTTAATGGTGAGGGGCCCCCCAAAATTCTCCCCTGATTTTCGGACCCTGACATCCACATTTCCAGGAGCCCAATTGGAACCCAGCCATTGAGGCTCAGGCTGTTGATTGTCTACATCGTATTGGGCAACAATGACCTGTACAGGTCATCCACTATATCACTCCTCATTCAGTTGAGGTCAACATGCGGAAGGTACCTTTCAAGCTCATCTTTCACTTGATTGTATTACTATTCTGAAATCCTTCCTTATGGGAATGCCATATTCAAATCACCAATAGGTCCAAGAAAAGAAAAAATCATTAACTGCGTGAGCCTTACTGATATTATATAATTTGTGATTGACAAAGTTGATAACTCCTGTTGACTCTGGCACAGGTCCACAATTATGAACACCATGAGCTGGATCGAACTTCTTCAATATTTCCTCAATGAAAATGAGCAATAGAGTATTATTGCAAGGGAGACGGTGATACATTTCAATTCATATTGTCTATATTCTAACATATTTAGCAAGTTGTTGCATCCTTAAGAGATAATAATCAGATTTTATTACACCTGCACAAATAATTCACAAAATTTTAATTTGTCACAGTGCTATACCATGACAAATTACTAAGTTATTGCAGAGCATCACCATTAGGCCTAATAACTGGCATGTCAAGTATCTTGAGGGCGCTAGTCTGAATCTTACTACAGCCTTTGAGCCAATCTTGATCAAATACCTGAAATGATAGGCCTTCCGGAATATCACCATCATCTGTCGATCGTAATTCTGGAAATCTATCAATAGTTTTTTTACCCTTTTTTTTAATCCGATTACAAAACTCTATGTCTCTATCCATTTTCAATACCAAATCATTAAATAACTGGGAGCGCCAGCGTAATCCCACTTTGTGGTAAACTTGACGGCCATTTTCCAGTACCTCCTCAGTATCTGAGCATACTCAAGGGTCATTGAATTGTGATGCTAGGATGGGAAATTTAGCCGTATCACACCATTCACGACGGCGCTCACAGGTCTGCACATAATCAAGTAGATCATCATCAGACTTGGTCCACAATGAAGAAGAGATACAGTAACTAACTCTTTGACAAATCTTTGCGAGCTTTTGATTCTCTTTCTTTTTTACCAAATACTCGGCATCCTTTTGAATAGACTTCCATTCTCTTTTCAAATAAGTGAAATATCGCTCCATTAAAGCCGCCACCACCCCATAGTTGTTATGATCCTTGTTCCAACAGTAGTGATGATACTCAGTGCTGACAAGTGCGAGACGGAATGTACGGTAAAACACCATAGACATCAGCTCGTTGAACAGATGTTGCCATGAGCTCTCCCAGTCCCAAGTGAATCGCTTTAGTCCTAGCTTGTGGAGCTCATTTTCGCAGTAGCTTTGGAAACCCTGAGACTGAACCTGTGTTGATGGCTCATTGAAAACATCCTCAGGGACATATCCGAGATGACCAGCCACTTGAATTGCAATTTCAAGCTCTTCTGTGCTGGGTGGTGCTGGTAGTGAGGAAAAATCCTTATCCCTAACTTTGAGTAGGAACAGGCAATGTGCGTATACTGCTGATCTCATTCCATGGACATTCTCTGGAAGTTCTGCCTTCAGCCATTTTTGTTGCTCCTTCTGGCTTGCACTTCTCGCCACATTGTGAGCTTTGCGGGCCTGGTTCCTTTGCTGTCTGACCTCGGATTGTTCAAGCATACTCTGGGCGAGGCCCAGCTGAGGATGGGTGAACTCACTATTTGATTGAGTGCCTTGCTCATGCGCTGTGAAATTGTCCCTCCTTGGTTCATCATTTCTTTCACTTTGAGTCGGAGACATGTTCTCATCCTCATCATCCACCATTGTTTCTCTTGATGTACTGGCATGACCCGTTCTTGGTTTGGAGGCATATGGATGATGACGTCCAGTGACTTTCTCTTTATGGACCAGAGGTGAAGACGCATAAAGTTCATCCCCTGCCATGCAAATCATCAGTTAACACATCAAAACATTAATGAAGACTGGTCATTCTCACGATCTTCAATTGGCTCCTGAGATCGGACTGACTTGCCTTTAGGTGCCATATCTAACCCATGAAACAAACATATCAAATTGTGAATAAGTTTCTACTCCAAAATTCAAATGACTTACTTTGATGAAGCGTCAATACTGGATTTCCCTCCAACAGACCGCTCCAAGATACATTTTCCAAAGGTCTTTTTCATCGCCCCCCATCCACGCGCTTTTCATCACCCACATGAACCTGAGATCCTGATGGAATATTGAGGGTTGGCTGTTTACTTTGGCCAAAGGGATCCTGGGATGCGACTGGATTCCGACCGGGATTAAGGAGGAACTCACGTGGAAATTTTGATTGGGGATTAGCGTGTGAGGAGATTTGAGGTGTGCCTTCTGGCCCCTGAGACACATGAATTTGTGTATTAGTGGGATTCGGGGGAATTGGAGTGACGGAAATATTTGGGATCGACCAAGTGCTTGAAGTTGGAGCCTTTGGATTGCCCACATCAATGTTAAGACCTGATACATTCATTGAGGATGCAATAGGGGTTGTGAGAGGAATGTTGGGACTCAATGGTGACTGTGTTTGAACATATTCTATGCTAGATTCACTATTTGAGTCATGAACAGAACCTGAACGGGATTTATGTGACTTGAAAGATGACATAAGGGCCGAAAAAGTACACTAATATTTTTAACTAGATAAAACACCTCAGTATTATGATAAAATAGAGTGATATGAGATGAAATCTTTTCAAATTTAGAATAGAGAAATTCTATGAATAGTTGGAACTAAGTGTTGTGTGGAAGTCGGATGAGACTCTTTTGAGGAGAATCCTCCCTGCCTCCTCTTGAGCTCCTCCGCTTTTGTTGGAAACCACCCTGCACGGCCTACCAGCATATAATGTGATATTTCCTTGATCTGAAAGGGGACCCATCATCCATAGGTAATCATATTTAGTAACATTTCCGCCTCCCCATTGTCACATTTTGTGAATTATCCAAACTGCCAATATATGCATTGAAATTCCACAACATTGTACATCTGTAAAGGGGTATATTCATGAAGGATTTACCCACAAAAGAGACATCACCTTTTCACGAAAGGCAAGACAATCCAAATCACATTCTAACTGATTCAAAGCCCGCCGCACTCAAACCAAATACCAAGACTTTAGCTGCACTCCAACCCCTTATGTAATAGAGTTATATAGTTATGTCTGTAATAAGGTTTAAACCATGTACGATGGCGTGCCAGCGTACATGGATTAAATGTTAATCCCCTCAATTCAATGGTAACACTTCACTAATGGAACCCCCTCAATGGTCAAACCCGCACTATCACAATGTGTAAATAAACTAGAATATGTATGAGCATTGAGCAGCATGGCATTTTACCCAATTAAACGCCTAACCAATTCCGCCATCCAGATGAGACATGTTAAACTTTATCCACTGCAGCTCATGCTCCATTACAAATGGGATAAAATCCTCAGCTGGCTCAAATCATCTCCCCCTTCATAAATAATCACTGAATTTTATTTCCAATTAATAACACTCCTAAACACTTTCACATCAACCATAGATATTTATACACAAACCAACCGTAATCCTAATTCCTGCAACAATGACAACCCGGCCATATTCCTCAATGCGTATATGCATGTGTCAACACTGCTCAACTCAAACACACTCTTCCCCTGAGGGTGATAGGCAAGGAGTTGCCTTCACACCTTTCCAATATAAACAGCACATTAAAAAGCTCAAATCAACCATTGCACCCAAATCTCTTCCAAACATACCTACTTCTGCATCAGGATCTGGGTGCCCACAAATTCTATTGGATCAAATCTTCCCAGCTGATTATTCACGTTTGACCCAAAGCACTTTCCCAACTCCAGCGGGTCTCAATTCAACTGCACAGAAACCATATAGTGGCAGTCAAACCCTTCCCCCACAAGACCTAGGAATGATAATATCTGCCATTCTATCATTAAGGTATAATTTACCCCACAGGGCTTCACGCATACTCAACCCCGCCCTGAACCTGCTGATCAAGTCCAGTATCTCAAGCTCAGCTGGTCCCCCCGCTCCTGCATTCCATATACCTCAAGATCTGAGTACCATATTTGAACATCTCCAATTGGAGCCAGTGATTCAAAACTATATATGTTGTCCTCAATGTTTCTCTCTTAATGGCCTTACTGAATCAGTCACAACTGACCAACCCCACTGTCAACGCCATAATGACCCAAATGATCATGATCCCCCTTGCACACAATCATTAGGCAAATTCATCTATTCATCTGAACCCCACACCCAAAACACAACCAACATGAAGAAAAAATTTATACCAACAAAACATTTCATTTATCAACCATTCAAAAATTGGCTTGCCAGATTTCTCCAGCGGGCTGGAATTATGGACATTCTGCATCAACATCAACAATCCCAAACTCCCAAAGATTCCCCAAAACGTGACGTCTGGGATGGATTGGTCTGGAGACGCTTCACTGGCACTAGAAATATCCATGACCCCCCATTCATGTCCATTCCTGGTGCATTGGCCTTCTCCATATATGTGGACTGGTTTAATGCACATGGAAAGTCAACCCGGTTGGCTAGCATTGGACCTATCATGCTTATTTGTCTTAATCTCCCCCCAAGTGAAAGATTGAAGCCCGAGAATGTCTATGTTGCAGGAATCATCCCTGGTCCGAAGGAGCCAACTGCGCTTCAATTGAATTATCTATTAATGCCACTCATCAACGAGCTCAAAGAGCTATGGCAAGGTTACCATTTTGCACCCACCTCAACAGGTCCATCAGGATCCTTTATCCGTGTTGCCATCCTCACAGCCATTGTGGAGGTGGTTGCCATGCGCAAGCTTACTGGATTTATTTCCCATTCAGGAAACCACTTTTGTAACTTTTGCACCATTCACAAAGCTCAAATTGAAGAAATTGGTCCTCAATTTCACTACACGCGCTCATACCAAAGTCATAAATCAACCATTGCCAAATGGCTTCGGGCAACCCCACAACAAAGACAAGCAATTTTCTCTGAGTATGGAGTGCGATATTCAATTTTGGAAGACCTTCCGTATTGGGATGCAACCAGAATGGTTAATCTTGACATAATGCATAATTTAATACTTGGAATTTTGAAGGATCATGCAACTTTCAAATTGTGCATTCCAGAGGCAAAATCAAAAATTTACTTCAGGTCCCGCAGGAAATCCAATGACACCAACAGTTCAGACTCAGATTCCAAGACCTCCAACAGCTCTCTTGATAAAATCACATTGAGAGAGGCCCGCTCCCTGAGAAGAGACGCAGCAAAAATAATAAATGAGCCACTCCCCACTACTTCCACCCGAAAAAACTACTTCCCAATGCCCACCCCTAACACAGAACATCCATCTAGTGGTTCTGCGGAGATTCCTTCATTTGATGCCGATTACATCCCCACTTCTGAAATACCCTCTGAATTGGATATCACTGCACTGAGTGATCACCAGATCAAGGGTGAGGCTCTTGAGCATCTCCGACAAATCATATCTGAGACCATAATTCCCTCATCATGGACAAGAGTTCCCTGCAAAATGGGTTCCCCCTCTCATGGTAGCTTAAAAGCCGCTGAATGGGCTCTCTTATATAAGGTCTATATTCCATTTCTAATGCTCAGTCAACAGATGTCATTAGATGCACACCAATCTGCCAACACTCAAAGAAAAATGGGTCAGTCAGAAGAACTTGCAAATGAACTAGCCAAGAATACATTCCATTTGATTAGTGCTATCAACATTGCCACAAGCTGGACTGTTTCAATAGATGATGCGACTGCATTTGCTGAACATTGGAAAAAATTCCGCCTTTCCAATCAACACCTGTTCCCAAAACAGAAAAGTAAACCAAATCATCACTTTTCTGATCATATTCCCGAACTCTTCCAACGTTGGGGCCCAGCACAAGCCTCAGCCACATGGGGTTATGAGCGCTTGATTGGAGTATTTGCAAAGATGCCAACAAATAACAAGATATGTACGTCAATTAATAAGATCAATATATTCACATTGATTAAACACCTGAACTGAATAAGACTAACTTTTTGCAACTCTGAATAGATGATATAGATAAAACCTTACTTCAACATATCTGTCGATGTTCCAACCTTTCCGTTCTCCTGAAATCCCCATCTGTGCCATGTGAAATAAAACAGCTTTTCGAATCACAGCCACCTGCCGTGTTCAATCACCATAAATATAACAAGCCATCCCGCCATGACCAACAAAATTATGATTTCCTGGTTGAGTACTTACAGACTTTTCATGCAACAAGGGAAATAGTTGATTGGATCAGCTTAGACACTACCGTGCAATCCACAAGTCCTCCCACTTCAAGGATTGTCTCACCTTGGTATTTTCCAGTTTCAAACATTAATATTGGGAACAATATATTTTCAACTGAATCCAAAAATATCAGCAACAGTGTGATATGTTTTCTGAGGGGCAACTCACGACAATTTGGTATTATTGATAGCATTTTCAAAGTCTCTGAGCCATCTAGCATACTGAACAATAACTTTCTGATTTTAAAACCTTTGAAGATTGATGTGAATTTCCTACCAGATTGGCCGTATCTCAATATTTATAAAGCTGTTGGTTTTGATGATGGACACTTGATTATATCAGAAGAAGAAATAGAAGGTAACTGTGGATTGTATGATAACAAAGCTCTGTCATGTGGACTGCTTGTAATGATAAAGCCGTTATTTCATGATATTTAGTCTACAAAAATGCAAATCTCTCAGATTCATTAGCAATTTTGCTAGTGAAATAATTGCCTCAAAATTTAGTGACAGAGACATGCCATTGTGACAAGCAAAGCCCATTATTTCACATTGCCACAAAGAACTTACTATTTTGACATTGGGTACAGTGTGAATAAGCCAAGTCCAATGATCAAATGACCCACACACTCACCCTTCACAGCATCCAAAATTTCTAACTGCGCCATCATCATGTTGGAAGCGGAATCAGCTTTTGCGTACCCACATGCGCCAATGCACATGCACACCCACCCGCACACGCCAATGCACACGCAAACGCACCCGCCCCCACGCATGCACACGCACACTTCATGGATGACCTGGTGAAGTCAAACCCCCCGCCTACATCAAGACTGGCTGAAGGACATCTTTGATGTGTGTGTGTGCAAACAGGCGGGTCTGGTGTAATTTTTACCAATCATCGGACAGTTGTGGGATGATTAGGTGGTGAGGAATCTGAGTTGAAGGCACAGGGGAACCAATATTATTGGATGTCACAGGATTTGGTGTAAGACCAGAGTGTGACGTGTGCTCGACGTTCGCTTGATTTTCGCTTGACGTGAGCTCGACTTTTATCCTGCTTGACGTTTGCTTGATGTGAAGTCAATCGCCGACCATTGACACGAGATTTGCCCCGGTGCTTGTATAAGCTATGTGACCAACAAACAGTCTATGAAATGACAGAAGAAAGAGTTAAGGCATATGAAGAATTGAAAAATTCCTTAACAAATGCCCCATTTCTTCTAATGCCAGATTGGAAACTACCCTTCAAACTTTACATTGATGCTTGTGGAGAAGGACTGGGTGCTGCACTACACCAGACACAAATTATCAATGATAAACCAGTGGAAGGACCAATTTGTGTTATTTCAAGACAGATACAGCCAACAGAAGCAAGATATAAAGCAAGCCAAATGGAATGCCTCTGCTTAGTGTGGGCTTTAGAAAAATTACATTACTACTTGGATGGAACAGTATTTGATGTGATTACAGACTGTAATGCTGTAAAATCTCCATTAAATATGAAAACTCCAAATAGACATATGCTGAGATGGAAAATTGCTATCCAAGAATATAGAGGAAATATGACTATTTTTCATAAATCTGGTAATATTCATAAAAATGCAGATGGTCTTAGCATATGGTCTCTAGCAAATACCCCTGACTATCCATCATGGGTACCACAAGAAGAACAGCATATAGAAGGAATATGTGTTATAGACATTGGCACAGAATTTATTAACCAAGCTAAAGAAAGCTATAAGATAGACAAAAATTGCCATATCTTAAGCCAACTTCTAATGAAAGACTGCAAAGACCCATCACTTTCATCAAAACTAGATGAAACATGGAAAAAGGCGTATGATGAAGGAAGATTCCACCTCCTTGATGGAATCCTTTACCATAGAACAAAACACGCATGTGTTATGGACTTAACAGATAGAACCCTGATAAACACTATTTTACATGAATGTCATGACAGTGTTGCAGCTGGACACCTTTCAGAAGACAGAACACTTGAGAGGGTGAAAACCTGCTCTTGGTGGCCAAATTGGAAGAAAGATGTTACAGAATACTGCCAAACCTGTGACAGATGTCAAAAAGGCAACAGAGCCACAGGAAAGAGATTTGGAATGATGATCCAAATCCAAGAACCAAAATCCCCTTGGGAAATAGTTCATATGGATTGGGTAACAGCATTACCTCTAGGAGGAGACAGAAGCTCTAATGCATGCCTAGTATTGGTTGACAGGTATAGCAAAACTCCCATGTTCCTACCATGTCATAAAGATGACACAGCTATGGACACAGCCATAATGATATGGAATAAAGTTATTAGCCATACAGGCTTATTCCAGAATATTATAAGTGACAGAGACCCAAAGTTCACTTCAGCATTATGGACAAATCTCCATAACTTGTTTTGGACAAAGTTATCATTCTCAACAGCTTACCATCCTCAAACTGATGGCTTAGCAGAAAGAATGATACAGACCTTAGAGGACATGATCAGAAGATTCTGTGCTTATGGCTAGAATTCAAAGATTCTGATGGTTTTACCCATGATTGGTGCACACTAATACCAGCTCTTGAACTGGCATATAAAACATCAATCCATTCTTCTACTGGCAAAACAACAGCAATGCTAGAAAAAGGTTGGAATCCAAGACTTCCTTATGATACCCTCAAAAAGGACTTAGTGGATATACATCCAACAGCAAGCAGTTTTAAGATAATGCTTGACAAGGCAAGACACCATGCAAACAGATGTATGCAAGACTCTTTCAAATATGCAAAAGAAAGATGGGATAAAAGTCATAAGCCACCTTATTTCAAAATGGGAGACTTGGTCCTAGTATCAACCCTTAATTTCAATAACATAAAAGGCCCAAAGAAATTAAAAGATTCCTTTGCAGGACCATTTATGATAAAAGCACTTCATGGACCCAATGCTGTGCAATTGGAACTCACAGGTGAACTAATGAACAAACACCCAACTTTCCCTGTAAGTCTGATAAAACCTTACAGCTCAGGTGACAAGGAGTTATTTCCACTAAGAAATAAACCCCCACTTGAAATTCCCCCCTTGCAAGGAGAGGAAAAGAAAATAGTAAAAGTCCTTAAAGAAAGAAGGACAAGAAACAAAAAAGAAAGAGAATACCTTGTAAGGTATAGAAATTCAACTCAAGAAGATGAATGGCTACTAGAGAAAGATATAAAAAATGCTGATAAACTACTAAGAAGGTTCAGACATGAAAGAAAGCCTTAAAAATAGAAACGTTAAGCATTATTGAGCGTCAAGACTAACAACGTTTATTGAAGAGGAAGGACAGTGGATGATACCCTAATTACACATATCAGACTGTGGTACAATCTTTTTTGGTGGTAGGGAATTTGAACCTTTGAGAAATGACCACATACCCAAAAAAGGTCACAAGAAATATTTAATATAATTATACATTAAAAATAATTACCTTAAAACTACAAAAATACCATAAATTGGCATAAAACTTGGTTTAACTTAAAAACCAATGAATAAACATGAGAAATAAGTTATACCATTGGATTCCCCATGGTAAAATACACATATATCATTTTTATGGCATATCTGTAAAGTCAATATTTAATAAGTTATAAGTAATAATACCTTATAAAAAACACAAATCCTTATTTATGTCAAAATCCAATGGAACAACATTTAAAATGAATGGTATCATTGGGATCTCTATAAAAATCCACATATAAAACAATTAAGAAGCTAAGCTTCAAAATAAATACTTAAGGAATTAACCTGAATATATGCACTTTTTTGGTCAACACATATATTCAAGGATTTTAGCTAATATCTCTTGAAATATGCATGATAGAGTGATGAACCAAAAATCAAGTCATCACGTAATTACTGTAGTAATACAGAAGTGAGGCTTATTTCACAAGCTATAAACAAGGTTGAAATCTGTAAGGAATTATTGATTAAAATCAACAGAGCTGTTGACCACTTTGTTGTGAAAGTGGTCCAAACTTAAAAAAAAGTAGACAGTTGGATTCTAGTAGTTCATTCGTGAAGAATGATTTATTTTCTACTATAATATTCAATGTATAACCCCTTGAAATCGTAGTTTGAAGTTTAAAATATTAAATTTTGACAGAAAATATGAGTTACAAGAAAAATCATCAAAAATGGAGTTTTGATGATGTAATGCAATGCTCTTGGAAGAATAATAAGGTTATGCCAAGCTATTAGAATTCACTCTCTGAATGGCTGTAGCCTGTAAATCTTAAAAGTTATTAAGGATCAGAGTTTGAGCTTAATTTGATCATTTATAATCACTCACTGTAACCTTAAATTAAGTTTAACAGTCATATTAGTGATACAATTGGTGAATACTATTAGTTTATAATTAAAACTGATAAAATACACGAATTATGGGGTTCTTCCAAGCCTTTGACATCATCAAGCTTAGAGTTATAGTGATAACTCTAAATAATGGCGTAATAATGATGTAATATGGTTTGATCATGATGTAATCATCACCAAACCTTAAATTATTGATCAATTCCAGTGGATATAATCAGTAAACGTCTACTAGAAGCCTGTTGTAATCTAAGAGGGAGTTATTTACTATAAATAGAGCTGTTTTTACTCTGTTTTCCTCTCAGACGCATCAAAAACATTAAATCAATTAAATTAAAAGGTAATATCTTTATTCTTTATATATAAATCTTTTGTATTATTAAAGACCAAAGATCATCTTATTATAATCATCAATTTTGACGTGATTAAATCATTTATTTAATTGTTTTTGCTAAAAATCTCTCTAAAATCTCATTTCCATGTAAAAATCAAGAATATTTGTAATTTTCTCTATTTTTTATTGTAAATACAATCTGGATAAGTTGTATTTACATTATTTGGCATAAAATATTTCAACATTATTATATTAAGTATTAAAAGTAGGTTATTTTCTCTTATTATAATAATTTTCTCTTTATTATTACTGTAATAATTCTTTAATTAATATAAATAGTATTTATATTAATTTATAGCTTTGATATTGGTAATATTATTGTTATTAATTGTTTTTTATTAATAAAAAACAATTTTTTACGCCTTTATTATTTGTTTGTAGCAATAATAAAGTGCCATTAAATATATTAATTATTTTATATTAATATATTTATTTTATTATATTATATTTTATAATATAAATGATATTATCATATTTAATTGATAATATAATTATTTTTAGGCCATAATTATAATAATTCTTTATTATTATAATTATTTTTATCTTATTTATTTCATTTATAAGGACATTCATAGTACAATAAGTAAAATATTAGTAATTCTTACTTATTGTTTCATAGTCAAACCTTACACTACCATTAAGTATAGCAAAGTTATGCAATGTACAAGAGTTTTTGTACATATGCATGGTATGGCAAAAAGCTGTATGGAACTTGTTTGCTTCATAAGTTCTGTTCTAGATGGGGTATGTGGAAATGAATGGCACCATCAGATAGGCCTCATTGTGCCCTTTCCAAAAAGACCCCTTTTTAAGTATCTCACACTAAAATTATAGAAGTTAGATGAAAGGTGAATATTTTAGTCACCCTTATTTGACCTTATTTTGACCATAACCTCTGTAATTCTGATTCTAGCTCAATATGGCTAGTACCATTGAATAGCCCTGACTTAGAGCTTCAATTTGAATACCAATTTTATGGGCTTAAGCCTCTCCCTCTGTATTTTAGATGAGTGGTGAAAAATAAGGTTTATGCTCAGATATATGTTTGAGCTGGAATAACTTTGTTATTCCTTGTCTTTGATGATGAGACTTGTATATTTGGAAAGGCGTTACTTTCCTCTTTCCTTTGATACCTTTTGAGCTAATTTGGCTCAGATCCATGTTTTGGTGGTATCTTGGCTTTACCATTAGTTTACGGTATTTGGCTTTCATGCTTGTGCTCTGGTTTTGAGTCACAGGTTAATTTCAATTAATGTTAATTAATTATTTTATTTGATTTTAATTGATTTTGATTAATTTTAATTGATTATAATTCAATTTTGATTAATTTTAATTAATTTTAATTAATTTTAATTAATTTTGATTACTTTTGATTAATTCTAATTAATTTTAATTCATTTTAATTATTTTAATTAATTTTAATTAATTTTAATTGATTTTAATTGATTTTAATTAATTTTAATTCATTTTAATCAATTTTAATTAATTTTAATTAATTTTAATTAATTTTAATTAATTTTAATTAATTTTAATTAATTTTAATTAATTTTAATTAATTTTAATTCATTTTAATTCATTTTAATCAATTTTAATTAATCTTAATTAATTTTAATTAATTTTAATTAATTTTAATTGATTTTAATTAATTTCAATTAGTTTTAATTAATTTTAATGAATTTTAATTAGTTTTAATTAATTTTAATTAATTTTAATTGATTTTAATTAGTTTTAATTAATTTTAATTAATTTTAATTAATTTTAATTAATTTTAATTAATTTTAATTAATTTTAATTAATTTTAATTAATTTTAATTAATTTTAATTAATTTTAATTAATTTTAATTAATTTTAATTAATTTTAATTAATTTTAATTAATTTTAATTAATTTTAATTAATTTTAATTAATTTTAATTGATTTTAATTAATTTTAATTAATTTTAATTAATTTTAATTAATTTTAATTAATTTTAATTAATTTTAATTAATTTTAATTAATTTTAATTAATTTTAATTAATTTTAATTAATTTTAATTAATTTTAATTAATTTTAATTAATTTTAATTAATTTTAATTAATTTTAATTAATTTTAATTAATTTTAATTAATTTTAATTAATTTTAATTAATTTTAATTAATTTTAATTAATTTTAATTAATTTTAATTAATTTTAATTAATTTTAATTAATTTTAATTAATTTTAATTAATTTTAATTAATTTTAATTAATTTTAATTAATTTTAATTAATTTTAATTAATTTTAATTAATTTTAATTAATTTTAATTAATTTTAATTAATTTTAATTAATTTTAATTAATTTTAATTAATTTTAATTAATTTTAATTAATTTTAATTAATTTTAATTAATTTTAATTAATTTTAATTAATTTTAATTAATTTTAATTAATTTTAATTAATTTTAATTAATTTTAATTAATTTTAATTAATTTTAATTAATTTTAATTAATTTTAATTAATTTTAATTAATTTTGATTAATTTTAATTAATTTTAATTAATTTTAATTAATTTTGATTAATTTTAATTAATTTTAATTAATTTTAATTAATTTTAATTAATTTTAATTAATTTTAATTAATTTTAATTAATTTTAATTAATTTTAATTAATTTTAATTAATTTTAATTAATTTTAATTAATTTTAATTAATTTTAATTAATTTTAATTAATTTTAATTAATTTTAATTAATTTTAATTAATTTTAATTAATTTTAATTAATTTTAATTAATTTTAATTAATTTTAATTAATTTTAATTAATTTTAATTAATTTTAATTAATTTTAATTAATTTTAATTAATTTTAATTAATTTTAATTAATTTTAATTAATTTTAATTAATTTTAATTAATTTTAATTAATTTTAATTAATTTTAATTAATTTTAATTAATTTTAATTAATTTTAATTAATTTTAATTAATTTTAATTAATTTTAATTAATTTTAATTAATTTTAATTAATTTTAATTAATTTTAATTAATTTTAATTAATTTTAATTAATTTTAATTAATTTTAATTAATTTTAATTAATTTTAATTAATTTTAATTAATTTTAATTAATTTTAATTAATTTTAATTAATTTTAATTAATTTTAATTAATTTTAATTAATTTTAATTAATTTTAATTAATTTTAATTAATTTTAATTAATTTTAATTAATTTTAATTAATTTTAATTAATTTTAATTAATTTTAATTAATTTTAATTAATTTTAATTAATTTTAATTAATTTTAATTAATTTTAATTAATTTTAATTAATTTTAATTAATTTTAATTAATTTTAATTAATTTTAATTAATTTTAATTAATTTTAATTAATTTTAATTAATTTTAATTAATTTTAATTAATTTTAATTAATTTTAATTAATTTTAATTAATTTTAATTAATTTTAATTAATTTTAATTAATTTTAATTAATTTTAATTAATTTTAATTAATTTTAATTAATTTTAATTAATTTTAATTAATTTTAATTAATTTTAATTAATTTTAATTAATTTTAATTAATTTTAATTAATTTTAATTAATTTTAATTAATTTTAATTAATTTTAATTAATTTTAATTAATTTTAATTAATTTTAATTAATTTTAATTAATTTTAATTAATTTTAATTAATTTTAATTAATTTTAATTAATTTTAATTAATTTTAATTAATTTTAATTAATTTTAATTAATTTTAATTAATTTTAATTAATTTTAATTAATTTTAATTAATTTTAATTAATTTTAATTAATTTTAATTAATTTTAATTAATTTTAATTAATTTTAATTAATTTTAATTAATTTTAATTAATTTTAATTAATTTTAATTAATTTTAATTAATTTTAATTAATTTTAATTAATTTTAATTAATTTTAATTAATTTTAATTAATTTTAATTAATTTTAATTAATTTTAATTAATTTTAATTAATTTTAATTAATTTTAATTAATTTTAATTAATTTTAATTAATTTTAATTAATTTTAATTAATTTTAATTAATTTTAATTAATTTTAATTAATTTTAATTAATTTTAATTAATTTTAATTAATTTTAATTAATTTTAATTAATTTTAATTAATTTTAATTAATTTTAATTAATTTTAATTAATTTTAATTAATTTTAATTAATTTTAATTAATTTTAATTAATTTTAATTAATTTTAATTAATTTTAATTAATTTTAATTAATTTTAATTAATTTTAATTAATTTTAATTAATTTTAATTAATTTTAATTAATTTTAATTAATTTTAATTAATTTTAATTAATTTTAATTAATTTTAATTAATTTTAATTAATTTTAATTAATTTTAATTAATTTTAATTAATTTTAATTAATTTTAATTAATTTTAATTAATTTTAATTAATTTTAATTAACTTTAATTAATTTTAATTAATTTTAATTAATTTTAATTAATTTTAATTAATTTTAATTAATTTTAATTAATTTTAATTAATTTTAATTAATTTTAATTAATTTTAATTAATTTTAAAAAATTTTAATTAATTTTAATTAATTTTAATTAATTTTAAAAAATTTTAATTAATTTTAATTAATTTTAATTAATTTTAATTAATTTTAATTAATTTTAATTAATTTTAATTAATTTTAATTAATTTTAATTAATTTTAATTAATTTTAATTAATTTTAATTAATTTTAATTAATTTTAATTAATTTTAATTAATTTTAATTAATTTTAATTAATTTTAATTAATTTTAATTAATTTTAATTAATTTTAATTAATTTTAATTAATTTTAATTAATTTTAATTAATTTTAATTAATTTTAATTAATTTTAATTAATTTTAATTAATTTTAATTAATTTTAATTAATTTTAATTAATTTTAATTAATTTTAATTAATTTTAATTAATTTTAATTAATTTTAATTAATTTTAATTAACTTTAATTAATTTTGATTAATTTTAATCAATTTTAATTAATTTTAATTAATTTTGATTAATTTTAATTAATTTTGATTCATTTTAATCAATTTTTATTAATTTTTATCAATTAATTTTAAATTAGCTTTAGTTTATTTTAATTCATTTCACTTAATTTTTATTAATTTCAATTAATTTTCATTAATTCTTGGCAGTTTTATTTAATTTTCAACAATTTCGGTAATGCTCATTCTTTTTATTACTTTCAATTAGCTTGCAATAATTTCTGTCAAGTTCCATTTATTTGAAATCATTTCAATTCATTTTAAATTTTGAACAATTTTAATTAATTTTTACTAGTTTCAACTAATGCTCATCAATTTTGTTGGTTTCAATCAGCTTGAAATAATGGTTATTAAGTTTCATTGATTTCAATTCACTTTAATCAATTTAAATCAGTTCTGAATACTTATAATTAATATGGGTCATTGGTAAACACACATAAGTAATTTGGCAAAAACATGTATGCCCTTATGTGGATTTGCCATAAATTGGTAAAATTATGTAATTATTTAGTAAAAATAATAAGTTGTTTTTTCTAATTGAAGTTTAGCTTAAAAATACCTAGGTTGGTAAAAGCCTAATTTATGGCATTGTTGGTTCCATAAATGGCATAAATGGAATTATTTGTGCCATTGTTGATGCCATAAATAGCATTTTTCACTTCTTTTAATTAATGAAATATATCCATAAATTATTTTTTCAACCAAAATTTGAGATTTTTGTTTTGAATTTTAATTTGGTGGTTGAAAAATTCAAATGGATCCTTTTTTCATAATTTTTGTGTTTTCATTTTGTGGTTCAAAAATTCAAATTTGAAGCCAAATTTTTCTCATAGTGACAATCAAATTTTTTGAATAGCTATGCCTTGTCAGTTTGTGGGTGGTAGGCTGTAGAGAAGGATAATTTTGTCCCAAATAGTTGGAAAAGATTTGTCCATAGTGCTGAGGTGAATTTGGGATTGCTGTTACTAATGATGTTTGTGAATATGCCAGTCCATGATACTACTCTATTCCATATCAGAAGAGCTGTATGCATTGCTGTATCATCCTTGTGACATGGTAGAAAGATTGGAGTCTTCCTTAATCTGTCAACAATTACTAGGAAAGCATTATAGCTTTGGTCACCCCCTGGTGGCAGGCCAGTTACCCAATCCATATGGACAATTTCCCAAGGTCTGCTGGGCTATTGGATCTTAATCATATTTCCAAGTATTTTACAAGTGGATTTATTTTCCTTGTGACATCTGTCACAGGTTTTTCAATACTCTGCAACATCTTTCTGCCACATTGGCCACCATATGCAGGTTCTTACTTTTTCTCTTGTTCTGTCCTCAGACAGATCTCCTGAGAAAGGGCTGTCATGGCATTCTTTAAGTACAAGATTGATTAAGGACCTGTCCACAACTGTCATGACACATGTATGTTGAGTTCTGTGGTAAATTATACCATCTAGTAAGTGGAATCTTCCTTCATCATATGACTTTCTCCATATTTCATCTAAGGCATGTATTAAAGAATTGTCTTTACAGACCTTAGTAAGTAATTGGCATATAATGCTACAATCTTTATTCTTAGTAGAACTGTTTCTTACCTCCTCAATGAAAGTGGTGTTTAGGTCTGTAACATTGATTCCTTCTATGAGGATTTGTGGGGAAGCTTGCTCTGGAACATAAGCAGGATTATCAATATTATTTGGTAATGGCCATCTTCTCAGTCCATCTGCTTTTTCATGAATATTCCCATCTTTATGAACAATGGTCATGTTGCCTCTATACTCTTCTATGACTACTTGCCATCTGAGCATATACCTGTTAAGAGTTTTCATGTTTAAAAGTGACTGAACAGCGGTAAAATCTGTTATTACTTCAATGAAACATCCTTCCAGAAAGTAATTTAGCTTCTCTAAGGCCCATACAAGGCATAAGCACTCCATTTGACTGGCTCCATATCCGGCTTCAGTTGGTTTGATTTGCCTGGATATGAAGAATATGGGTCCTTCCACAGGTTTATCATTGATAATCTGGACTTGATTAAGTGAAGAACCAAGCCCATCTCCTGATGCATCAATATAAAGCTTAAAAGGCAGCTTAAAGTCTGGCATCAGCAAGAGTGGAGCAGTGGTCAAGGATTGTCTCAAGGATTCAAAGGCCTTGACTCTGTGAACAGTCATTTAAAATACTGTGTCTTTGTCACATAATTTATAAAGAGGTCTTTCTATAGATGCAAAATCCTTAATATGTTGCCTGTAACATCCTGCAAACCCCAAAAATGACTGAATTTCCTTCTTGTTCTGAGGCATGGGTTTCAGCAATACTGCTGCAACCTTGTTTTTGTCAATTCCAAGGGCTGAACCAGATACTAAATGTCCCAGCTCTTTAAGCTCTTTAAATCCAAAATGGAATTTCTTTAAAGAAATTTTCATGTTGAAAGATTGGATTTTTGTCAAAACTATGGATAATCTGTATATATGTTCTTCCCAAGTTTTGGAACAGAAAATAATGTCATCAATGTAAATGATTCAACATCCTTCTGAAAGCTCTTCAGGGAAGATTTCATTCATCATTCTTTGGAAGTGTGAAGGTGCATTCTTGATACCAAAAGGCATCCTCAAATATTCATATACTACACAATGAACAATAATTCCTAAGTATTTTCTTGCCCTTGGTGTCACCACATTCTGATGGAATCCTTTAAGGGCATCCATAGTGGTTATATACACTGCTTGAGATATTTGAGTAAGGGCAATTTGGATTTTTGGTATTGGGTACCTGTCTGGAACAGTGTAAGTGTTCAGAGCTCTAAAGTCCCCAACCATTCTATATTTTCCATTATGCCATGCCACTATGACTGGTGTAGTTATTTCATTATCTCCAATACTAAAGTATCTGTCTTTGTTGTTATGCAAATCTATCCCATACATGATTAAATAGTCATTTCCCAATATAAAATGGGTACTAGAGCAATTTTCCATAACCACAAATTCAACAGTGATTCTTAAATTTCCATTAATATGTGTAAATATGACATTGGTCTCAAAGATTCCCAATGCTTTCATTGGACTACTTGCACTATTGAATTTTATGCCATCAATTGGTAACAATTGGTCTTCAAAATTTGGTACACAAGTTTTAAGAGAACATTTACCAACACAAGAGCAGAAGGCTCCTGGGTCAAGCAAACGTTTAGTGGGCTTGTTGTCAATCACCACTTCTGTTATACAAGAGTTACCAGCTGTATAACCTTTCCCCCTGTTTGGTTTTGTTTTCATAAGTTGTGCATCTTTAACTTTTGATAAATCAAGTTGACCATTCCCCAATTGTGGAAATTGGGAATAGGATTCCATGATGTCAAAAGTGGCATTGATATTTTCCATATCTTGTGAAGATTCAGAAAATATTGATGACTTTTTATCTGAATTTACTTCAATTATATTATCCTTTTTTTCAACATAAGGTTCTTTTTCAATGTCAATTTCATTGATTTTCCCCCTCTTTGGACATGTATTAACTAAGTGGGTGGTGCTTTGGAAAATATGGCACTTTCTGATTATATCTGCATATTTATACTTAACATTATTAGAATTTTCTTTGGAATTTTTGTCCACAGAATCTTTCCAAGGTGTATTAAACCTTGTTTTGAGATTCACCCTACTAGAACCAAATTCTTGTTCTGGTGGTTAATCCTTTTAATATATTAATAATATCTTCTGCTGGAGATTGTTCAGTAGTCCTGCGTTTGACAGCATGCTCTAGGTCACCTCCACATTTTCTCAGAATCTTTCTGTGGATCATAAATTGTGACATGTCAGGATACAATGCTGTTAATCTGTCTTGTTGTTGGCAGAACCATGGTAAAGCTTTGTCTTTATCAGCATTAAATTTGGCAGATTCAAAGGCTGTTTCCACTTTAAACCTCCAAGCATCATTGGCCCATTTGTTGATAATTTGGGTTTTCCACAAGTCTAACTTTGGTGTCCATGTGCTTGTCTTAATTTGATATACCATCTGTGAGCTGATCTGGTAAACAAGGTGTTAAATATTGCTGTTACCAATCTGTCTTGTAATTCAAAATCTTCTTTAATCATGTCAATTCCTCTGATGAATTCCATATGGTCATATTCTCCTTAACCACTGAAGTGAGGACATTATTTAAGATTTAGTACTTCTTTCAGGAGTGCTTGGCCCATTTATGGTTGCAAGTTATGAAAAGAAGTGGAAAATTCATTTTTTAACTGTGCGTTTTCAACCTCCAATACTTGTGGATTTGGAATTCTTGTTCCCTCAGTTTGATTCAGAGGTGTAGAAATTCTTGGTAAGGTTTTCAGTATTTGTTCAATATCATTCATTTTACTGTTGCTAAACCTTTGGGAATTTCTGAATTCATGTTGGAAGGCTTGTATTAAATTTATTACTTCAATTTTATACATGTCTTCTTTATGTTTCAGTTCTTGCCATAGCTCTGTTTGTCTTGTATTATCACCAGTGACTTGATTTAATTTCATTGTTAATTTTGATACTTCTTCTTGTGAATCATCAAAACACTTTTTCAAGGCAATTGTATATGTCTTTACTTCAGTGAATGAATTTAAAATGTCATCAAGGACTTTCTTGTTATCTCTCTTGATAATATTTATGGCTTTCTTAATTCTTGTTTCAATTATGTCATCAATATTGAATTTAGAATGTTTGTCTGTTAATTCTTTAATAATGGCATATTGTTCATTTATCTTATTTCCAAATGAATTGTTACTATTAAAAGTTTTAATTGTTATTAAAACTTTTTCAAAAAACATAATGATATCACTTATTTGGCTCAGACTTTACTTATTTGTCTTAAAATTGTTATAAATTGATGAATTTTTATCCAAAATATGATTTTCAATGTCATTTATAGCTATATAAAAGTTTGTAATTCCATCTAGAATATCAGAAATCATTTCTGATATCTTAATCTGGCTTCCTCTTTTTTCTGTAATTCCATAATTGTCCTGGCCATCTGAAATACATTTTCCATGGCATCCTGCTGAATCTTTGAGATCTTGTAGCCCTGGCTGTAAATTTTTGTGGCTGGTGCCTTGCCTTTGCCCTTGTTTTGAGCTTGTGGCTGCTTTTTCATGTTGAAATTGCTGCTGCTGGCTATTGGGGCTGTTTTTGGCACTTGCTTTGGTGGTGGTGGGCTGTTTTTCCTTCATTCTGCTGTTAAAATCATCATGTTCTTCTTTTCCATCAAGGGATGCCATCTATTGAGTAACTTGCAAGTGTTGGGATGGCCCAGGAATTTTCTCACAGTCAGGTAAGAATTCATGCAGTTTTTCCACAGATCTGCAAGGATCTGGTACTCTTTGTTCTGCAATGCATTGCTGTAAGCCTTTTGGCTGACTTTGTAAATGTCCGCTGAGGCTTCTTGTGGAAGTGTCAGCTCTGTTTGAAGGTAAAACAGTATTATCAGCTTCAGAATGACATAATCTATTAATTTGGAAGTCATCAACTGACCCTTGTCCTTCTGTAACTGATGGGCTTCTGCCATATTCACGTCTATGACCTTTTTGGGAGCTGCTTGTGGGGTTATAGCTGGCTCCTGATCTGGTTGATGACATTCTTCATGATCAAAAAGCTTAAAAATAGTATTTTTAGGGCAAAAAACCTACTATTGGCCAAATTATTTGCTTTCTGAAGGGTATTACTTATGTCCAAGTTAGTTAATTCAGAAGAATTTGGTTAAGGTTGATTATTCTGAGCTATAATACCTGTGCTGTTATGGTCAGAATTCACAGTACTTGCTGGAATAATGCTTGCTACTCTTGAGGCTGTTTCAATATTTTCTTCTCTTACCAGGTTGTTAGACACTAAAATTAATTAAAAAGTCAATTTATTAAGTAAAAAAAGATTTTTTTAAGAGAGAAATGAAAAAATAAAGCCTCACTTATAATATGAAAAAAAAATATTTTTTGTGGATTTTTTAAATTATAAGTATTCTTTTATATGTTTTTAAGTTTTTCAATATAAGAAAAAAGATTTAAAAAGAGTAAAAAATTATTTCACAGGTAAAATATCATGGCTGGGCCCCCTAATGTAAGGTGTGGATATGAAACTTTGATTAAAAATCATGTACTTTTCCTGTCCTCAAAATTTGTATAAGGTGAAATATAATTAAAAATAGTAAGAAATAGTATTTTTAAGAGAAAACACACCAAATTCATTGTTTTTAACTTTATAAGTATAAAACTATAATACTATAAAGATTTATTGTTTTACCAACCATAAAACGTTATCCAAAAATACTCTACAAGAGATATTTAAGGCTACAAAAGAAATTTCTT
This sequence comes from Austropuccinia psidii, assembly GCA_023105745.1. Lineage (NCBI taxonomy): Eukaryota > Fungi > Basidiomycota > Pucciniomycetes > Pucciniales > Sphaerophragmiaceae > Austropuccinia > Austropuccinia psidii. Next base: position 15,859,177 of record JALGQZ010000017.1, read on the forward strand.
CAAGAGCAATTTCAATTGGAATTAATTGAGCAAAGAACTGCAAGCAATTAATTAAAGAAAATTTTTTTTTAAAGATATATTTAAACAGAAAACATGGCCAAAAGTGACCAGAGTGAATTTGGAAACAAAGTGACAAAGTTAACAGTGATAAAAGATGCTTTAATTCACATATGGGTTGGTTCAGGGGTAAAAATGATTATAAGAGTTACAAACAGTGATTATGATAATTTTTCACATGGTTTAAAGTTACAAGATTATTAAAAAAAGTTTTTTGGAATCTTTTATTGATTGGCTTAATAGTGTTTAAACTAATTATAAAAGGAAAAGCTTCTAACATGAAGAGAAAAGTGGGGCAAAGCAGACATTCTTTTATAGCCATAATTTTTCTTAATCCAAAATTGAAGTTTACTCTTGTCAGTCATGGAAAACACTCTGACAACAGAAAAGCCAGTTATGGCATCATTGAACCCTGGTTTATACCAAAAAGGGCTGGTTTTAGCCATTTTAGACCCTTAAATCAGCCATTACTATAGTAATACCTGGTCTAGAGCCTTCAAAACAATTCATAATGTGTGTAAGAGCTGTAGAAACCAGTTGAAACTTCTTTTACTAAGATTTTTTTAACTTAAGGGTAGTTTAACCCTCTTGGCAACAGTTAAAACTGCCCTGGTTGGTATCAAAACCTCATCATCAATTGAGTCACAGACCCTGTGTTTCAATTCCAGGCCAAAAGTGATGAGCTTTTGGGTGTATTTTGACATCCCACTCCTGTCAGCAAGGAATTTGGGGGTCTGGCTCCCCCTTGGAGCTAAAGTTCCTTTTCCACCACAGAGTTAATCTTTCCAATTTATTTTTTCTTTAATTCCTCATCATGTAATACACTTGCAAGTTACACATACAATTCAATTGAGTTTTTACAATAAACAACTGTAACAATTGATACCTCATATTTAAATTACAGTTCACTTATGTAATACACACGCACATTTCAAAATTTCAATTGAAAATACTTCAATTCCTCATAACTTCTAAACTACACACAACACCTCAATTTTAACACAAAAATTGATGGTTAACACCACATGTGGTGTGAATTAAATTAGTTTTCTGAGGATTTTCAACCTTTGTAAAGAAAAATACTAAAAACTTAATTTAAGCTTATTTAGAGTTGAGTTACAGAAATTTTACCCAGAGGTGACCCCACCTTATTTTTTATGAGGAATGCAATGGTGAAGTAATTTTCTTAAGTTTATTTATTGGATAAAAATTCATAATATATTTTATGTAACTTTTTACAAAAAAAATATTTTAATTTCATTGATTTTATTAAAAATTCATTTTTACTTAATTTTTTCAAGGAAAAATGCATTTTGACAATTTCAAAAATTTAATGTAATTTTTTATTTTAAATTATAATTAAATTTTTATTTTTATATATAAATTTGTATTTATATTTTAATTTTTATTTTGATAATATAAATAAATTTATTTATATTTATATTTATATCTTATTTTGTTATTTGTGGTCTTTTGGGTATATGAAAATACCTCCAAGGCTCACAATGCTGACCATTGGTGCAGTAGTACATAATTTTGTAGTTTTGATTCTGAACTGATATAGAGAGAGCAGTGGGATCGTTTTCTTGTCTGGTAGGTTGGATTCTTGAGTTGTTGACAAAGTCCTGGAGCTTAGTTAGGATTAGATTGGGTTTTTCCATTAGCTCATCATTGAGAGTGAGGAGTTCTATGTAGTGTTAAAGTTTTTGATCTTCAACCAGTTTCCCAAGAATTGAAAAGGATAGAAGTTCAGCTTCTATTTTGATATCGATTGACTCCAGTTCAAGCTTCATTTTTTGACAACTATTGATATACTCTTGAAGGTCTCTGTGATAATTAAACCAAATGCAAGCCATCCACACACATCCATGGTTCATCGCTCTCTTTGAATCATATTGATTGTTGATCTTAGTCCAAAGAAGGTGAGCATTGTCTTTAGTATCATTGTTTATTACTTCAAGAAACACCATGTGACTCAGTCTTGAGGCAATAATGTTGATTTCTTTGTGGCTGGCTTTAGTCCATTTGTTTACTGATGGACCTGTGGCACCTTCTGAAAGAGGAATTTTTCACAAATCCAAGAGATCTCTTGACTGAAGATGAAAAATCATCCATAGATTCCACTCACTGTAGTTGGTGGAATTGAGGATGTTTCTTTTTCAGAGTTTTGTCAGTCATTTTCATTGGTTTTTATCCTTGGTGTCCACCATAGTCTGCAAGAGATCAAGTGTCAAGACTGTAAATCTGTTAGGATGATAAACTAAACAATATATTTCATCAACAAGAGTAAGCTTATGAGGCAGCTACAAGAGAATAAGTACCTAAATGGTGGGTTGGGCAGCAAGAGATTCAAACTAAACAACAGGACATGTACAAAAAGTGCTCTTTTAGAGATCAACAATGGCTACAGTGAGATAAATAACAATGTCAATTGAGTGTGTAGTTCAAACAAAAGTGAGTCACTACACCTATGTCAGCTTATCTGAGAAAAGGAGAAAATAAAACAGGAAATGAAGGAAGATGATGTGAATGATAAAAGAAGAGAAAAGAGGAAATAGGGAGTGTAGAGGATAACAACGAGAGAAAGAAAAAATAAAGAGTGGAGAAGGAAGGTAAAGAAAGGATTCCAGATGATGAAAAAAGATGGCATAACGGAGAAAAAGAGGGATTAAATATTGTAGGATGGATCAGCTGAGGAGGTGTTTTACGGTGTTGGTTATGCGCAGAGGTCTGCGCTTTAGTGGTTCTTGCCAATCTTGTTGATCGATTGTACAGTTGAGGGTTGATACAGTTTTGCCACTAGGGGAGGAATACTGGATCTGACTTGGTCTAGATCTTGATTTTCAACATGTACCGCGGATGAAAACGGCGAAGACAGCGCTTGTCTACTGTCTCGGAATATTGAAAGATAAGTTTGCGTAATTATTCGGAAAAGAACTCAAGTAAAAGCAAACAGAACTGTAGCGTTAGATACCCTGTGGTGACAGGTGATAAGGAGATGTCAACGACGAAATAGTACACCTTTGGATATGTTGGGATGCGACAAGTATAGACGAGGTAACGTAGAGCTTAACAAAGACCCTATACATGTTCTGATTGGCAACAGTGGTGATCTTAGCATTATACAAATTTTGCTCAATGTGCTCATAGCAATGAAATGCACAAGACACCTTTCGCTCAAGGTTTTTGGCCAGATCTAGCATCCTCTGTCAGTTTGTATGTGCCTCAAGATCGATTCCTCGGACAAAAAGCTTGCAGCTAATACTAATTTAGCGTGAACAGCTATGGACAAAAGCAAAGTGATTGAATATTGTCGCCGTAGCATTTTACAGGTAAAAGATGTAGGAAATTGATATTCAACCTTATCGCTAAGTCTAAAATGATCGCAAACTTGTCCGAGTCTATCTTGTCAAATTTGCAAGATACGCAGTTTATAAGGGCACAGTCCTCGAAGGTACAATTTTCTAATCACTGCTCGTGCTTCCTGTCAAGCTGACACCTGTTCGCAAAAGGTAAAACGCTTCACCTCGTTAATGTCACGTGAGAGGCTTGAGCAATCAGTCAGTTTTTATATCTTGAAAGGCTTCATAACTGGAGATATCATGCTGCGCTGGCATAAGACAAAAATTATTTAAAGAGCCTCTTATAGACCCAAAATCCACAAACCAACGATTTCTTGTTTGTCTTGATACAGTCGTATAAACTAATCAACGCCTAATTTAATTCATAAACAATGAGCAAATATTTTTCTTATAATATGTCGTTGACTTCTATTTCACTTTTCCTTCTATTAATTTTAACTCCACAAGGGAATTTTTCCAGCTTTGCCAAAGCCGGTGTAGTCTTAAAGAAGCCCTCGGATGGTTAGTTGGCGAAACGCGGCACTATTCACCCTTAACTATGCGATATTTTAACCAAATATAGCACTGAGTACTAATTTTCGTCTTCTTTTATGGCAATTGAAGCACACGACACCCAATCAAACGTCGCGCGAAAGCTCACAACTTCTCAAATCAAGGGTTTGGAGAAGCGAGACATGCGTAGGACTCTTACCAGGGTTGTGAGTATGCATCCGAGAGTCGCGGGCCAGGTTCGCCAAGGGGAGGAGGTTGAGAATGAAGTATGTGAAACTGCGAGAAATACAAACCGTGCGAACGAGGCAGAATCGTCTGCCTCAAGACAAAAAAAACCTGAACCCCGACCATTTCCGGAAAATCGAGTCGACGCTGCCATTGAATCTTTGAATAATGCGCTTGAGAAGATAGATTTCGGCGGTATTGACGAGATGGTCGATGTCTACGATCGAACCGACGAGGCGAAACAGCTTGGGCATATGGGGAAGTATACCTACGATCCGCGACGTAAATTTGGCTGAGGATCTTGGTGGTGAAAGAGCTTTTATGGACTTAATTGGTGGAATGCGGTGGAACAATAATGATATAAGCAGGTCGAGTATGGCAGTATAGCAATAGCAGCAATAGTCTTTAGTGGCTACAATTTAAAAACAAAATAGTATTAATTAGAGAACAAGAAAAGTGCGGCGTATCTGGTTACAGCGTTGAATGATAAGACAATAAAGAGAAATGGTTGAAGAAAATAAAGTAATGAAGGTAGACTAGTTTTTGGAAATAATCGTGGAGTAGAGACAACCCTTTTTAAGCCTACTTTAGCCAAGGGGCATTTGCTCTGGACAGTGTCCGCGTCTTTACTAATCTGAGTAATCATGACTCAATCAGTCTTAAGTGTTTGTGCTCTTGCACTAGGGATGAAACTGTGCTCACGTAACCCTTTTGAGTTGATATTTCTACAGAGACAACTAGGTCTCTTTGATTTATTATAATTGTGTCTTTAAAATATCACTTGGAGAAAAACACGCATCCAGACATTTTGTTGATAGTTTTACTTGGCTATTCCGTAGGACTGTCATCCAGAAAATCTAAAATATAATTCAACCCCCATACCACAAGGAGCCAACATTGGAGTGGGGTGTTTTAAGCTTAATTAGCATGCTGCATCTCACTATTTTAGTTAAAATTGACTCAAGTCTAAATATATAAAACAACCTGATGTCCCCAGCTTTTTTTGTTGTCTTTGATTTCATAATAATCAAGACTTTATTTTTTTGGACAGAAAAACTCAATTAATAATATTTCAAAAGAATTGGATCAGAATGTATCAGCTTCTGTAGTGTGAAGATTAATAAGCTTCAAGGTATAAATGCTTTATTGCCTAAATGGAAAGTGATAGAGATGGCAATAAGCAATCACCATGAGCAAACTGGCTACACATGACAGCAGGTGTTGCTTTTGGAAAGCAGCTTGGACCTTTCTTGTGAACTAGGTTAGAATCAGAATTTAAGTGTTTGTTAGTATTAGAAGTTCTTCCAAGCCACTGGAATATTATGGAATTTCCAATATTTGCTTCCTTTTTTTAATTAGATGGAGTAAGTAGATAATATACTCAAGAGAAGCTCTTTCCATTTGTATTCTCATCTTCAAATTAATATTTTTTGAGATAAAAAATTGAATCTAAAAATCTATTCTCAATTCAAGAAATTTCAGTTTTTTTGATGGCCAAAAGATATAAAAGCCACTCTTAAAAATGAAGAAAGCCTTTATCTGTATTGATTTATGACTTATTATTACTTTAAAGTAATGTTAATTCTTATTTCTTCTAAGGTTTGTCGATGAAACACTTGACAATATTAACCAAAATCAATTTTACTATGATTGTCCTCAGTAGAAAATATAATATAATTAAATATTATAACCACAAATATGAATATAATTATTATTAATATTCATAAAAAAAGTTAATATTATTCAAAAAGTTTTTAATAATAAAATTATAATAATTAATCTATTATTATTTTTCATAGGGGCTCTTGGGGAAAAAAAAGAGTGGCCTGACACTCAGGAATCAAGAACTCACTTAGAGGGCTCCAAAAGTATAAATAAATAATTGAAAGATATATTTATTTAAGGAGAATGAGAGCAAGTACAAATATGCCAAAGAGTAGGGAAAAAACCATAGGCCAAGATAATAAATCAGAGCCAAAGCCCAAATAGACATCCAAATAAATCCTAAATTCACTGTTTCAACTTATAAATATCAGTATTTCCTTTCAAGAATGAAAAGAAAATAATGATAAGAATAAATACAATAGATTAATTAACTGGGAAAAAAGTCCTCAGGGGTGAAAAGGTGTCCAGTATATGTGAAAAGTTGAAAGACTGATCCTGGAGGGTTGATCACCCAGCTGTATTGAATTTTTTGAGAAAATACAGGTCTGGCCATCTTGATAATTAAACTGTGTGTCTTGAAATCCCATGGTGGAAAATGAATTTCCTCAAAAGGTCCAATGCTATACAGGTAGCCTGAATACAGCCTATATGAACCAATTGAGTTTTCCAAGGAGTGCTGGAGCTTTTGATGCTTTGAAAACTGCTTTGATAAGTAATATCCTCTTGAAATTTCCCTTGAAGAATCCTGGGCCATTATTCCCTTGGATTAAATACTGTTGAATTGAAATTACCAACACCTTAAGGAGCATGTGATTGGTCTTCTGAATAGCACCATGGATTGCAAGCTTGAGTGAATGGAGCCTACCTTCAAAATGGAATGATGGGCTGGTGACCTGACATAAAATGATGAAATGAAGTCTTGAGAGCCTCAACATTGGGTTTATGAGGAAAAATGGTGCATAATGGTATATGATACCATATATTCCCCATTCCTGGGTCTATGGCTGGGGAAAAGTTTCCCTTGTTCTGGGGGAACCCATTCTGAAGTTGACTGGTGGCTGCCAAAAGCCATGACTTGCATATTGAGGTTCCATGGCTAGTTATGGCCAAGTGAGCTTTTTAAGTCATTTTGGTCCTTTGGGATTGTAGGATCAAGATGGGGCCAAAAGTCTGGCCCCTTGGCCCCTTTTGGCCTCATTGTATTTTGGCCAAAAGGTGCCTAAACAGTATTATGGTCTGCAGTCTGTAGATGCCACAGGGGGGCTAATTAGCATTTTGGGCCATTTAGGCCCAAAAAACCCCTAATCAAAGGGGGTGGGCTAGAGGCCTGAATACAGTTGAAGGGGCCCTAGGCCCTGGAATGCTGAGGAGACCCCCCAGGACCAATTTCAGTAAGATGTCCTGGGGGCAGAGGATTATAGAAATGGCCTCAGAGGCCATTTGATTCAGGATATGGCCTGAATCCATAAGTAGCCAGGACAGGTGGGTGTGGCCCAAAGGCCATTTCAAACCACCAAGGGTGATGAATAAATGGGCCAAATCTAGTGAATTAATTGAAGACATTGTTGAAATGAATACTGCTATTTTTGAGAACCTGTCCACTATGACCAGAATTGTGTCAAAGGAATTGAACAGTGGCAGCTGAGTGATGAAATCCATTGAAAGCCAAATCCAAGGACCATTTGGAATTGGAAGAGGTTTGAGTAGGATAAACTTCTTGTGATGAATATTCTTGTTTCTTGAGAACTGTTGACAGGATGAAACATAATTCTTGATGAATTGAGTCATGCCAGACCAGTGGAAGTGCCTCTTGACAAGTTTGAGGGCCTTCCCTTTTCCAGGGTTGCCAGATAGAGGTGAGTCATGACAATTTCAAAGTATGCTGAGTCAAATTGTGGGGTCATTTGAGACCACCCCCCAATCTTTGAAGATAAGAAGCTGGGACAAATGATCAAGAGAATAATCTTCAACAGATTTACCTTTACCCAAATCTTGAAGGATAATTCTACACTGAGAATCTTGCCATAATACCTTATGAATTCAATAAATAAAATTTGAAAAAGGGCCCACCTTGACTGAAAATAATTCTGAGGGTTGGATATCATCTCACTTAATGAGTTGTTAAACATTAATTGGAATCTTGCTAATTAAATCTTCCCCCCTCTCTGGGTAAATCTTTTCCATAGACAAGAAGGAATTTGGAAGAGTAGCAAAGCCACCAGGGCCATAAGTGATGGAGAAGTGGAATTCAGAAAGGAATCCAGCCCAGTGGGCTTTACAGCAAGTGAGGACCTTTGAGGTAAAGAAGTATTGAAGAGAGGAATGATCAATGAGAGCTTCTAAAGGAGAGGAAAGAGAGATAAGAAAAGACCTCCAGGGCTTGAGATTGCAGACTATTCCAAGAAGTTCCTTGTCATTAATATCATTTTTGAGCTCTGATGGGATACACTTGCCGCTATCAAATGGAATGGGATGTTTTCCTGAGTCAGAAACCTGACTCAGTACAGCACCCAAAGCATAATCTGATACATTGGTCTCTACAATAGTTGGTCAAGAATGATTGAAGGGAGAAAGGATGAAAGCCTCTTTGAGTTGGTGAAACTTACTAAGAGCTTCTTAATTGAAGGGGAAAACTGAATCTTTCTTGAGGAATTTGTGAGCCTGTGAGATATTTATGAAATACACATAAGGTAAAAAATAACTTTTTATACAATTGATTCATTCTTAAACAGAATTAGAAATTAAATTTAAAACAAAAAATAACAAAAAATAAGTATAAATTTATTTTGGATAGAAAAAGTTATAATTATTATGTAATTTTTGGGTTCTACACAAAAAATAATCTATAGTGGACCCATAGGGTGTTATACCCAAAAATGGATATTTATTATGTTATTATAGTATTTAAGAATCTCATGGTAAGTACAATGCAACTTTTTTATCATTTTTTGAAATTGTTAAATTTAAGCTTAATTAAGGTTTAATTCAAAGTTGCACAAGATTTATGAAAACTTACCAAAGTTTTAGTTAAAATTGAGTTGTTGTGTATATTTACTGAATTGGCTAAGGATCTTTCATAAATGATTTAAATCCTGTGTAAGCTCAATTTAAATTGGTTTAAGGCCATAGTATGGCTTTCAATAAATAAAAGGGCAAACACCATGCAGAAAGGTGGGACAAAAGAAAAAGACCAAATAGATCTGGGGTACCAAACGTTTGGGATCTAAAAGTATTCAATTAAGGTTTTACACCTGAATTTGAGGATTTACAACCTTATTTAAAGTTTGAGATTAGACTTTGATCAAACATTGAAATGTTAACTGGCTTTATCCCAATTTGAACAGGAATCACAAGCTGCAAAAATGTAAATCCCAATATGCAATATTGAAAGCAAGGCTTAAAGAAATTTAAAAGCTTAAATAAGCTTAAAAATTCAAATTTATAAGTATCAAAACTTTATCAAAAGTCAAGGTTTGTTGTCTTTTGTCATGTTATGTGGAAAAATAGCAATAACTTCAAAAATTCATTAAAAAAACAATTCTTAATGGATTTGCTTGAAAATTTCACACAGCTTACAATTAGCTGTTATCTGTGTATACATTGAATTTTAAGTATTTTATAAATAGGTATAATTGTTAATTAGCCTTGAAATCCAATTTTCTAATTATGCCTAAAGAAAATTAAGATTTGTTTAAAAATTAATAAAAATTTAGTTCAAGAGATTTCTGCTTGAAACTTTAATTTGAAGCTGCTCCTGTGATTAATGTCAATATAAATGGACTTATTTTATCTTTAAGATTAACATGATTAATTCAAAAGAGAATTATAGTTACTTGAAGTTAAGAATAACACTGGTAAGTTTAAATTGGAATTGAGAATAATTTACCTTGAGTTAAGAACCTTATTTTTAAGTATAGCTTTTCAGTTTTAACTTGAGAATCCCCTATATATCCATTATGAATCGTGAGAGCTTCTCAGAAGGAATAAAAAGAGCCTTTACATCACTATTTTTTCCAATAACCAATGATAATTTCAATCATATTAGACATTTAAACAGCTACAGTTTTATTAAATATAAAATCTTATTATTGAGGTATTTCTTAAGTATTTTATTCTTCATTGATATTAAATCAAATGATTTAAATCATAAAAATCAGCTTATTGTTTTTAATTATCAATAATACATTTTATTCTATAAAATTATTGTCTTAAAATATCTTTTACAATCCACAAATTTGTCTTTAAAACTCTTATATATTTTTTCATTATAAAGAAGTTGTTTTCATCTCTCCAAATATTGATTTTTGGTGTGTTTTTAACTTATAAAAATTACTCAATATAATAACTGTTGTTGTTTTACTTGTTGTATTAATTAAATATTATAAGTTAGTTTTCTCTAAAACTTTATATCTTTTTGACATAGTATTGGTTTTTTTATATAAAGTTTTTCTATAAGAATTATCTCTGCACAGTGTGTGTGTTATTTCTTTTATGAATAATATTTATATTATTTATAAGTCAATAATTATTATTAATTTCCATATATACCTGTATCATTAGGAGCTTTATACATTCCTATTATTATAACTGTCAGTGACCACAATAATAATACAGTTATTATAATTTATTATAATTATCAATCCCTTTTATTGTTAAATTATTTATTAATAAGACAATTTCTTTTCTTCTTAATAATTATATCAATTTCTGTTATCTTAGTATTTGCTACTAATATCCAGAGTTTCATAGAAAAACCTTACATTTGGTGGCCTGGTGGTGATTTTAACCAAAGTTTGGGACATAAATATATATATAGACCTTATCTTACTGTTTTTTGATGTAAAATTTCGATATTGAATTTAATATTAGATTTTTTGGGACTTATCCATTATAAATAATCTTTATAATATCAAGAAAGTTCTTTTAATTAAAAATATTGTTTTAAACAATATACTATTGAGTGATTTGGAATAAATTTCTATTTTCTAACTAGTGGGTTTCTCACATTGCATAAACTTAATTTATTCTTTGAGTTATTCTAGTATAAAGTGAATAATAATACAATTTTCATTGATAACTAATTAATTGATCAATTATTATTCTTTTGAAGAAAAGAAAAATAAAAAAAAACAAAAAGTTAAAAACCTCAATTAAAGATATTTTTCTTTACTCTTTAGATATTTTCTTTTACATTTGACATAATCTGGCATAAATTACATTAAAAACAACTTTGTTCCATAAGCTGAGTTAATAAGTTATTTTTTATTTATTATTAAAATAACTTATATTCTTTTCTTTTTCTAGTGTCATCCATAAGAAAAAGCTCTTCTGACTCTATTATCTCAGAGTCAAGAATTGGGATTCAAACCATTCTAGTACCAAAGGGTTTACTTAAAAAAGAACCCTTCAAAGGAAATGCAGGTGAATTCAATTGATTTATTAGTACAATTTGATTTAAATTGATTTTCAATGACTCCTACTAGAAGTGGAAGTAACTAATTCATTCAATAAAATGGATCTGGAACAGAAAATTCAAGTCATAAATCCAAAAGACAAGTATGTCAGCTAAGAGAATAGGCACAAATGGAGGATGACAGCACTTTCACCAGTTCCCAAAGGTTAACCCAAACCTTTGACACCCTTCTTGAGAGTGCAGAAGCTGATGTAACTGCTATTCCTATTGTCAGACCTGAAACATTTCAGCAAGCAGCAGTAGAAATATACCAGTTGCAGTACAAGAACTGGTTTATGGAAGCAAATCAGAAGGAGTGGGAACTTTTTCCAGGACTCTGGATAGGGACAATGAGCTCTTATCTTCAAGTGAAGAAGATATTGAACCCAAAAAAGACAGAAGACCTTATGAAGCTCAGATACCCATGTCTTGCAAAGGAAAAGTCCAAAAGGTGAAAGTTTAGTTGAAAAACCAAGGCAATTTTTGGAGGACCAGAAGAAATAGTTGTCCCAAAAGAATGAGAACAGCCCTGTGGAAGCTCCTCAAGGCTTCACTTCCAAAGAAGAGCAAGTGAAACCCAAAGAGAAATCAGAAGGGCAACAAAGAGGCAAAGCCCAAATGGAACAAGTCTTACTGTCAGAATTACAGAATTACAAAGAAAGAAAAGACAGCCATGGACAATGTGTTCAATATGCCAAGAGTTTATATGAAATTCAGAAAAAAAAGGGGAAAAGGATGCATCAAACCTTTCCAAAGAAAAAACCTTTTAGATCTTGTATCTCACATGGAAACTTGTAATAATTAGATTTTGGCAAAGCTTAACAATTTTGAGTATATCCAACAAAAGTTGGGTAGAGGAAATTTACAAGTTAAAGAGTCACAAAAGACCATTGTGGTTCTATAAAATGTAAACAAATCCAAATTTTTTCTTTTACACATATTTGTGAGAGAATTGATTCCAAAGTTCCTTTTCTCAATCAATCAGATGATAATTTTATTTCTTTTATTACTCAACAATTAAAATATTTGTAAATACAAGTTCAAAGCTTGGAAACATTAACTGGTAACAATGCAGCTCTTTTCCAAGAGCAATTGCAAAAAAGTGATAAAGCAAGACTTCACTTGAGTGAAGACATTGAATCAAGTATTAATAATATATCACTGAAATGTGAGTTGCCAAGATAGTAAACACCATTTCTTGACATAAATGTGTTTAACTTGAATAATGACTTACATCATACAATTTCAAGCAATCCAGAAGTAGAAACTGCCTTTAAATTCAAAGGAATTCAAGATTGGAGGAATGGCCAAACTTCAGTGGCTAAGGAAAATATAATCATTTGGAATTTATGAAAACAATTGATATGCTTAAAGATGACTTAGACATACCAGATGAATACATAAGTGTCAGATTAAACTCATTATTTACCAAATCAGAAAAGAAATGGTATTATGAAATAAGAAAAGACCATGGTAAACACTCCTGGCCTTGGTTGAAAGAAAAAATCATTTCCAAATGGGCAAATGATTCCTGTAGATTGAGAATGGAAAATTCTTTTGAAGAAGCCATTTTTAATATTGAGAGGGACAGGCACATAGCCTGATTTCTTAAACAAAAGGACAGATTAACTTCCCTTAATCCTGATATGTGTCAAACAATGGTACATACAAGGGTATTAAGAAAATGTTGTTGTGACATTGAGCATGCTATAAGAAGCAGATTTATTGAACCTTTTCTAAAGAATATTATATCAATCCCATGGAAGACATCACTATCAGAACAAAAATAAGTAAATATTGAAGTAGACCCCCAATAGACAATGAGACTAATGGAAAAATAACAAGACTAAATAAACCACAAGACAGAGATCCTTTGAGATGTCATAAGTGTAGAAGTACATCAAATTTGGCTAATACTTTTCCAAAGAAAACAAGAATCAATGAGATAGGAATTGAAAAAACTGAAGAAAAAAAGAAATACATGATGTATCTGTACATGAAAGTGATCTGGAGCCTTCCAAAGCAGAAGAACTACCAGATCAACTGAGTATTGAAAACATTAATTTATCCTTTGAAGTCACAGAAGTGCATATTGACATAACACAATATAGTACTTAATTTATGGATCTCAGACATGTGCAAGATGCTAAAACTGCAAAACCCAAGCCTTCTAGAGACAGAGGATATACTTCTAGTTCATCTTATATCACTAATATTGTGATAAACAAGAATAAATCCAAGATACATCCTGACTCAGGTGCTTTCTGCACTTGTGTTTGGAAAAACTATCTTGAAAAAATTCATACCAATTGGAAAGAGCAATTGATGCCAATTCAAGGTATAAAATTAAGCTGTGCTAGCCAAGATATGAACCCCTTGGAAATTCTTGAAGCAGCAATGATATTTCCTCACCCTGCAGGAAGTATCAGAATAAAAGTTCAATTTGTTGTTATGAATAACTGCACTTCAAAACATCTTATACTTGGGAATGATTATCTCAATATTCATGTTATTGATATTAATAATCATAAAGATAGATATTTCACTATAGGGGAAAAGAAAAGACAAAATTTCTCTTTTCCTCTAGACAAAAGAGAAAGAACTGTCATTATAAAAGTGAAAAATGTTAATAAGGAAAGATATAGGGCAGATCAATTGATTGAAGCAAAAATCATTCATCAATTAACCTTGGAAATGAAGGGAGACCTTATTGAAATCTTATTTTAATAAAGAGAAGCCTTTGCTTCTGATAATGAATCACTAGGGGATATTATTGGCCATGAAGTAGAAATTATTCTTAATTTGGAAAGGCCTTACACTCCACTTCTAAGAAGACTAGCTTACCCAGCTAGTCCCAGAGCTAGAGAAGAATTGGAAACTCATATTAATGAGCTGATGAAATTGGTAGTTCTCAGAAATGTTGGACACAATCAGGAAGTAGAAGTCACAACCCCTGGAATCATTACTTGGAATAATAATAAATCAAGGATGGTGGGTGATTTTATAGCATTGAATACCTATGCTATTCCAGACAGGTATCCAATTCCTGGAATCCATGTGTAAGGTTTGTCTATGAAACTCTTCGTGATAGTAAAAATATCAAGAGTTCTATTACTATCCTCATTAGAAAAATATAATATTATAGAATATTATAACCATAAATATATATAATTATTGAAAATAATCATATTAAAAAAAGGAAGTTTATTTTATTAAATAATTTAATAATAATAAAATCTCAATAATTTTATTAAATTATAATTATTCTATTAATTTTATAGTCACTGACAATTATAACAATAAGAAGTGTAAAACTCTTAAAGAGACAATTACATGCAGAAAATATTGATATTTAACCACTTATAAATAATATATATATTTTTTTTAAAAGAATTATCACACACACTGTGCAGAAATAATTCTTATAGAAAAACTAATAATAGATAAAAAATATAGCACTTCAGAGAAAAACTTACTAATAATATATATTTAATACAACAAGTTAAATACAACAGTTATTATACTGTATAGCTATTATAAGTTAAAAACACAGAAAAGAATCAATATCTTAATGATAAAGCAAATTTTTATAATAAAAATATGCTTTGAAGAGCTTTCAAGAGGAATTTGTGGATTTTAAAAGATATTGAAGATGATAATTTTATAAAATAAAACATATTATTGGTGATTAAAAAAATAATCTGATTTCTATGATATCCATTTTTTAATTTAAGATTAATAAAGGATAAAACAACTTAAGAATTACTTTAATAAGAATATTTTATATGTAATAAAACTTTACTAGTTTAAATGTCTGATATAATTGGATTTATAATGAATTATGGAAAAAAAAGTGATGAATAGACTCTTTCCATGTCTGCAGAGCAGCTCTCATGATTCATAATGAATATAGAGGGCGTGCTCAGGTCAAAACCAAAAACCCATGCTTGAAAATGAGGTTCTTAACTGAAGGTAACTTATTTTTAATTCCAATTGGAGGTTACTAGTGTTTTTCTTAACTCCAAGTAACTTTAATCATCATTTGGGTAGATTATTTTAAGTTTTGATATAAGATAAGTTTATTTATATTAAATTTAATCACATGAACAACTTGAAAAATAGAGTTTCAAGCAAAAAACTCCTAAACTCAATTCTTAAAGAAATCTTTTTTTTTTAAGTATAATCAAAAGAGTAAATCCCCAGGCTAATTACCAATAAAACCTTTTTATAAAAGATATTTAAAATTGAAGTATACACAGATAGAATTGAATTGTACGCTGTGTGACAACTTCAGGTAAATCCATTAAGAATTGTATTTTGAATAAATTTTTGAAGTTGTTACTATTTTTCCATGTAAAATAGCAATACACACCAAACCTTAACTGTTGATAAGGTTTTAATGCTTGTAACTTTCAAGGTTTAAGCTTAATTAAGCTTTGACAGTTCTTAAAACCTTAATTTCAAGCTTGAATATTGGGATTTACCCTTTGGCAGCTTGAAATTCCTGTTCAAATTGTGATAAAACCAGTTTAAGCTTTAATGTTGGATCAAAGTCTAATCTTAAAGTTTAAATAAGGTTTAAAATCCTCAAATACAGGTGGAAAACCTTAATTGAATCCTTGCAGATCCAAAAAGCTGGGTACCCCAGCTCTGTTTGGTCTTTTTCCTTTGTCCCACCTTTTTGCATGGAGTTTGCCCTTTTATTTATTTAAAGCCATAATATGGCCTTAAACCCTTTTAAATTGAGCCCATGCAGGATTTGAATCCTGTATGGAAAATCCTTAGCCAATTCAGTAAATATACACAACACCTTAATTTTAACTAAAATTTTGGTATGTTTGCATAAACCTTATTCAACTTGAAATTTTAAGCTTATGTAAGCTTAAATTTGATAAATCTAAGAAATGTTGAAAAAAGTTGCAATTGTACTGTGAGATTCTTAAATCTTCTAATAAAATAAGAAATAATCATTTTTGGGTATAACACCCTGTGGGTGTACCCTAGGTTATTTTTTGGTGTAGAATCCAAAATTGACATAATAATTATAACTTTGTTTATGCAAAAAAAAATTACTTTGTTTTTGTTATTTTCATTTTAAAGTCAATTGAAAGGTCTGTTCAAGACTGAATTAAATGTATATAAAGCTATTTGTGGCCATATGGGTATGTCATATATACCTCACAGGCTCACACCGTGAGACTTTGACTTGATTATCCAAAGCAATATTCATCACTTCCATGGATTCCCTTAAAGGTTTCAACTATTATGTTTTGACACCTCATGCTAGAAAATTATTGAGAATAATTTCTCATTGTGGTATTCATGAATGCTGGAGGATGCCTTTTGGAATTAAAAATGCACCCTCCCATTAGCAAAGAATGATGAATACCATTTCCCTACCTGAATTATCAGAGGGATGGTTGATCATTTATATTTATTGAATTATCATTTGTTAAAAGACCTTTAAATTGAATTTAGAGAGACTCTCATTAGTACTTCAGAAGGTTCTTCAAGTGAACATGAAAATATCTCTTCAGAAATGTAATTATGGGTTTCATCAGTTGAAAGCTATAGAAAACGTAGTTTCAGGACTAGGCCTTGGTGTTGATTAAAACAAAGTGGCTGCAGTCTTACTGAAACAAAATCCCCAGAAAAAGGAATAAATGATTTCTGTCTTAGTGTTTTATAATTATTACAGGAAACACATTAAAGATTTTGCAATTCATGGAAGATCATTGTACAGAATTTCTGATGAAAAAACTGTCTTTGAAATGACACAAGAAAGGATTAAAGAATATAAAAAGATTAATTATTCCTCGAAAAATGCACCCTTATTATTGATTCCAGACTGGAAACTTAATTTCAAGCTGTATATTGATGCATGTGCAGAGAGTTTAGGTGCAGCTCTTGGTCAAGTATAAATTATCAATGAAAAGACTTATGAAGGTCCAGTTTTTTTTATCTCAAATAAAATAAAACCTACTGTGGATAGAGATGGAGCAAGCCAAATGGAGTTCCTTTGGTTTGTGTGGCATGTAGAAAAACATCATTATTATCTTTATGGCAGTTTGTTTGAGGTAATTAATGATTTTAATTCTTTGAAATCACTGCTTAACATGAAACATCCAAACACACACATGATAAGCTGGCAGATTTCTATACAGGAGTATAGAGGCAATATGACCATAGTCCATAGAGCTTGACATATTCACAAGAATTCTGATAGCTTGAGTAGATGGGAATTACCCAATACACCTCAAAATCCTTCTTATATTCCTGAAAATGTAGAGCATCAAATTACAATTTAAGGAATTAGAATCACAGATGGGGGAACAGAATTCTTTGAAGAAGTTATAGAAAGCTATAGGCAAGATACGATTTTCCATATTATTATTTATCTAATTGAAAAGAATTTAAAAGATGCAGCTTTGGCTAGTTCTTTGGAAGATATATGGAAAACATCATATGATAATTGAATGTTACATTTATTTGATTTTATCTTGTATCATATGTCTAAACACACATGTTTAATGTTCTTATTTAGTAGAATTTTAATTAACACAGTATTACTAGAGCCATGAGAACATATATTCTGGACATCTGTCTGTAGATAGAACAATGAAAAGAATTAAGATATGTGCTTGATGGCAATCTTGGATAAAAGATGTCATTGAGTACTGTCATAGTTGTGACAGATTCCACAAGGCCAAAACAGCTACTGGCAAAGGATTTGGCTTAATGATTAATTATCAAGAGCCAAGTGCCCCTTGGGAAGTGGTTCATACGGATTGGGTAACTGCCTTACCACCTGGTGGTGAAAAATGTTACAACGCATGTCTTTTTATTGTAAAAAGGTACAGAAAAGCTGAAATGTTTTTACCATGTCATAAAGATAACACAGCTATTGATAAAGCTCTTTCAATTTAGAACAGAGTAATATCTCATACTGGCCTTGCTAAAAATAGCATTAGTGATAGAGACACAAAATGTTTATCAGAATTATGAGCAAATTTACATATGCTTTCAGGTACAAAACTAGCATTCTCAACAGCTCAGTATCTATAAACTGATTTATTAGCAGAACAAATGATTCAGACCCTTGAAGAAATGATCAGAAGGGTTTGTGCATATTACCTTGAATTTAGGGATTCCAATGGCTTTACCCATTATTGGTGTATGCTTATACCATTCTTGGATTTAGCCTATAAGACTTCCATCCATGCTTCAACAGGAAAAACTCTTTCAATGTTGGACAAAGTATGGAACATAAACATCCAGTTGATACTTTGAAGAAAGAGCTAGTTTGTATCCCTCCAGCTGCTTCAATATTTGAATTTCTTCTTGATAAAGTGAGGAATCATGAAAATCAAAGCATGACTGTTGCCTTTAAATATGCTAAAAAAGTGGGATAAAAGTCAGAAGACCCCATAATTGAACATAGGAGACTTAATATTAGTTTAAACCTTGAACTTTAATAATATCAAGGGCCTAAGTAAATTTAAATATTCCTTTTCACAACCATTTATTGCTAAAACCCTTAATGGGACAAATGTAGTACAATTAGAACTGTCAGGAGAATTGGAAAACAAACATCCAATAGTATACCCCCAATTGAATTGGGGGGGTATAATCCAGTGTCCAACCTCTCTACTTATACTGTTAACTGTGTAAATCACACAATTAAAGCTTTTTATTGAGGAATTGTCTTCTCTCATGTCTGAACCATCTGAGAAGCCTTTGCAAATAATATATTTCACTTTCTGAAATCCACTCATCTTCCTGTTATGGGTTTCTGTATTTGAATAAGTAGTTGTCACAACCCTGCAAAAAGACCCCTCTCAATTGGTGTTTAGGGCAATTCAAGCCTCAACCAATATATTATCAATTCAGCCATATTCTAAATCTTATTCCATTTTAACCCTTATGACTGTCACAACCACAAAGATTGACCCTCCTCCATGGGTGTTGCGGCAATTATAAGCTGGAACCAAGTCGGGGCCAACTGGCCAATTGGTCCCCTCTGGTGCTCTATGGCCATTTGGCCATATCCTTCCATCATTTGCCTCCTTGGCCAATTTCCATATCACCAACCCCCAGGCCTTTATCTTTGATTTTGGGCCTGGGGGGTTCTGTTGTCTTCTAGGGGCCTCCAGGCCCCCTTGCCATCATCTTCCATTCTGGGCCTACCCCTTTCATTAGGGGGGTTTAGGCCTAAATGGCCTTTTTGGGCCATTTAGGTCCCCTACGGCTTCTGCGGCCCGTGGGCCGTAGGCCAAAGGGGGCAACCATCTAGCCCCCAAGGCCAGGTGGGTCCAAACCACAATTGGGCCCACCTGAGCCAATTTTGGCTATCAATTCCTTGGACACCAAAATGGCCATAGAGCCCGTAGGACCCAATTTTGGCCATAGCCTCTGGCAACCAGCTCAGCAAGCATTCTCCTCAACTTAAGGGGAATTCTTCCATTCCTCCATGCACCCTGCACTCAAGGTTGCAGGAATGGTGCATATATGGTATTATATACCATTATGCACCATTTTTGCTCAGCAATTCAATGGTGACTTTTTCAGGACCAAATTCCACAATTCAAAATCAAGGTCCCAAAATCCAACACCCATTTTGAAGGAGGATTCTTTAGCTCATCAGTCTGGCAATCCATGGCGGCAATCAGAAGACCATTCAAGGATCCCAATCACCTGGCCCTGCAGGAGTTGGGTTGGAACTTTCATTCAGGATTGTTCCAAGGGAATTCTCAGAGGTTATAAAGTCTTCAATCAGTTGTCAAGGCATCAAGTATTTCAATACTCCTTGGACAACTCAATTGGTTCATAAAGGCATAAATCAATCAACCTGTATGTCCTTGGCCCAATTAGGCCAATTCAATCTTCCACTGTGGGAATTCAATCACACAGTTCAATTTAAAGATGGCCAGAACTGTATTGGCCCAATTGAGACAATACAGCTGGTGATCCACCTTCCAGGATCAGTCTTTCAGTTTTTCACATATACTGGCCACCTTTCAGCACCTGGGGACTTTTTCCCCAGTTAATTAATATATTGGATTTGTTATTATCTTTATTTTCTTTTACTTTATTAAAGTTAATACTGATAATCTTAAGTCAGTCATTCAGCACCCTTTCTCTTTTTCTTCCTTGCCTGTCAGTGGATATTGGTGGTCATATCCTTTACTAATTCCCTTCCCTTTTCTGGCAGGTAGAAACAGTGAATTGAGGATTCACTTTGTTGTCTTCTTATCTTTTCTTTTATCCTTTGGCATACTTGTCTTTCCATTCTTCTTCTTTAAAGAAATCAATCTTTATTATTCTTCTTATCTTTTGGAGCCCTCCAAGTGAGTTCTTGATTCCTGAGTGCCAGGCCCTCTTGCTTCCATAAGAGCCCCTGTGACATTATATTAATTGACTTATAATTTCTTTCATTCCATTCATTCATTATTCATCATTTTATTCATTCATTCTTCATCAATTTTATTCATTCATTCATTGAAATTGTGACTCTTTAATGCTTATGAATTTAATGATTCTTCATCACCTCTCAATTTTCTCTCACTCATTCTTCATTCTGAAAATTGTAAGCTGACCCAATTTTATTTTTGTTTCTCCTTTTCAATCTTAATCTCAATCATCAATCTCATTTCATCCATAATTCAGGCGTCTTTTCATTTTGATTTTCAAATTACTCATCAGATTATTCAGACACGTTCTTCATATCAGGATTCAATTTTATTTTATTCCTCAAGAATTTTGATTTTCAGGAAGAATTCACTTGATAATTGATTTGATTGACTGATTTGATATAATTGACATTGACTTCAAGAAAATTGACTGACCTGAATATTTTTATTGATTTTGCTGAATTTCACATCAAGAATTGACATAAATTGATTTTGAGTCAAGAATTCATTTGACTGATTGATTTTCTATGCAAGTTTTGAATTCTTTATTGATTTTATTGACTTCAATATTCTCATTGATATTGATTTTGACTTCAAGACATATTTGATTTTGATTGATTGATTTTATTGACTTCAAGATCTTCATTTATATTGATTTTGACTTCAAGACTTGTTCGATTGTGGTTGATTGACGTACCTGAAGATTTTAATTGATTAATTGATTTCCTCAAGATTTGATTGTTGATCCCGTATTTCAAGGAAATTTTGATTTTATTCATTTAATCTAATTTTTTTATTCCTGAAATCATGCCTGTTGAACATTCACCTCCTGCAAGAAAAACCAGCTCTCAGGCCAGATCTCAAGCTGCTCTTACTCCAACTCCAAGAGTTCCTCTTGATGGCACCCCAGCAGTTCCTCAACTGAGGGCCCAATTGGATAGAGGACCCTGCATGGAAGGAAGGAAGAGGGCCAAGAAGATCAATTTCATTGTCAGGAGTGGCTGGCGGCTTCCCAGGAATTTCAAGAACCAATCTCAAGGTTCAAGGTGAAGATGATGATGAGGAGGAGGAGAATTCTGTGGAAGAGGAAGAGTCTGATGGTACTGAAGGTGTTCCCGCTCCTGTGGGGGCATCCCAAAGTACTGGAGGACCAACTCTAGCCCAGTCTGATCAGCCTGTCTCTCATCAAAATGAACCATCTTTATTGGCCATTATGCAGCAGATGACTCAAATTATGGCCAATGTTCAAGCAGCTTCTTCTTCTGGATCATCAAGACCACCCTCCTTCAAAACTCCATCTATGAAGGCACCAGAATGCTTTGAGGGGACTCAGCCCTTCAAAGTCAGAAGCTTCCTTCAGTCATGCCAATTAATTTTTCATAATGATCCAGCAAATTTCTCTCAAGACAGAAAGAAGGTCCTTTATGCCACTTCATTTCTCATTGGAAGGGCTGCAAAATGGATTGAGCCTTATCTTTCCAATCTCACCAATCAAGACTCCAATTACCTTCTCAACTCTTGGCCTTTATTTGAATTTCAACTTTTCACTCTATTTGGTTACCCGAATGAAGTCAGAAAAGCTGAAGCAGAATTGGATTCACTAAGAATGAAGGAAGGTGGCCATGTCTCACTATACATAGCCGATTTCAGGAGTTTGGTTTCAAGAATTGGGGATTGGGGTGGAAGGGCTCTCATTCATCATTTCAGGAAGGGATTGCCATCCAGGATATTGGATCAATTGGCCTCCCATCCCTCAAGAATTGATTCTCTTCAAGACTTAATGGATGTTACCCTGGAACTTAATACCAGGTACCATGAAAGGCAAAAGGAGAAGAAACCTGAAGCTCCAAGATCAAGTACTTCTCAGCCTCCAAATTCTTCAAGTTCAAGTCATAAGAAGAAGAAGAATTTTCAGAAGAGAGACAAGCCCCATTCTTCTTTTTTGAATAAGGACTTCAAGCTCATGAACTCTGAAAAATAAAGAAGAATCAAAGAGGGTCTTTGTTCCTATTGTGGTGGGAAGCATAGTCCTGAGTCCTGCATCAAAAGGCCTCAAAACAAGCTTAACCAACCATCAGGCCAATTTTCCAGCCAGGGAAAAGCCTGAGTGGAGACCATGTTGTGTTCAATAGTCTTCACATTTTTCCTTCCAGAGCACAATTGTGCATTCTGAATACTGGTGTCAAGAATTCTTTACATTTTTTTGTTTTTTCTTCTCTTTCTGATGTTTTTTACAGTATTCTCAATGATTCTGGTGCTACACACTCATTTATTGCAAAGCAGTTTGTTCACAAGTACTCATTGACTATGTCAGAACTTCCAGAGAAGATTCCTCTTATTATCTTGGACTCCTCTGAGTCCCCTTCCTTATTTGTGACTCACCATACTAAATATATGGTTGATCTCCCTTCCTTCCCAAGCTTTTAATGAGACTTTTTAGTCATTGATACTCCCAAGGGAGAAGACCTCAGATTGGGCTTTGACTTTCTAAATCACTTTAATCCTTTTATTGATTGGATGCAAGGGCTGATCACCTTTAATGCTGATCATAAGGACTATTGTGATCCTTCTAAATCTTTCTGTAATGACGTTTCTTCTGCCAAATCATGTGCAGCTCTGGTTGGTGATTCTAGAACACCATCATTTCCATCTTCTGTCCATATTCCTTCCATAAATTCCCCTCAGTCATTACCATTATCTGGAGATGAAGTCTTCAAAGAGATTCAAGATGTTGGAGAAGATAATTCTGTATCTTCACTTCATCTCTTCTTTGGGAATATGGACCTTCCTCCTTCATCTTATCATGACTCCCTGGAGGAGTTGTGGGATGAAGAGGAAGAGCCAGAAGAAGTAGAAACCATGATGAAGGCTGTTCCTTGTGTCTATCACCAATACTTGGATTTATTCTCCAAGGTTAAAGCAGAAAAACTCCCTCCTCACCATGCCTGTGATCATCATATCAAGCTGGAGGGGTCTCTACCTCCAGTTGGGGTGATCTACTCTTTATCCAAACAAGAGTCAGATACACTCAGGGCCTACATTTCAGAGAATGTAGAGAAAGGTTTCATCCGTTCAAGCTCCTCTTCAACAGGAGCATCTGTCCTCTTTGTCAAAAAGAAAGATGGTGGCCTCCATTTGTGTGTTGATTACTGCAAACTCAATTCTGTTACTAGGAAGAACAAGTATCCTGTTCCTTCTATAAATCAGCTTCTTAATGTTTTCAATGGTTCTTCTATCTTCTCCAAGATTGATTTGCGTGGTGCATATAACCTGCTCAGAATCAAGGAGGGTGATGAACATTTGACATGCTTCAGAACTAAATATGGCAGTGTTGAGTACTTGGTTATGCCATTTGGGCTCACCAATGCTCCTGCCTCTTTTCAAAATCTTGTCAATGACATTTTCCAAGATCTGCTTTATGTTTATGTTGTGGTTTATTTGTATGACATTATGGTCTTTTCCAAATCTGAGGAAGAACATGTGACTCATGTGTCCACTTTTCTTTCCAGACTTAGGGCCAATAATCTTTTTGCTAAGGCTTCCAAGTGCCTATCTCATGTTTCTAATGTAGAATATCTTGGTTATGTTGTTTCTTCTGAAGGCCTCAAGATGGACCAAGCAAACGTCCAGCAGATTCTCAATTGGCTGCCTCCAAGAAACCTCAAAGCTCTTCAATCCTTCCTTGGCTTTGCCAATTTCTACCGCCATTTCATCAAGAATTATTCAAAGAAGATCAGTTCACTCACCAGTTTCCTCAGGAAAGATTCCTGTTTCCCCCTCAATGAGGAAGCTCTTAGTCAGTTTCACCAACTCAAAGAGGCTTTCACCACGGCTCCAATCCTTCTCTACCCACCATTGTAGAGACCAATGCATCCAACTATGCCTTGGGTGCTGTACTGAGTCAGATCTCTGACTCAGGAAAGCATCCCATTGAATTCAACAGCCGCAGGCTTATCCCAGCAGAGCTCAACTATGAGATTCATGACAAGGAATTCCTTGGCATAGTCTGGGCTCTCAAGCACAGGAGGGCTTTTCCCCTTTTGAAGTTCTCACCAATCACTCTTCCCTGCAATACTTCATGTCCTCCAAAGTACTCACTTGCTGTCAAGCCCGTTGGGAAGAATTCCTTTCTGAATTTCATTTCTCAATCACTTACCACCCTGGCCACCTAGCTACTCTTCTGGATGCCTTATCACATCGGGACAATGTCTATCTGGAGAGGGGAAAGGATTTCATCAGCAAGAATCCAAAGAATTTTCAACAACTCATTAAGCAAGATGAAGTTCAACCCTCAAGGTATTTTGCAGTCAAGGGGGAATCCTTTTCAAATTTGATTGACTCAATTCAGAAGAAATTATGGCAAGATTCTCAGTACAGATATATCCTTGAAGAATTGGGCAAAGGTAAATCCATTCAGGATTATTCTCTTGATTCCTCTTCCCAACTCCTTCTCTTCAAAGATCGGGTGGTGGTCCCAAATGACCCCACAATTCAGCTCAGCATTCTTCAAAAGCGTCATGATTCTCCTCTAGCTGGACACCCTGGCCAAGAGAGGACTCTAAAACTTGTCAAGCAAGATTTCCACTGGTCCGGCATGACTCAATTCATCAAGGATTATGTCTCATCCTGTCAGTAGTGTTCAAGAAACAAGAATATTCATCATAAGAAGTTTGGACTCCTCAAACCTCTTCCAATTCCAAATGGTCCTTGGATTTGTCTTTCAATGGACTTCATCACTCAACTGCCACTGTCCAACTCATTTGACTCAATCCTTGTCATAGTGGACAGATTCTCAAAAATGGGGGTTTTTATTCCAACAATTTCTTCAATCACTTCACTAGATTTGTCCCATTTATTCATCAAGAATATCTTTTAAAAGAATGGCCTTCCTTCAAGCATTGTCAGTGATAGAGGTCCTCTCTTTGTTTCTTCCTTCTGGACCAATCTTTGTCAGCAGCTCAATATTTCAAGAGATTTGTCAACTGCATACCATCCAGAAACTGATGGACAGACAGAGAGGGTAAATCAGATACTAGAACAGTATCTTTGGATGTATGTCAGTTACCATCAAGATTACTGGAACACCTGGCTCCCTCTGGCTGAATTCGCCTATAATAATTCTGATCACTCTTCAACCAAGCAATCCCCATTTTTCACTGTTTATGGAAGAGATCCTCATTTTGACTCAGTTCACATCACTCAAGATACTCCTGCTGGAAAGTTATCAAAAAAAATTCAATCAGTACAGCAAGATGTCAAGAGAGAACTTGAAGTTGCCATAAACCGGTTTAAGAGGTATGCAGATAAAATTAGAGCAAGTCCACCTGTTTTCAATCCTGGTGACATGGTATGGCTTTCCTCCAAGAACATCAAATCAACCAGACCGGCCAAAACACTGTCTGAAAGATGGTTGGGTCCTTTTCCAATCTTGAACAAAGTCAGTACTCATGCTTACCACCTCAAGCTTCCATCCACCCAGCCTTCCATAATTCCCTCCTGGAACCAGTCAAGACATCAAAAATCCCAAATTGGCATCAAGAGCCTCCTCCTCCAATCACCATTGAGGAAGAAGAGGAATGGGAAGTCTCTCAAGAGGATAAAATTATGTTATCTGGTGGAATGGAAAGGTTTCAGTAAAGACCCAGAAAGATCCACTTGGGAACCAGCCAAAAACCTCAAGAATTGTCCTGATCTTGTCAAAGATTTCCATTCTTTGTATCCCGACAAGCCAGGACCCAATTCTTCAAAAGCTTGATTTTTGATGGTGCTTGGTGGGGGAGGAATTACCAAAAGTAAGTCCCACTCCTGGTATGCACCTTTAGGGGTATTCTACTCTTCTTTGTTGTAAGCATAACCTTGGCCACTCTGTGAGCACTTTGCAATTTGGACACAGATCTTTGGCCTGTCTTCAACATCAATTCCAATTTATGGCCATTTGCACTTGGGGCAAATGGACCATTCCTTTCTTATTTTCCTTTCCAAGTGATTATCTGTTCAACACATTCTTTTATCAAGATTTTTCTTATTTATGGCACTGGCGGGATTGGTAATTACCAAAAGTAAGTTCCTCTCCTGGTGTGCACTTCCCTGAGGGGTCTACAATCTTTCAAAACATCACCTTGGCCACTCTGTGAGCACCTGGCATCAAATTCTGTCATCCAGGTCCTTGGCCACTTTCAAAATCCGTGATGAAGATTGGACTCCCCCTCAAAATTCATTTTTCTTTTTATTTTCTTTTTCTCTCTTTATATTTGTTTCTTTTACCTTTTTATTCTTTATATTTTCTCATAAATCTTAATTCCAAAATATTTACGCCAAATCATGTCTTCAACATTTTGTTAACCAAATATCTAGAGAAGACCAAGTCAACCTCAATTCATATGCCAACACTATTATCAGTTCGCAAAATTTTCTTTTCAATATTCAAATACCTCTGGAATCCCTACGTCCAATCTGTCTCAGTAGCCTCAACAGGCTTCTACCTTATCTTGGTGCTCAGGAGCTCACCATTCAAGGTAGGGTGGTACTGTCACAACCACAAAGATTGACCCTCCTCCATGGGTGTTGTGGCAATTCTAACCTGGAACCAAGTTGGGGCCAATTGGCCACACCATATCTTTTATGCCCATTTGGCCATTTCTGGCCACCAATCATCATTTATGGCCTCAGGCCATATCCTGCCATCATTGGCCTCCTTGGCCAATTTCCATATCACCAACCCCCAGGCCTTTATCTTTGATTTTGGTCCTGGGGGTCTTTTTGTCCTCTAGGGGCCTTCAGGCCCCCTAGCCATCATCTTCCATTCTGGGCCTACCCCTTTCATTTGGGGGGTTTGGGCCTAAATGGCCTTTTTGGGCCATTTAGGCCCCCTACGGCTTCTACGTCCCGTGGGCCATAATTCACAGTCCGTAGGCCAATTAGGCCCCTTTTGGCCTAATCCAATGAAGCCAAAAGGGGGCAATCATCTAGCCCCCAAACCACAATTGGGCCCACCTGAGCCAATTTTGGCCATCAATTCCTTGGACACCAAAATGGCAATAGAACCCATAGGACCCAATTTTGGCCATGGATCACCATGGACCATATTTCCAGAAATGGCATCTGGCAACCACCAGAAGCCACCAAATCAGCTCAGCAAGCGTTCCCCTCAACTTAAGGGGAATTCTTCCATTCCTCCATGCACCCTGTACTCAAGGTTGCAGGAGTGGTGCATATATGGTATTATATACCATTATGCACCTTTTTTGCTCAGCAATTCAATGGTGACTTTTTCAGGACCAAATTTCACAATTCCAAATCAAGGTCCCAGAATACAATGCCCATTTTGAAGGAGGATTCTTTAACTCATCAGTCTGGCAATCCATGGCGGCAATCAGAAGACCATTCAAGGATCCCAATCATCTGGCCCTGCAGGCGTTGGGTTGGCACTTTCATTCAGGATTGTTCCAAGGGAATTCTCAGAGGTTATACAGTCTTTCAATCAGTTTTCAAGGAATCAAGTATTTCAATACTCCTTGGACAACTCAATTGGTTCATAAAGGCATAAATCAATCAACCTGTATGTCCTAGGCCCAATTGGGCCAATTCAATCTTCCACTGTGGGAATTCAATCACACAGTGCAATTTCAAGATGGCCAGAACTGTATTGGCCCAATTCAGACAATACAGCCGGTGATCCACCTTCCAGGATCAGTCTGTCAGTTTTTCACATATACTGGCCACCTTTCAGCACCTGGGGACTTTTTCCCCAGTTAATTAATATATTGGATTTATTATTATCTTTATTTTCTTTTACTTTATTAAAGTTAATACTGATAATCTTAAGTCAGTCATTCAGCACTCTTTCTCTTTTTCTTCCTTGCCTGTCACTGGATATTGGTGGTCATATCCTTTACTAATTCCATTCCCTTTTCTGGCAGGTTGAAACAGTGAATTGAGGATTCACTTGGTTGGCTTGTTGGCCTTTGGCTTCTTTATTATCTTGGGCCTTTGGCTTCTTATCTTTTCTTTTATCTTCTGGCATACTTGTCTTTCCATTATTCTTCTTTAAAGAAATCAATATTTATTATTCTTCTTATCTTTTGGAGCCCTCCAAGTGAGCTCTTGATTCCTGAGTGCCAGGCCCTCTTTCTTCCATAAGAGCCCCTGTGAAAATGGCGTGGAATGGCCTTTTGGCTATTCCTGGCCCCTAGGCCATATCCTGCATCATTGGCCTCCTTGGACAATTCTCCATCCCACCAGCCCCCAGGCCAATACCTTAATTCCTGGCCTGGGGGTCATTTAGCCTTTCAGGGGCCCCTGGCACCTCTGACCTTATTTAGGGGGTTTGGGGCCATGTAGGTCCCCTACAGCCTCTATGCCCATGGGCTGTGGAACCAAATAGGCCCCTTTTGGCCCAGCTCCAATGAGGGAAAAGGGGGTCAAGGGGGCAGACCAATAGCTGCACTGCCAGGTGGGTCCCAAACCACAAGTGGGCCCACCTGAGCCTACTTTTGGCCCAAAACCCAGGAGACCCAAAATGACCAAAAACCCCAAAGAGCCTCAAATTGACCCAAGGACCCAAGATTCCAACTATGGCCTCTTGCAAGCACCAGAGGCCCCCAGCCAACTTCAATAAGGGGGTTTTCCCTCAACATAAGGGAAACCCCTGGCACAACTCAATGTATCCAAGCCTGTGGGAACCAACTGTGGTGCATATAAGGTATTATATACCATTATGCACCATTTTTCCTCAGAAATCCAATGGTGATGGTTTCAGGACTTTATTATACCATTCAAAATCAAGCTCTCAAATCCATCACCCATTTTGAAGGTAGACTCCAGCCCCTCAGTCTTTAAATTTATGGTGGTGACCAAAAGGTCATTCAAGGACCCCAACTCCCTGGCTTTCCAGGTGTTGGTGTTTCATTTCAACAGTATTTCCCCATGGGAATACTGGCTCAGGATTCTTCAAGGGAAATTGCAAGAGGTTTTATTCATTTAAATCAGTTTTCAAGGCATCAAGCACTCCATCACTCCTTGGACAACTCACTTGGTACATACAGGCAGTATTCAGACAACCTGTGTGGAATTGACCCATTTGGGCCAATTTATATTTTTCTGTGGGAATTCAAGACCCACAGTTTATTCTAAAAATGGCCAGAGCTCTATTGACCCAAAACAGTCAATACAGCTGGGTGATCAACCCTCCAGGATCAGTCTTCAGCTTTTCACATATACTGGCCACCATTTCTTCCCTGGGGACTTTTCCCCCAGTTAATTGATATATTGGATTTATTTTTACTCTTATTTTATTTTCATTATTAAATTAAATACTGATAATCTTAAGTCAGTCATTTGCATCTTTTTCTTTGCCTATCAGTGTATATTGGTGGTCATATCCTTTACTAATTCCATTGTTCTTTCTGGAAGGTTGAAACAGTGAATTGAGGGCTCATTTGGTTGGCTCTTTGTCCTTTGGCTTTCTCTTATTAGCTTTGCCCTTTGGATTTAATTCTATCTTTGGCATATCTTGTACTTCTCTCATTTTCTCTTAAAAAGATATATTCTTCTTTTATTTCTTTATTTTTTTGGAGCCCTCCAAGTGTGTTCTTGATTCCTGAGTGCCAGGCCACTCTTGTTTTTCCCAAGGGCCCCTGTGACAGTAGTATCTTTCATTTTCCCGCCCAAGTATTCTTTATTTTGAGAATTTCATCACTTTTTTCTCTTCACTTTTATCAAGTTGTGGTACCTCTAAGTGTTTTTCATTTCTCAAAGGAAATGATTTCTTATCACTTGAATTGTAATTCTGCAATAGAATGACAGAGAAAGTTGGATGTTTGTTTTCCAATCCTCCTGACAGTTCTACTTGTACTGCATTTATCCCATGAAGGGCTTTAGTAATAAATGGTTCTGAAAAGGAATCTTTCAATTTCTTTGTGAATTTAATATTGTTAAGGTTCAAGGTTGAAAATATAATTAAGTCCCCTACTTTGAGTTCTGGGGTGTTATGACTTTTATCCCACTTTTTTTTATCATATTCAAAAGCATCAGTCATGCTTTGACTTTCATGAAGCCTCAATTTATCAAGCAGTTGCTTAAATATGGAAGCAGTTGAATGGATATCAGCCAAGTATTTTTTCAAAGTATCAACTGGAATTTTAGGGTTCCATCCTTTTTCCAACATTTCAGGAGTCTTTCATGTTGAATCATGGATGGAGGTCTTGTAGGCTCATTCCAATTCTGGTATAAGTGTACACCAATAATGGGTAAAGACATCAGAAAATTTAAGCTCCAGGCTATATGCACAAACTCTTCCAATCATGTCCTCAAGGGCCTGAATCATTCTTTCTGCTAATCCATCAGTTTTTGAATGGTAAGCTGTTGAGAATGATAGTTTTGTACCCAAAAGCTTGGAACAATTTGTCCATAAGGCTGATGTAAATTTTGGTTCTCTCTTACTAATGGTATTTTGAAGAGATCAGTATGAGATATTACTCTGTTCCAAATTAAAAGAGCTGTATCCATACCTGTGTCATATTTATGACATGGTAAAAAGATTGGGGTTTTGCTGTACCTGTCTACAATAACAAGACATGCATTGTAACATTGTTCACCACCAGGTGGAAAGGCAGTTACCCAATAAATTTGAACCACTTCCAATAGGGTACTTGGTTCTTGGATATGAATCATTGAACTAAATCTTTTACCAATAGCTGTATTTGCCTTTTGATATGTGTCACAGCTGTTAAAGTGCTCAATGACATATTTTCTCCAAGATGACCACCAAGCACATGTCTTAATTGTTTCCTCTGCTCTTTCCTCAGATATATGTCCACAATAAATGTTGTCATGGCACTCTAGTAATATTATGTTAATTAGCATTCTTCTAAATAAGACCATTACATATGGTTTTTCAGACCTATGATAAAAGATACTGTCCAAAAAATGAAATCTTCCATTGTCACATGATTTTTTTCATATATCATCAAAAGATCTAGCTAAAGTTGCATCTTCTAAATCTTTTTCAAGTAGAAAATTAATAATATGGCAATTCTTAACATTTTTATAGCTTTCTCTAACTTCTTTAAAGAAGTCTGTTCCAAAATCTTTGATGTTAATTTCTCCAATTGAAATTCGAGGTTCTGCATTTGCAGGAACATAATCAGGATTATCATGTGTATTGGGTGATTTCCATCTACTCAAGCCATCAGAACTTTTGTGAATATTGCCAGATTTATATACTATGGTCATATGGCCTCTATAATCCTGTATAGCAAAATGCCATCTTACCATTCTTCTGTTAGGAGCTTTCATGTGAAGAAGTGATTTCACAGCATTAAAATCATCAATTACCTCAAACACACTACCATCAAGATAATAATGATGTTTTCCTACAGCCCACACAGACCAAAGGCACTCCATTTGGATTGCTCCATATTTATCCTCAGTAGGTTTTATTTTCCTTGACATAAAACAAACTGGACCTTCATAAGTCTTTTCATTTACAGTTTGTACCTGACCAAGACCTGCACCTAAACTCTCTGCACATGCATCAATA
Source organism: Austropuccinia psidii (assembly GCA_023105745.1). Taxonomy (NCBI): domain Eukaryota; kingdom Fungi; phylum Basidiomycota; class Pucciniomycetes; order Pucciniales; family Sphaerophragmiaceae; genus Austropuccinia; species Austropuccinia psidii. Next base: position 15,891,379 of record JALGQZ010000017.1, read on the forward strand.
TACAGCTTGAAAGTAAGTTTCCAGTCTGGAATCAATAATAATGGTACATTTTTTAAGGCATAATTGATCTTTTAATATTATTTAATCCTTTCTTGTTTCATTTCAAAGACAGTTTTTTCATCAGAAATTCTGTACAATGATCTTCCATGAATTGCAAAATCTTTAATTTGCTGCCTCTAATAACTATGAAACCATAAGAAAGACATAATTTCCTTCTTGTTCTGGGGAATTGGTTTCAGTAAGACTGTAGCCACTATTTTTTTATCAACACCCAGGCTTAGTCCTGAAAATACATTTTCTATAGCTTTCAGCTCATGAAACCCAAAATTACATTTCTGATGAGATATTTTTAAGTTCACTTGAAGAATTTTCCAAAGTACTAATGAAAGTCTCTCTAAATTCAATTGCAAGGTTTCTGAACAAATGATAATTTAATAAATATAAATTATCAACAATCCGTTTTATAATTCATGTGGGGAAATGGTATTCATCATTATTTGCTAATGAGAAGGTGCATTTTCAATTCCAAAAGGCAATTAACAGTATTCATGAGTACCACAATGAGCAGTTTCTCTCAATAATTCTCTAGCATGAGGTGTCAAAACATCATAGTGGAAACCTTTAAGGGAATCCATGGAAGTGATGAATCTTGCTTTGGATAATTGAGTCAAACTCTCATGGATTCTAGGAATTGGATACCTGTCTGGAATATTATAGGCATTCAATTCTCTAAGATCACCAAACATCCGTGATTTATTATTATTCCAAGTAGTTATTCCAGGGGTTGTGACTTCTAATTCCTTATTGTTTCCAACTTTTCTGAGAAATCCCAGTTTCATCAGCTCATTAATATGAGTTTCCAATTCTTCTCTAGCTCTGGGGCTAGCTGGGTAAGCTGGTCTTCATAATAGTGGAGGGTAAGGCCTTTCCAAATTAAGCATAATTTCCATTTCATGGCCTTTAATGGCCCCTAGTGGTTCATTAACAGGAGCAAATGCTTCTCTATATTGGAATACAATTTCAATAAGATCTTCCTTAATTTCCAAGGTTAATTAAGGACTGATTTGTGTTTCAATAAATTAATATTCCACAAATCTTTCCTGAGTAACATCTTTTACTTCTGTAGTGAAAGATTTTTCTCTTTTCTCTAGAGGAAAATCAAATTTTTGTCTTCCATCTTCCCTTAGAGTGAAATATCTGTCTTCATGATTATTAATATCAATACCATAAATTTTTAGATAATTATTTGCAAATACAAAGTTTTGTAAAGTGCAGCTATACCTAACAACAAATTCAACTTTTATTATGATACTTCCTGCAGGGTTAGGAAGTATAATTTTGCTTCAAGAATGCCCAAGGGGTGCATATATTTCCTAGAACTGATAAATTTTAACTTTCAATTTGAATTAATTGTGACTGCTAATTGGTATAAATTCTGTGAAGATAGTTCCTTCCCTCACAAGTGCAGAAAACACCAGAGTCAAGATGTAGCTTGGATTCTTAGTTGTTTATCACAATATTAGTGATACAAGATGATGCATCTGTATAACCTTCACCTCTAGAAGGATTTGTTTCTGCATTTTAGCATCTTGCACATGTATTAAGTCCATAAATTCATCACTCTACTGGGGTAACTGAGTCTACACTTCTGTGATTTCAAAGGATACATCAATTTTTTCTGTACTAAGTTAATCTGGTAGTTCTTCTTCTTCACAAGGCTCAGAATCACTTTCATTTAAAGATACATAATTTGTGTATTTTGTGTCATTGGCTTTTTTCAATTTCTATCTCATTGATTCTTTCCTTTTTTGGACAAGTATTAGCCAAATGAGATTTCCTTCACATTTACAAAATTTAAAAGGAGCGCTCTCTTGTATTTTATTTTATCTTGAAATTGGTTTCAAACTAGTCCTATTATCTATTGGGGGTTTATACCAATTTCTACCAATTTTTGTTCTGGTAGTGATGTCCTCCACGGCTTTGAGATAATCTTCTGTAGAGCAAGGCTCAATACATCTTCTTCTTATAGCATGCTCAGGGTCACCTCCACATTTTCTTAATACCCTTTTATGTACCATTGTTTCAGACATATCACGATGAAGGGAAGTTAATATGTCCTTTTGTTTAAGAAACCAGGACATTGGCCTGTCCCTCTCAATATTAAAAATGGATTCTTTAAAAGAATTTTCCATTTCTCCAGGAATAGTTTTCCCATTTGGAAATAATTTGTTCTTTCCACCAAGGCCAAGAGTGTTTACCATGGTCTTGTCTCATTTCAGAATACCATTTCTTTGCTTATTTGGTAAATAATGAGTGTAATATGGCATTTAAGTATTCATCTGGTATGTTGAAGTCTTCTTTAAACATATCAATTGTTTTCATAAATTCCATATTAGTTTATCCTCCTTCACCACTGAAGGGTGGCCATTCCTTTAATCTGGGAATGTCCTTGAGATTACAGGAAAAGTCCACCTCCACATTTCTTAAAATTGAACTATATGAGTCATTATTCAATTTCAACACATTTCTGTCAAGAATTGTTGTGGAATGTCTTGAAAACTCATATTTTGGTGATATATTATTAATACTTGATTCAATATCTCCACTCAATTCAAGTCTTGCTTTATCACTTTTTCCAATTCTTCTTGGAAAAGAGCTCCATTGTGACCATTTGAACTTGTATTCTCAAGTCTTTTAATTTTTTAGTAATGAAGGAAATATAATTATCATCTGGTTGATTGAGAAAAGTGACTTTGGACTCAATTCTCTCACAAATATGTGTCAAAGACAAAATATTGTCTTTATTCACATTTTATAGACCAATAATGGTCTTTTGTGACTCTTTCAATCTTGAAATACCTCTACCCAGCTTTTGTAGATATACTGAAAATTGTTAAGCTTTGCTATAATTTTTCTATTACAAGCTTCAAGGTGAGAAGAAGGTTTACAAGGTCCATTTCTCTGGAAATTATTGATTGAATCTTTCCTCCTAATGTTTTTGAATTCCATCAGAGCTCTTACCATATTGATCACATTGTCCATGGCCGTCTTTTTTTTCTTTGTGATTCTGTATTTCTGTTGGTAAGGCTTGTTAAATTTTGACTTTACATTTTTCTTTGCCTTCTGATTGCTCTTTGGGGCTGGCTTGTCCTTTTTTGGCACTTGTTGAGGCAGATTCTTGCTTGTGTGGGCTTGAGGAGCTTCCACTGGTCTGTTTTCCTTTGTTTGGACCAACTCTTTCTTCTGGTCCCTTGACAACATGCTTTGGTTTTTCAACCAAGCTTTTATATTTTGGACTTTTCCTTTGCAAGACATGGGTGTCCAACCCTTCAGAAGGTCCTCTGTCTTTTCTGGGTTCATGAGCTTCTTTACTTGAAGATAAGAGTACATGGTCCCTATCCAGAGGCTTGGAAGAAGTTCCCACTCCTGCTGTTTTGCCACCATAAATCAGTTCTTGTAGTGAGACTGGTATATTTCCACTGTTTCCTGTTCAAAATTATTCAGGTCTGAAAACAGGAATAGCAGCTATGTCAGCTTCTGGACTCTCAAGAAGAGTATCAAAGGTTATGGCTAGCCTTTGGGAATTGGTGGAAGTTCTGTCATCCTCCATTTGTGCCTGTTCTCTGGGATGACATTCTTTTCTTTTGGATTTATGAATTGAATGTCCTGGTCCAGATGCATTTGATTGGATGGTGTGGTTACTTCCACTTCTAGTAGGAGTCATTTCACGTCAGTTTAGCACAAATTGGACTAAAAAATGGATTGAATTTGCCTTCTGGACCTTCAAAGGGTCCTTTTGTAATGAAACCCCTTGGGCTGGTTTGAATTTCAATGCTGGACTCTGAGGTACTAGAGTCAGAAGAGCTTTCTCTTATGGATGACACTAGAGAAAACAAATAATTCAAGTTTTTTTATCAATAATAGTAAAATCAACTTATGAACTCAACTTATTGGATAAAGTTGTTTGAATTTAATTTATGGCAAATTACGTCAAAAATAAAGAAAAATGTTTAAAAGGTAAAAAATACTTTCAAGTCAAGATTTTTAAATTTTGAATTTTTTTATTTGATTATTGAAATAAGAAAAGTAAAAATAATAAAAAAATAAAGAAATAAAGAAAATATAAAAAATAAAAAAAATAAAAAAAATAAAAAAAATAAAAAAAATAAAAAAAATAAAAAAAATAAAAAAAATAAAAAAATAAAAAAAATAAAAAAAATAAAAAAAATAAAAAAAATAAAAAAAATAAAAAAAATAAAAAAAATAAAAAAAATAAAAAAAATAAAAAAAATAAAAAAAATAAAAAAAATAAAAAAAATAAAAAAAATAAAAAAAATAAAAAAAATAAAAAAAATAAAAAAAATAAAAAAAATAAAAAAAATAAAAAAAATAAAAAAAATAAAAAAAATAAAAAAAATAAAAAAAATAAAAAAGGGAAAAACATAAAAAACTATAACCAAAATCTGATATACAAATTTTCTTATGAATACTTTTGAAATTTTTATTTTATTATTTTTTTGAAAGGGAAAACTTTTTTTTGCAATGGAGGGGGGATATGATTAAATGTTTTTGAGAAGAAAAATGTAAACATGATGAAAATTAATTTAGGGTCCTGGTAAAAGCAAACAAGCTTTTGGTAAAAGACATAATTGACCCAATTTTTTGAAAAAGATTCCTCAGGCCTAGTTTTGAGTAATTTTTCAATTTTCTTTGGCAAGATTTTTTCTGTTGTGGACTTCCAAGAGCCAAAATATTCTTGTAATTCTTTTTCAAAAATTATCAAAAAACCACCTACTTATCAATTTCCTTGAATTTTTTTTAAAACTTAAGGGGTAAATCTTGAGAATTCCAAACCAGAATCCCATACCTTTGGGAATTCCTTGGAAGGGCCAAGTGTAGGTGCAAAAATTGGTTTTTAAATAAATTTCTTTGATGTTTTTAGGCACAAAAGTGCCATATTTTTGAGAAAAAACTAAATGAGGTGGGATTGAAACAAAAAATAAAGCTGAGAAGGGGTATAACTGGCATAAATTTTATATGCAAAAAAAACAATCTAAATCAACCTACAAAATACTTCTTTTTTTCTGAAAGGGGTGAGGAATATTGGATAATTTTATCATCTTTTTCTTCTTATATCTATCTTCCTACCCCAGGGCTTGTGGGTGAGCCTGAAATTACCAATTCAAAGTAATGGGGGAGAGGGTAAACTTTAGAGCTGATGAAATCAAAGGGAAAATGAGAACAGCTATCCAAAAGACAAATTAAAATAGGAGTATCTTTATTTGGAGGACAGAGATAAGGGGAAAAGGACAAATTTTGGACTCTGGAATAAAAGAAAATTTGTCCTGGATAATTATTTACAATTGTATCACCCATCTCAGGCATGTAAATTCACCTTCTCTTTAGATCCTGGCTAACATATTCAAATGCTCAATTCTTTCCAAATAAGAGCTTACTGAGGGTACCAAAGTATTCATGGATTGATGAAACTTTTGATTATCTTGACTTTCTTCAACCAACTCACCCCTGACATCAGTTCATTGATCATGGGTCTTGTAAATGTAATGCAATAATAATCTTTAGTCACAATATTCACCACCTTGTATATTGATGGGTTCAAAGATGTATTTCAAAATGAAGCTTTTGAAGTCTTTGGAACAAGTTACCTAATAAAAACTGGTCAAAAAATCTAATCAAAATCAAAATAACTGAAAAAGGATACCTTGATATTAATCAGCAACTCAAAGAATTCTTGGAGCATTAATCACTTTTGTGATAATTTCTTTGGTAATACTCACAGTTTAATCAAGTTGAATCATAAATTTTTAAAGTGTTTCTAGGATTTTTGGACTTTATTTTTTAGGTTCCTCTGCTGCTGGCCAATCTTGTGGACCTCCTGAGGGTGACTCCTCATTCTCCATATTCATTCAAGTAAGTTTTTGATGGTAGTAAATACAATGAGGTGATTCATTTTAATAATTAGCCCTCAGAATATTAAGAAGCCCAAGATGAGTTCACTTCCATATTTTGGGGGAGAAATATTGACAGTGATATTGGAATGGTTTTGCTGGTGACTTTTGATAGAGATCTTCCTCTTCTCATAGATTGACTTTCAATTATTTCAAACATTGAAGGATCTCTTTTTTTTCATTTTCTGCTCATTGAGTTTCTCCACAGGTATATTTTGCATTCAAGTGGGTCTTCATAGTATTCTTGGCTCTCTTGACCCTTGGGAATTTGATAAAAAGTTATATTTACAGCTAAAACATATTAAAAGTTCTGAAGAATTGATATTATTCCTGCCATTAGTATTTGAAACATTTCTTCCCCAATATCTTCAGATACATTATTAAATTCTTTCTTTATTTATTTATTTATTTATCAGCATTTTGATCATCCCCTTGATAGCCATTCTGAGAATAATATTGCAAATAAAATGAGTGGATTCAAAAAAGGGGGAAAAATTGAAGATGAAAAATACTTACAGGTAAGTTTAAACTCCACTGTTACAGCCACTGTGGATTTCAGTCTGAAATCTTGAGCCTTTGTTTCTTGTGCTTGCAAGGTATATCTTAAGAGTTCCTGTATTTTTGGTTCATTTTTCATTGGGGTAACATGTTTTTTGAAATTTTCAACGGCCATCTGAAGCCCATAATGAGACACCTTGCCATTGAGATCACAGATGTGAATAGTGAAATTGTTTACATTTACAATTATTTCTTGTAATATTCTGTTGACAATTTAAATGAACTTTTTCTTTGAAGCCATTTGAAGGGCTCTAATAACCGTGTTCCAATGGACTTTTAGAGCCAAAGCTTAATCATGTAATGGGAACCTTCAACTCTTGAAGTGGAACCCACACCAAGATAAATATTGAAATTTGTCGAGGTGGGAATGTTAATCCTTCAGAGGAAGCTGGGTTTTTCCAAATATTGCAATTCATCAGTATTTTTGCATTTATTTTGAGGCTTCTTCCAGCTTTGTTTGAAATATTTTTCATTGAAGGAATACATAACCTGAGAAATAATTTCCAAATTCATTAATAACAAAATGGGTTCAAAAAAGGATAAAAATTTAAATTGATTTACTTGAATCCAAAGGCCCATACAATTTTCAAAATCAGTCCCATAGCCAGTTTTCTTCATTAAATGGGAAGATATATCTTTATTGATTTTCCAAAATAATAACATCACTTTGAAGCCTTGGAAGATTTTCTGGAGAGAAATTTTCAAGGCCAAATCTTCATCAATAAGAATAACTGGAGGAGGAAAAATATTTGTGTTTTGGGAGAAATTTTGTGCATATTAATTGAATTCCCAAGTATATGAGAGTTCATTTTCATCCTTCATCAAACAAAAATCCTCATAAAAGGCCTTATATGTTGACCTTAATCCAGCAATATAGAAAGTGTCATTTTGTACTTATTTGTTTTATAGGTACAATCCATAATAAGCACATTAAGATGTTTTTGAAGGGACTTCATGGCAAAGGGTGAGTAGAAAGAAATGACTTAATTTGTCCCTTTGTATCCCCTTCAGAGGACCACACACAACTTGCTTGCTTGAGGGTGTCAACAATAGTGTCAATGGGCCCTCTTCCTTGCAATTTTGTTTTTTTATTCTCTTGACTTTTTTATATATATCTTTTAGTATCATAGGCCCTCCAGTCTTCCATTATCTGCATAATTGGGCCTCAATAATCCTTGTCATGAGAAGTGATTCAGACATCTGAGCACTTTGGGATGTCCCTTGAGCATTTAGTTTTCTAAAATCAGGATTTTCCATGATATTTTTAAGTGGCATCATGATTTTGTTCAGGATTTTTGACTTCAAAAGTACAAGTGGCACTTTTGGCATATTTTCTTGCATGAATTCTATTAGAAAAGTCTAATTTTCTTGAAGTGACTGTTTTGGAGGAGTTTTGGTGAGAATTTTGGGTCCCAGACTTATCACAACCTATTTCAACTTTATTTTCCCACCACAGTTGATACACCAAAATAATTTCTTAGCAATCAAATCTCATAATTAATACAAATCTCATCTGCTCTACACATCAAATTTCAATTATCAAATTACAGTTACTTTTATCTTATATTTCATATCCTATAGAAGCTGAAAACCTGGATAGAAATATTATTGTATATATTTAATGGGAGATCTAAATTACTTGATTTATATTTAATCAAAACAAGGATCCAAAAACTGGACCTTTTTTTATATTATTTTGGTACAATCAAGAATATTATTAGATCAAATTTCTTGAACAAAAAGATTTTTTGAAAAAAATTTCATGTCAAGAATTTCAAATATGTAAGTTCTTCAGAAATTGTCTCAATTTTTTTTTCCCTCACTTTCATAAATAATATTTCTCAAGGATCTATAGAAAAATAATAGAATTTCATTGCAATGCATTTTAGTTATTAAACCCCATTTCTAAAGAATTATGAAGTGAAAATGAACAGTCTTTTGTGGCTTAATTAAAAAAATATAACTTAAAATCTTTATTTTTTCATTATATTTCCATATTAGTAAAAGCCTTTTTTGTAAAACTCTGCTTTTTTTGATTGGAAAGATCTACTAAGCTGGAAGTTCATTGCCTGATCTTTTGAATAGAATTTTCAAATGAATATTCTCTAATCAATGAGGAAATTTAACTAAAATCCTTGGTTTTATTCAATATATGCATAGCCCTTTCCATTGCTCAACAGCTGAATATTTACATTAGTGAAGCTAACTGTATTCAGGATTTTTTGAATTTTAATTTCCTTTCATTTTTTAATTTTTTCTAAATTCTACTAGTGTGGCTCAAATAATTTTTCTAGAATATGATTTGAGTGTGAATGGCTTTCATGTATGCATTGATATTTTTTGTCTGTATAATATTTCTACCTCATTATTACCTAATGTCACAAGGGCTCTTCTAAGTGAAGAGGGCCTGGAACTCACTTATGGAGGGCTCAGAAGGAATAATATTGAAGACACTTAAGAGGGTAATAAAGATAGAATTTTCAATGAAATAAATATAAGAAAGCAGCAACAATAAGGATAAGAGTAAATAAAAAAAGAGCTAACCACAAAAAAGTCCAAGTCCACTGTTTCAACCTTTCAGAAAGAAAGAGAAGGTTTAATAATGATATGGCCACCACAACTCTACTGAACCAGTGAGGAAATTCAAAGACCAACTTAAGATCAATAAATATAATACTCCAAAATAAAGAATAAGAATATTCATTAAATAATAAATCAAGTATATTAATTAACTGCGGGAAAGTCCCCAGGGGGAGAAAGAGGGGTTGGTATATGTTAGAATCCACCAGCCCCAATCCAAAGAGTGAATTTTCTTGAGATTAATCTTTAGTTGAATTGATTTGGATAATACAGCCCCTGTAGGGATGTAAATGGTCTTTACAAGAGGTGTTGTGGAGTTGAGTGATCATAAAGTTTCAGAATTGTGAATCCAAAACTGTACTTGGTGAATCCAGCCTGTAAAATTGTTGACAGGGTGTATTGATTAACTAAACTGCATGCATGTTTCAGAAAGAAGACTTTCTGAAACTGATTACTGATATACATACTGGATTTTCTGGTTCAATGAGTTTTAGTGGGTTTAAGGTTGAATACCCTTACTCCTGATAGTGGCTGTGACAGTATTCCCCTCTTGAAACTGGTGGGCTCCTGAGAGCCATAATATCCTTCCATTCTTGAGTGTCATCCCCAAGTCCCCACATTTTTTCTGAAATTTTGAATTTACATCTTCTTTCCTCTTAATTATTATCCTGAACTTCCTTCTTCAAATATTTATTTTTTAAGAAATCTCCCCCTTCTTAAAGTAAGTAAAATCTTGTCATTTATTCAGTATTTCCCACCTTGAGCCTTTTTTCATTTTTTTCCTTTTTTTCTTGAAACCAATTCTTGTAAATGGCCATGGGCTGAATCCCAAATTGAAGGCCACCATTGTGTTTAGGTTGAAAATTGTGAGTAATGGTTATATGAATATATAGTCTTCACATGAATTGGCCATATTTTCTTGAACTAAATTTCCTTGGAATGCATATCTTGAAACAGGGTCTTGTCCCCATAATCTTCAAAAAATGGCTCAAATGGCCTTTTGGGGTCATTTTGGTCCATTATGGTTCATTCTTTCCCTGCCTTTCTATCGCAAATTTTTTACTTAGAGGATTTTATGGCCATTTTGAACCTTTTAAGGTTTTTTTGTTCTATGGTCCGTCCATACACAACAATCTGTGGGGGAAATTGAGGTACCCCTGAACCTGTATTTGAAGGGCTTTCCATATGGCCTGGAATTACAGAGAGCATTCCAGGGCCATGGAAAAGGGAGGTTCTGCCTTTCTGAATTTGGCCCCATATTGAGGACCTTGAGGGGGCCATAACTTGAGTCATGGCCCCAGAACCTTGATATGCATACTGACTATCCTGACTATTTTGCTTCCATACTCTATAAATGAGCTCAAAGCTTACTGAAATAACTGAACCTTCCCCCTCTGTGCCACCACCGTCTGTCCTTTGTGGTTCTGGAATCTTCAGTTGTCTCGGTTCACCTTGGTCAATGACCTCTTCAGGCCATTTGGTTCCTTCCCAGCTTTATGATGGGTACAAGGCAGTTGAAGTTTTTGATCCTTCTTGTACTGATTTCTTGAATAAGGGATAACAATGTTTCCAACACTATGGCCCCAGATCTTTCAAGTGCCATCATTGTTTTGTTGGGAAGAAGCCATTTCAATGTCAAGGGATGCCACTTTCCAATTTCAGGCAGTATTTATGGAGCAAGAAGGATGGGCCTCTTGGGAAAGATCTCCCAATCTCTGAGGCCCTTACCCCTGATGGTACTTCAGGCCATTCCAACTTTAAGTTTTATGGTCTTCTTGGTTTTATGTTATGCTGATGTCTTTCTTTAGTGACTGGATCCAGGCAGAGGGATATGGAAAGGTGGACCAATGTTGGAGTGTCCATTCCCACTGGTGGAAGGCCCATTTACTCCAGCTCAGAGGTCCCCATCTCCAGAATCAACAACCAGGGTTTGGTTAATAGAATAAGAAGAATTTCTGATTCACCCACTGATCTGGATGCTGAAGGGAGTGAATAATTTGAGGTGGTAAATCCTTCCATTAGCCATATCTCAAGTACTTCACCTTCTCAGCCTGCTTCCAAAATATTCCAAATTAAAGTCATTTTCAGACTATCTTGTCCACCATTCCATCTTCCGTTCCTCCTCCTTCACAAAATCCATCCACTGTAAGGCCTTCCCTAGCTTCACCACTGAGGCCATATCCTATTCAAAAGCCCAGAAAATAACCAATGGTCACCCCCCAATAACCACAACCTGCGGCCAGCTTCAACAGAAGAATAGAGGATAAATTTCCTTTACCATTCCCTGCCACTCAATTATTTCAAAGAAGAGAAAGTTGTCCTGTCCAGGTCACCTGAGAAGATCTAAATATGTGGTGGCCAGAATTTTTAGAAGGGAGGTGATTTCATATGCTAAGGATTGAATGATTCCTTGTACTTCTTCTGAAGAGATGGCTTCTAAGCTTGTATGGTATGAGGATGAGGTGATTAATGATCTTCAAAGAGCCTTTTCTAATTTGGGTAGAGATAACTAGTTTGATTTTTCTTTTATCCCCACTCTTATAAATACTAAAAAGTCAAAAATAAATGGAACCTTCCAATATATAATATGGGAGGGGATGCTTCTTCTTTATAAAATAAATAAAAGTAAGCAAGAATTTGAGAAGTAAACAAAAGATAAAATAACAATTAAGATGAAAAGAGAGTAAATAAAAGAGAAAAAATCAAGAAACTTCTGAGAGGCATCCTTCTTGTGGTGAGTTGCTTGATTTTTGCCATGAATTTTCCTGAAAGATAAAAAAAGAATTTTATTCTCACACAGTGGCCAAGGTTTTGTTTTACAATAAGTAGAAACCCTCAGAGATGTATACCAGGAGATGGAACTTACTTTCATAACTTCAACTCCCCACCAAGCACCATAAAAGAACAAAAAAACATTTTCCATAAATTGACTTTATGTAAGGAATGTCTTGAATATTGATTAATGACATAAATAAGAAACAAAACAAAGAAAAGAAGGAATTTGGCCATATCTTGATTAAAAGTCCAATTTTGAGGGTATTGATGTTGCAAGGCCTTCTGAATCTTTCCAAAGAATTGAAAAGTTCTCATAAAGTGGAAAAGGTGATTCTTACAACAATTTTGAGTAGTATACCCCCCTAAAGGTGCATTCCACAAGAGAAACTTACTTTTATAACTTCTACTCCCCACCAAGAACCATAAAATCAAACCTGTGAGTTATTTGGGTCAGGCTTGTCAGGATAAAAGGTATGGAAATTATTTAAAAGGTTTGGTTATTTTGTAAGGCTGGGAGCTGGTTCCCAAATTGTTCTTTCTGGTTCTTCACTTAATTCTTTCCACTCTACAAAATACCATAATTTACCTTGCTTGAGTTTGGAGTCTAGAACCTGAGCCAGTTCCCACTCCTATTGCTCCTCCACTGATATTGGCTGTGGTGGCAACTGATGTTGGTTTGGGATAGCTGATTGCTTGACTTGTTTTAAGAAGGAGACATGAAATACAGGGTGAACTTTCTTCCATTGTTGAGGAAACCTGAGGTGATATGTATGGCTGCCAATCCTCTTCAATACTTCAAAGGTTCCCAATCATCTTTCTGAAAGCTTCTTGGTAGGTCTTTTAGTATTGATATTCATTGAGGCTAGCAATAATTTGTCCTCAGGTTGGAAATCAGGTGGAATTGTCCTATTTCTATCTTCATACTTCTTAAAATGCCTTATTTCTGACTCTGATTCTTCTTTCACCCCTTGCTGTACTGATTGGAGTTTTTCTGATAACTTTCCAGCAGGTGTGTCTTGAGAAATTTGAATTGAATCAAAGCTGGGATTTTTTCCATAAATGGTATAAGATGATTGCTTTTTTGATGAATTTTCTGAGTTATTATAGGCAAATTCAGCCAGAGGGAGTCAGATGTGCCAGTCATCTTGATGGTAACTGAAATAAATCCAAAGATACTGTTCTATAATCTGATTTACCCTCTCTGTCTGTCCATCTGCTTCAGGGCTTAAAGCAGTTGAAATATTGCTTGATATCTTGAGCTGCTGACATGATTGGTTCTATAATGATGAAAAAATAAATATCCTCTATCATAAACAGTACTCATTGGTAGTCCATTTCTGGAAAATAAATTGCTGATGAAATTTTGAGATAATTTCAAGGAAGCAATTGTTAAATAAGCTGGAATGAAAATTGCTATTTTTGAGAATCTGTCCACAACTACTAAAATTCAGTCAAATTTTTTGCACAATGGCAATTAAGTGATAAAGTCCATTGATAAGGAGTTCCAAGGTCCAGATAGCATTTGAAGAGGCTTGAGTAATCCAAACTTCTTAAAATGAATTTTCTTGTTTCATAAACATTGCTGATATGAGGACACATAGTCCTTGATTATTTGATTCATTCCAGCCCAATAAAATCCCTCTTTATGAGATTGAGGGTCTTTTACTGATCAGGGTGGCCATCTAATGGTGAGTCATGATGTTTTTGAAGGATATCTAATTGAGTTTCTTGATTTCTTGGAATAAACCCTCTATCTTTGAATAATAATAACTTGGCTTGAGGTCAAAGAGAATAATATGATACTGATTCACTTCTTGCTATTTTCTGGAGTACTTATTTATAATTGTTTTCTTGCAATACTTCATTTTTTAATTTGGTAAACTAAATATGAGAACATTTCTACCTTTATTAAGAAGAATCTTGATTCCTTCATTTTGTCTTTCTTGAGAACTTGATGAAAATTTTGAGGATTCTTGCTGATGAAGTCCACTCCCCTACCTGGTTACACATTTTCCCAGCTTGACAAGTAATATGGTAGAGTGGCAAGCCTTCCTGGGAAGTAAGTAATAGTTAAATGAAACTCAGATAGAAATTCAGCCCAGTGAGCTTGAAAAGTAAGGACTTTGGAAGACATAAAATATTTAAGCAAAGAATGGTCTGTCATTACTTCAAAGGAATGAGAAAGAGAAATAACAAAAGTTTTCCAGCACTTGAGAGCCCAAACTATTCCAAGGAGTTCCTTGTCATGAATTTGATAGCTGAGCTCAGCTGGAAAAAAATTTCAACTATCAAATGCAATGAGATGCTTTCCTGAGTCATTCACCTGACTAAGCACAGCACCCAAGGCATAATCAGAAGCATCAGTCTCCACAATAGCTGGTAGGGAAGGATTGAAATGAGAAAGGATAGGAGCAGTGGTTAAGGATTCTTTTAGTAATTGAAACTGACTAAGAGCTTCCTTGTTGAAGATAAAGGGAGAATCTTTCTTAAGAAGGGAAGTGAGGGCAGTTATTTTTTTGGAGTAATTTTTAATGAAATGACAATAAAACTTTGCAAGGCCAATAAATCATTCAAGTGCTTTGATTTTCTTGGGCTGAGGCCAATTGAGGATTTTTTTAACCTTTGAAGAATTTCTCTTGAGGCCATCACTTGAAACAAAATAACCAAGTTATTCCACACTTGAGGCATGGAATACACACTTTGAGGCTTTAGAAAACATATTATTGTCCCTCAGCCTTTGAAGGAAAGAGGCCACATGTTTGACATGTTCCTCCTCAGTGCTTGAGAAGACCATAATATCATCTAAATAAATTACAACAAAAATATCCAAGAAATCTGAAAAGATATCATTCAGGAGATTCTGTAATGAAACAGGAGCATTGGTCAAGCCAAATGGCATAACCAAGTACTCATAACTATCATATTTAGTTCTAAAGGAAGTTTAGTGCTCATTACCCTCTTTAATTCTCAGGAGATTATAAGCACCATACAAATCCATCTTGGAGAAGATAGTGGAACCATTAAATATGGTAAGTAGCTGGTTCATAGGAGGAACAGAATACCTGTTCTTCCTAGTGACAGAATTTATTTTGTGGTATTCAACACACACACAAGGGCCACCATCCTTTTTCTTCACAAAAAGGAAATGTGCTCCTGTTGAAGAGGAGCTTGGCCAGATGAAACCTTTCTCTACATTCTCTGAAATTTACTCCTATAGTGTTTCTGATTCATGATTTTATAAATAGTAAAAACACCAACTGGAGGCAGAAACCCTTCCAGTTCAATATGATGATCACAGGTGCAGTGTGGAGGAAGTTTCTCTTCTTTCACCTTGGAGAATACATCCAAATATTGGTGATAAGTAGGAGTTACTATCTTCAGAGCAGTTTCAATTTCTTTTGGCTCTTACTCCTCATCCCACTTCTCCTCCAGGGAGGCATGGAAAGATAAAGTAGGAAGGTCAATATCCCCTTGACAGAGATGAAGTGAAGATATAGCAACATCTTCTCCAATATGTTTTATCTCTTTGAATACTTCATCTCTTTATGGAATTGATGACTGAGAGGGAATGATGGGAGGAATTTGGACAGAAGAGGGAATGAAAGGTGTCTTAAGCTCACCAACCAGAGAAACACTGTTGACAGAAGTGGTTGATTCATTACTAGTACAAGTAATGATACCACTAGAATAATTATGTCTAGAATCAGAAGTGATAAATTCATTTTTACAATCAATAATGGGATTAAAATGGTAAAGGAAATCATAGCTCAATATGAGGTATTCTCCCTTTGGGGAATACATGATATAGAAGTCCAATTCAAAGCTTGGGAAGTAAGGTAAGTCAGCAACTCACTTGGTATAATGAGTGATGAGCAAGGAAGTGGATTCATTTTAATACAGAATTAAAAGAGTAATCTTTTCAGGGATCTCTGACATAATCAATGAGTACTTGAGAACAAAATTATTTTAAATAAAGGAGTTTTTAACACAAGAATTAATGAGAATATTCTAGAATATATCAGAGCCGGAACAAAAATAAGAAACTATAAATATTTCTTGAAAGTAGTATTCAGAGTGCACAATTGTGCTCTTGAAGGAAATAGGTGAGAACCATTGAACACATCATTGTCCCCACTCAGGATTTTCCCTTCTTGCTAGGGAAACCTCTTGATGATCCTGGCCTATTATGAGGCCTCTTGAAGCATTTTTCAATTGGGTTCTTTCCACCACAATAAGTTCATAAACCTTCTTCAATCCTCCTCTCCTTTTCCTAACCAATTGATTTATTTTCCTCATGGAGGAGATCAGCATGAGTTTTATCTTTTGAGACTTGAAAATTCTTCCCCTTCTTGCTCTTCTTGTGATGAGGATTTTTGTAAGATGAATCTTGAGGAGGCATTAAAGAGTTGGATCCGGTGAGTGGAGGCTTCTTTTCTTTATGACTACCCTTTTGCCCCTGATGGTACCTGGTATCTAACTCTAAGGTACTGTCCATTTGTTCTTGAAGGCAATCAAAATTACTAAGGTGAGAAGCCGATTTATTCAATAGCCTTGATTTCAAGCCTCTTCTACAAACATGAATATATGCCCTTTCTCCCCAATCCCCAATTCTGGAAATTAAGCTTCTGAAATCAGTAATGTACAAGTATACAGGACCACTTTCCTTCATCATGAAATTATCCAGCTCTTGTTCAGCTTTCCTGACCTCATTGGGGTCACCAAACAGAGTGAATGACTGGGTTTCAAATAACTTCCAGTTATTGAGGAGATAGGATGGGTCTTCATTGAATATATTTGAGAGATATGGTTCAATCCATTTTCCAGCCCTACCAGTGAGAAAAGAAGTTGAGTAAAGAACTTTCTTCCTGTCATAGAAGAAGATTTTGGGGTCATTATGGAAGATTAATTAAAAGTATTGGATAAATCCTCTCAATTTATGGGCTTGGGTACCATCAAAAGAATCATGTGCCTTCATGGATGGAGTCTTGAATGCTGGGACTCTTGAATTGTCCCTGGGAGAAACTGTTAGAGTGATTTTTCCCATTAATTGAGTTATTTTCTCCATCATCTTGTGAAAATTTGGATCAGCTTTATAGACAAGAGGTTGATTAGAAAGGGCTAGATTTGGAGCCTCAGAAACCTCAGGGGCACCTGCCAAGGCAGCTTCCACTTCAGTCTCCTCAGACTCTTTCTCTTCCACAGACTCCTTCCCCTAATCTGCTTCTAGGCACTTGAGAATTCCAGGATAGCCACCCAACAAGCCAAAGAATGATCTTGATCTTCTTGACTTCATCCCTCCTCTTATGGAGGGTGCTTCTCCTTCCATTGGTGGTCCTCTGTCCAAATTTGCACTCAGCTTATGAACCAATGGTGTATGGTCAATAGGAGCCCTTTCTTTAGGAGTTAGAACAGCTTTAATTCTTTGGGATCATGTATTCTTTTCTGGAGAGCTATGCTTAACAGGAATTATTTGACAAGTAAAAAATAAAATTTATGATACTCTGAGAACAAAAATGAGGCTTGACTAATTCAAATCAATGAGAATCTTGAGGAATCAATCAAAATATTGAGTTGAAATCAATATCTTGAATAACTTCAATCAATGTCAATCAATAAATCAATCAATTGGTTAAGTTCATTTCAAAAATGAAAATCAATTATGTCTTTAGGAATTTTATCAATCAGTTGATATATTCAAGATTAAATACAACATCTTGAGGAATTGAATTCAATTCAATCAATCAAATCAAATCTTGAGGATTAATAAGCTATCTTTAGGAATCAAATTCAAATCAATCAATAAAATATTGAAGTGAGAATTAATATCTTGAGTATTTCCAATCAAAAAAAATAACCAATCAATTCTTGAGAAGTTCAAAATCAAATAAAAATAAATTCAAATCCAATAAAAAATCCTGAATTCCTGAATCAATTATTCAATTAATTCCAATCAATCAAAACCTTAAGGAAACCCAAATTCATACAGAAAAAGAAGAAATTGAGAATTCATCAAGAAGTAAGAATTAAATTAAAATGTCAGAAATTATGAAGAAATAATAAGGAAGGTCAATTTTCATATGAATAAAATGAATAGGATGAAAATTGATGAGAAATCATAATATCATAAAATCATGATAAATCATTATTGATGAATGCAATAAGTGAATATATATCAATAAAAATAAAGAAACAGTTTTTAGTTAATAAATATAGTCTCACAGGGGGCTCTTCTAATTGCAGAGGGCCTAGAACTCAGTAAAATGGACCTCACTTATGGAGGGCTCAGAAGGAATAATATGGAATACACTCAAGAGTTTAATAAAGATAGAATTACTAATGAAATAGATATATGAAATCAAAAACAATAAGTATAATAGTAAAGAATGAAAGAGCCAACCACAAACAAGTCCAATTCTATTGTTTGAACTTGTCAGAAAGAAAGAGAAAGGTTAATAAGGATATGGCCACCATAACTCTATTGAACCGGTGAGGAAATGCAAAGACCAACTTAAAATCAATAAATATAATACTCCAAAAAAAAGAATAATAAATCAAATATATTAATTAACTGCAGAAATGTCCCCAGGGGGAGAAAGAGGGGCTTGTATATGTGAGAATCCGCCATCACTGATCCAAAGAGTGAATTTTCTGGATAGGAATCTTCATTTGAATTGATTTGGATAATACAGTTTCTGTACAAGAGGTGTGGTGGATTTGAGTGATCATACAGTTTCAGACTTGTGAATTCAGCCTGTACAAGTGTTGATAGGCTGTATTGATGGACTATACTTCATGCATGTTTCAGAAAGAAGATTTTCTGAAACTTATTATTGATATACATACTGGATTTGCTTGTTTGATGAGTTTTAGTGGGTTTAAGGTTGAATACCCTTACCCCTGATATTGGCTGTGACACCTAATTTCAACCTAAATTCCAAATTTTAAACCTGCTAGCAGGTTCTTATTCCTTTTTCATGGTGAGATTTACTCATTTTCTCAAAATTGAATTACATCATTTTAAAGAAATAAAATAATTTTAATTCAATATAAATAGGTTCATATAAAAGTCTTGTTTTATACAAAAATAATTAATAAGCTTGAGCTTTTCTAGATAATTTTTATTCTTATTTAGTTTTCAAGTAATTGAGGTAAATAATCTAATATTCAGGAGATTTAGAATGAGGAAATATTTTGTGTTATCTATGAATGTGAGCCTGTGAGGTATATATGACACACCCATAAGGCCACAAATAACTTCTTATACAGCTGATTTAGTCTTGAACAGACTTTTCAGTTGAAATCAAAAAGAAAAGAAACAAAAAATAAGTATAACTTTTGTTTGGATAAACAAATTTATAATTATCATGTCGTTTTTGGATTCTACACCAAAAATAACCTAGGGTACACCCATAGGGTGTTATACCCAAAAATGCTTATTTCTTAAGTTATTGCAAGATTTAAGAATCTCACAGTACTAATTAGGCTTTTTTAACATTTTTTTAAAATTGTTGAATTTAAGCTCAAATAAGCTTAAATTTAAAGTTGCATAAGGTTTATGCAAACTTACCATAATTTTAGTTAAAATTGAGGTGTTGTGTAGATTTACTGAATTTGCTAAATATTTGTCATACAGGATGTAAGTCCTGCATGAGCTCAATTTAAAAGTGTTTAAGGCCATAGTGTGGCTTTAAATAAATAAAAGGGCAAGATCCACGCAAAAAGGTGGGAGAAAGGAAAAAGACCAAACAGAGTTGGGGTAGCCAGATTTTTGGATCTGCAAGGATTCAATTATGGTTGTCCACCTGTATTGGAGGATTTTTAACCTTATTTAAACTTTAAGATTAGACTTTGATCCAACCTTCAAGTTTAAACTTGTCTTATCCCAATTTGGACAGGAATTTCAAGCTGCCAAAGGGTAAATCCCAACATGCAAGCTTGAAATTTAAGTTTTGAGAGCTTAAAAAGGTTAAATAATCTTGAAACTTTGAAGTTACAAGTATCAAAACCTTATCAAAAGTTAACGTTTAGTGTGTATTACTATTTTATGTGGAAAAACAGTAATAACTTCAAAAATTCATTAAAGATCCAAATCCTAATTGATTTGCTTGAAATTTTCACACAGCTTAAAATTAAATGTTTTCTGTGTATACATCAAGCTTCAAGTATCTTTTATAAGCAGGTTTTATTGTTAATTAGGCTGGAAAATTACTCTTCTAATTACACTCAAACAAAATTAATATTTCTTTAAAAATAATTAAAAATTGAGTTTACAAGATTTTTACTTAAAAACTTATTTTTAAGTTATTCATGTGATGAAATTTAATATAAATAAACTTATTTTATATTAAAACTTGAAATAATTAACTTAAATGAGGATCAAGGTTACTTGGAGTTACAAATAACACCAGTAACTTCAAATTGGAATTAACAATAAGTTACCTTATGCTAAGAGCCTTATTTTAAAGCATGGTTTTTCATTTTTGACCTTAGCACGCCTTCAATATGCATTATAAATTATGAGAGCTTCTCTGAAGACATAAAAAGAGTCTATTCATTACTGTTTTTGTCCATCAATTCAATCCAATCCAATTATATTAGACATTTAAACAGGTAAAGTTTTATTATATATAAAATCTTATTATTAAAGTATTTATTAAGTATTTTATTCTTTATAAATCCTAAATTAAAGAATTGAAATCATAGAAACTATATTATTGTTGTAATCACCAATAATATATTTTATTTTATAAAATTATTGTCTCAAGATATGTTTTAAAATCCACAAATTCCTCTTAAAAACTCTTTAATAATATTTTTTATTTTCAAATATTTATTCTTGCATGTTTTTAACCTATAATAATTATCCAATATAATAACCATTTTATTTGACTTATTGTATTAAATATATATTATAAGTAAGTTTTTCTCTAAAATTATATATCTTTTTTTATCTATCATTAGTTTTTTTATATAGATTTTTTATATAAGAATTATATCTATATAGTGTTTGTTGTAATTCCTTTTTATAAATAATATTTCTAATATTTATAAATGGTTAAATATTTCTATTGTCCATGTGTAATTGTCTCATTAAGAGCTTTACACTTCTTATTTTTATAACTGTCAGTGACTATAGCAATAATGGAATAATTATAACTTATTATAATTATTAATATTTTTTTATTAGTATATTATATAATAATAATTAAATTCATTTTTTTAATATAATTTTTTTTTAATAATTATATTTAATTTGTGGTTATATTATTTTTTTATATTATATTTTTCTACTGAGGACAGTAATAGTACTCTTGATATTATTACTATTATCAAAAGTTTCATAAACAAACCTTACATTTGGGGGTCTGTCCATGATTTTAACCAATTTTTTGGAAATAAATCATATTCTAGACCTTATTTTACTCTTTTTTGACGTAAAATTGCCATATTTATCTTAATATTGGCTTTTTTGGGACTTATCCCTCATAAATAATCTTTATAATATTAATAAAGTTATTTTTTCTTAAGAATATTGTTTGAAAAAATGTACTATTGAGTGACTTGGAATAAATTTCTTTCTTCTAGCCAGTGGCTTTTTCACATCACAGACTTGAAATTTATTCTTTGAGTTATTCTAGTATAAAGTGAATAATAATTCAATCTTGATTAATAACTTATTAATTGCATTATTATTTCTTTAAATAAAATATAAAATCAAATTAAAAATTTAAAGATATTCATCAAAAACATTTTTTCTTTTATCTTTAGACATTTTTTCTTAATTTTGACATAATTTTTTGTAAATTACATTGTAACAACTTTATTCAATAAGTTGAGTTTATAGGTTCTTTTTATTGTTGGATAAAATAACTTATATTTTTACTTTTCTCTAGTGTCATCCATCAGAGAAAGTTCTTCAGACTCTGAGGCATCAGAGTCTAGTATTGAAATTCAAACCAGCCCAGCACCAAGGGGTTTAATTACCAAAGAACCCTTTAAAGGTCCAGAAGGTGAATTCAATTCATTTCTTAGTCCATTTTTTCTTACAATTGACATTAAATGGCTCCTACTATAAGTGGAAGAAATTACTCCATCCAACCAAATGGATCTGGACCAGGACATTCAAGTCATAACTCCAAAAGACAAGAATATCAGCCCAGAGGAGAGGCACAAATGGAGGATGCCAGAACTTCCGCCAGTTCCCAAAGTTTAGCCAGCACCTTTGACACTCCTATTAAGAGTCCAGAAGCTAACATAACTTCTATTCCTGTTTTCAGACCTGAATCATTTCAAGAAGGCAACAATAGAGATATACCAGTCTCAGTACAAGAACTGGTTTATGGTGGCAAAGCAGCAGGAGTGGGAACTTCTTCCAAGTATTTGGATAGGCACAATGAACTCTTATCTTCAAGTGAAGAAGTTCATGGGCCCAGAAAAGACAGGGGAACTTCTGAGGGATTGGACACCCATGTCTTGCAAAGGACAAGTCCAACAGATAAAAGCTTGGCTGAAAAACCAAAGCATGTTGTCAGAGGACCAGAAGAAGAAGTTGGCTCAAGGAAAGGACAACAGCCCAGTGGAAGCTCCCCAAGCCTCTACAAGCAAAACTCCGCCTGAGCAAGTGCCAAAAAAGGACAAGAAAACCCCAAAGAGCAAGAAAAAGGCAAAGGGAAAGGCAAAATCCAAGTGGGACAAGCCTTACCCATATAATTACAGAATCCCCAAGAAGCAGAAGACAGCCATGGACAATGTTTTTAATATGGCAAGAACTCTTATGGAATTCAAAAACAAGGAGAAGGAAAGATTGAAACAATAATTTCCAAAGTAGAGCTTGTAAAGCTTGTAACTCATTTTGAAACTTGTAAGAAAGAAATTTCAGCAAAGCTCAATAATTTTGAGTATATCCAACAGAAGTTGGGTAGAGAGATATTGCAAGTAAAAGAGTCACAAAAAAACCATAATTTGTCTAGAAAATGTAAATAAAGACAATATTTTGTCTTTGATACAAATTTGTGCAAGAACTGAGTCTAAATTTACCTTACTCATTCAACCAGATTACAATTCTATTTCTTTTATAACTAGAAAGCTAAAAGAATTAAGAATACAAGTTTGGAACTTGGAAAACTCAACTGGCCACAATGCAGCTCTTTTTCAAGAACAATTGGAAAAAAGTGATAAGTCAAGACTTAAATTGAAAGAAGATATTCAATCAAGTATTAATAAGATATCACTGAAGAATGATTTGCCAAGACAGTCCACACCAATTCTTGACAGAAATGTGCTAAACTTGAATAATGACTTACATCATGAAATTTCAAGTAATGCAGAAGTGGAGACTGCTTCTAATTTTGAAGACATTCCAAGATTAGAGGAATGACCAACCTTCAGTGGTGAAGGAGAGTATAATCATATGGAATTTATGAAAACAACTGATATTTTTGATGAAGAAGACTTTAACATACCAGATGAAGACATGAGTGCCAGATTACACTCCCTGTTTACCAAATCAGCAAAGAAATGGTATTAAAAAATGAGGCAAGACCATGGTAAACATTCTTGGCCTTGGTTGAAAGAGAAAATTATTTCCAAATGGGCAAATGATTCCTGGAGATTTAAAATGGAAAATTATTTTGAAGAAGCCATTTTTGATATTGAAAGGGACAGTCCCATGTCGTGGTTTCTCAAACAGAAAGATAGATTAACTGCTCTTCATCCTGATATGTCTGAAACAATGACTTATAAAAGGATATTAAGCAAATGTGGTTGTGACCTTGAGCATGCTATAAGAAGCAGATGTATTGAGCCTTGCTCTACAGAAGATTATATCAAGGCCATGGAAGACATCACAACTAGGACAAAAATTGGAAGAAATTGGTATAAACCCCCAATGGACAACAAGACCAGTGGTAAACCAATTACAAAACCCAATAAACCACATGACAAAGCTCTTATGAAATGTCATAAATGTGGAAGTACATCTCATTTGGCAAACACTTGTCCCAAAAAGACAAGAATAAATGAGATAGAAATAGATAAAGTTGAAGACACAAAAGAAACAAATAATGTATCTTTACATGATAGTAATTCTGAGCCTTCTGAAGAAGAGGCAGTACCAGATGAACTTAGTATAGAAAATATGCATGTTTCCTTTGAAGTCAAAGAGGTACATACTCACTTACCACAGTACAGTGCCCTGCCCAAAGTATGCGAATGCGGGAAGGGAAGCTGTATGCAAATGCGGGAAGGGAAGCTGTATGCTCACAGCTGCTGCGCACATGAGTTCCCATGGACAACTCTCATTTGTCAGAGGTGGTGCTCCGGCTACGGACTTCAAATTTTTATTTTTTTTAATATTTGTCTTATTCCTAATCTTAACAATGACTACGCCTGCTCCATCTCACAACATAAAAGATGGCAAGCACTCACCAGTGCTTGCCAACTACAGCCTCACCTGCTTCAAAACTTCTGATGCTGAGGAGGACAATGGAGACGTAAGCAGTCCTCTTTCTCAGATTACCAAAAGACAAAAATATCAATATTTATTTTTAATAACAGAACGTGATGCCTTACCTCAATATCAAAACCAGGGGACGTATTGTTGGGATGCACCAAGAAGGCCTCCCATTTTGGACAATTTCTGAATTAGGTGGGATACCACTATTGACTGTTGTGGGTGCTCCTTTTGGTGTGGGATGAACTAAGGCAGTATCTTTAGTGTTAAATTAATGGTAAGTCTGTTTTGAATTTCAGAATTGTCCAATAAACATGGGTTCTAAGCTGTATTAGCTGCCCCTCTAAAGAATACTGAATAGTCAGCCTACAGAGAATCACAAAATAAAATAATATTTGTGGCTTTAAAAGATAGAGAAGACTTATCAGCAGTCTCTAAATCAGACCTATCAATAACACTACAGTAAAACTCTGATTTAAAACTAAAATGTCTGATAAAATAAACACCAAGATTTTTTTTGTTGTTGTTTTAATAAAAGTAATAGTAATATATATATATATATATATTGGTTTTCTGTTATCTTAATAAAACTAATAAGAATTGTTTTCTTTCTTTCTTTGGGTTTTATGATGATTATAATGATTTTTATATTAATACTAATAATAAGACTACTGGATATTCTTCTTTTGATATTTTTAATGTTGAGTTTATATCACTACGTCTTTTCTTTTAATAATACTAGGCCTCTGAGAAAGGCTACTGAGCTTTTTCACTATGCTTATACTACTAATATTTAATAATACTAAGCTACTGAGCAAGGCTACTCAGCTTTTACTATGTTAATACTACTACTCTTTAATAATAATAAGCTACTGAGCAAGGCTACTGAGCTTTTACTACTAAAGCACTATTACTACTCTAGATATCCTGCTAGTTCAGGGATGGTGGTGATCCTGGATAGTGGGAACTTGTTCCATGATGATAGAAAAAATGAGGGATAGAGGACCTCTATTTATAGCTTTTGGGCCTCTATAGAGCTTCTCAAAACAGGGTACTTAGAAAAAATCATAGTTGAGAGGTTTTAGCTGGTGAGACGTGTAGTTTTGGTGTAGCAACGTGTTTGCTGAGAGAATTATGCTGGTGGTACTTTTTCTTATCAAAATCATGTGATGTATTTGAGATAATTTGGCTGGTGATATTTCCTTTAAGGTGGGGAAAGTATTTTTGTTTCTATTTTTACGTATGTTATGAGAGAATTATGCTGGTTGTGCTTTTTCTTATCAAAATCATGTGATGTGTTTGAGATAATTTGGCTGGTGAGATTTTTGTTTTTCCAATAAAGTGGAGAAAATACAGCTCCTGACAATTGAGCTTTCTTTTAGTCATATAATATATATGAGAAAATTATGCTGGTGTTTCTGTTTCTTATCAAAATCATGTGATGCCTTTGAGATAATTTGGCTGGTGAGATTTTCTTTTTGCCAGAGTCATGTGAGGTCATTGAGATAATATGGCTGATGATGTTTTCTTGAAGGTGGGGAAAGCATTTTTGTTTCTATTTTTTACATATTTTCTGAGAGAATTATGCTGGTGGTTTTATTTTAGTATTGTATCATTTCATATGGAGATTTCATCATTTCTATCAAGTTTGATGTGTGTTATTATTACTAAGGAAGAATTTGTTCTTGGAAAATTTATTGTAATTTTATGCATAGCCTTGAGGTATTTCTTTCAATTGAATCAAGGTGGGGAAAATACAGCTCTGATTCTGTGGTGCGTCTTCATATACCTTTATTTAGATTAACTCCATTTAATTGCATAATTTGCTATTGATGATGCAATAAGGTGGATAAATCCTTTGATACTATACTGTTTTGATAAGATCTTGAGGCTGTGTATTGTATATTTCTCTTTGAAATCTGTAGTTGTAATGTGTCAATATGTTTTGTGTAATTTGTTTTATTATCATTTTTTTTCTTTTGTCTTATTGGTAAGCTTGAAACTGGTACTAATGGTATGGAATACCACACTGTCTACAAAATGATCACAAAATTCCAGCATATTGGCACTGTGAGGACCCAAAAAAAAACCGGCATACCTCTGATCATGACAGAATGAGACCAACAAGAACTTGACCACATCATCACTCAAGGTCATTGCTTAACAGCCGCATAGTTCACCAACCTGATGACTCACCAAGTTTTGACTTGCATGATCCTGTGAAAGATGCACAAATTTGGTAAGCATTTGCACATCACTCCCAAAAAACCCTACCTCCGACCTCAAGATTTCCAATGTTGCCTCACCATTGGACAATAAACAATTGGGCCCAGGTCATTTGGATGGATGAGTCAGCATTCAAGCTTGGGAAAAAGGTTGATTGCCTGCGAGTCTGGAGAACGCCTCAAGAGAAGTGTAATCTTGAGAACCTTGCTTTCAACCATTGATCAGGTAGTCAAAGCCTCATGGTATGGGGGGCATTTTGTGTGGCAATTCAAGTGCCTTTGGTTTTTCTCAACATGCAAATGACCTCAACCAAGATGGTTCAGCAAGTCTACCAACCGGGCCTGCTTCTGTTCATAGCCTGGATGGAGCAGGCCCCTTGTATTTGTGGTCCCCACTTCCTCCTTTTGATGGAGGAAAATTCCCCCATCCACACAGACTCACAAAATAGGCACAACATCCAGAAGCTTGATTGGCCTGCTCATTCACCTGACTTGAATCCCATCAAAAGCGTATGGAAGACGATGAAGAGTCAAATAAGTAAGCTTTACCAACCTCAGATGGTGGAAGAGCTAAAACATGTGATTAATGCTGTGTGGACCGATTTCCACATTAACCTCCTCAATGATCTCCTCTACTTGATGCCACAATGCATGGCCATGGTCATTGAAATGAATGGAGGTCCAACTTCTTACTAGGACCTACATTCATGATTGGTAAGTTTTTTTTGCTTCCTCACATTAAACAATAAATCGCTGATTGTATTGTCTCTTTCTCTTGGTTTTTTCAATCTCTTATCAGGTCTTTTGTTAAAAAAAAACTTTAAATTATAATGCATTTTTTTTACATAACAAATTATACATGCTTGAGTAGCTGTAGTAGCAAATATATGAAATTTAAAAAAGTTGTTTTGTATTTGACTTTGAAAAAAGGAGGCCCATGAGTGTGAGATACAAACTGCACAGCAAAAAAAAATCTGTTCCCTGCCTGTATGTTTTTTGTTTGCATATAATTGGAAGGGCAAATTACAGTGATGAATGTATGGATCTCATACATGTGCAAGATGCTAAAATGCAGAGAACCAAACCTGCTAGAGGTAAAGGTTATACATCTGAAGCATCTTGTATCACTAATATTGTGATAAACAACAGAGAAGCCAAGTTACATCTTGACTCAGGTGCTTTTTGTACTTGTGTTGGAAAAGATTACCCTGACAGGATTCATACCAATTGGAAAGAGATCTTAATGCCAATTGAAGGTATAAAATGCAGCAGTGATAGCCAATATATGCACTCCTTGGGCATTTTTGAAGAAGAAATGATATTCCCTCATCCTGCAGGAAGTATCAGATTAAAAGTTGGATTTTTTTTATTAATAATTGTACTTCACAACACTTTATACTTGGAAATTATTATCTCAATATTTATGGAATTGATATTAATAATCATAAAGGAAGATATTTCACTATAGGGGAAAATAAAAGGCAAAAATTTTCTTTTCCTCCAGAAAAAAGAGAAATAACTGTCATTATACAAGTAAAGAATGTTAATAAAGAAAAATTGTGTCAGATCAATTAATTGAAGCACAAATTAGTATAGAATTAACATTAGAAATGAAGGAAGAACTTACTGAAATTTTATTTCAATACAGAGAGGCCTTTGCTTCTGATAATGAACCACTTGGGGCTATCAAATGCCATGAAGTGGAAATTATGCTTAATGTGGAAAGACCTTACCCTCCACTATTAAGAATACCAGCTTACCCAGCTAGCCCTAGGTCCAGAGAAGCATTAGAAAGTCATATTAATGAACTAATGAAACTTGGAGTTATTACAAAAGTTGGGCACAATGAAGAAGTAGAAGTTCCAATTCCTGTAATCATTACTTGGAATAATGATAAATAAAGGATGGTCGGTGATTTTAGAGCATTGAATACCTACACTATTCCAGACAGGTATCCAATCCCTAGAATCCATGAGACTTTGACTCAATTATCCAAAGCAAAGTTTATCACTTCTATGGATGCTCTTAAAGGTTTCCATCAGAATGTTTTAAAACTCATGCTAGGAAATTATTGAGGATTATTGCTCATTGTGGTTTATATGTATTCTTGAGGATGCTTTTTTGGTATTAAAAATGCACCCTCTCATTACCAAAGAATGATGAATACCATTTTCCCACATGAATTATCAGAGGGATAGTTAATCATTTATATTGATGACATTATCATTTGTTCATAAACCTGGCAATTTCATTTAGAGAGACTTTCATTAGTACTTAGAAAAATTCTTCAAGTGAACATGAAAATATCTCTTAAAAAATGTAATTTTGGGTTTCATGAGCTGAAAGCTCTAGGACATGTAGTATCAGGACTGAGCCTTGGTGTTGATAAAAACAATTTTGCTTCAGTTTTACTGAAACAAATGACCCAGAACAAAAAAGAAATGATGTCTTTCTTATGTTTTATCAGTTATCACAGACAACACCTTAAATATTTTACAATCCATTCCAAATCATTGTACAGAATTTGTTATCAACAAACTGTCTTTGAAATGACACAGGAAAGAATTCAAGAATATGAAAAAATCAAGTATGCCTTGACTAATGTACCATTATTATTGATTCCAGACTGGAAACTTCCTTTCAAACTGTATATTGATTCATGTGGTGAAAGCCTAGGTGCAACTCTTCATCAAGTCCAAATTGTCAATGACAAGCCTTATGAGGGTCCAATTTGTTTTAGCTCAAGACAAATCAAACCTTCTCAGGCTAGATATGGAGCTAGCCAAATGGAGTGCCTTTGCCTTGTTTGGGCTCTTGAAAAACTTCATTATTATTTTTATGGTAGTGTGTTTTAATTAATTACTGATTGTAATGCATTAAAATCACTTCTTAACATGAAGACTCCTAACAGACACATGTTAAGATGGCAGATTGCTATTCAGGAGTATAGAGGCAATATTAACATAGTAAACAAAGCTGGAAGTATTCACAAGAATTCTGATGGCTTGAGTAGATGGACATTACCCAATACACCTGACAATTTTTCCTATGCTCCTATAAGTTCAGAACCTCAAATTCCAATTGAAGGAATTAACATCACAGATGTAAGAACAGAATTCTTTGAAGAAGTTAGATAAAGCTATAAAAAAGATAAGAATTGTCATATTCTTACAGCTCTACTTGACAAATATTTCAAAGATTAATCTTTGGCTAATTCTCTGGATGATATTTGGAAAACATCTTATGACAATGGAAGATTTTATTTGTTTGTTGGTATCTTATATCATAGGTCTAAACACACATGTGTCATGGTCTTATGTAGTAGAATTTTGATCAACACTATACTACTGGAATGCCATGATAACTTTTATTCTGGACATCTGTCTGAAGACAGAAAAATGGAAGTAATTAAGACATGTGCCTGGTGGCCATCTTGGGGAAAAGATTACATTGAGTACTGTCATAGTTGTGATAGATGCAAGAAAGCCAATCAAGCTACTGGTAAAAGATTTGTATTAATGATTCATATCCAAGAACCAAGTACCCCATGGGAAGTGGTTCATATGGATAGGGTAACTTCCTTGCCACCTGGAGGTGATAAAAGTTACAATTCATGTCTTGTCATTGTTGACAGATATAGCAAAACCCCAATCTTTTTACCATGTCATAAAGATGATACAGCTATGGATACAGCTCTTTTGATTTGGAACAGAGTCATATCCCATACTGGGCTCTTTAAAAATATCATTAGTGATAGAGACCTAAAATTTACATCAGCCTTTTGTACTAATCTACATAAGCTTTTGGGTACAAAACTATCATTCTCAACAGCATACCATCCATAAACAGATGGGCTAGCAGAAAGAATGATTCAAACCCTGGAGGACATGATCAGAGGATTTTGGGCTTATGGCCTGGAGTTTGAATATTCTGATGGCTTTACCCCTGATTGGTGTACTCTTATACCAGCATTGGAATTAGCCTATAAGACTTCTATCCATGCTTCAACAGGCAAAACACCTGCAATGTTGGAAAAAGGAGAAACCCTAAGCTTGTAGTTGATACTTTGAAGAAAGACTTAGTTGATATTCATCCAACTTCTTTAAGCTTTAATTTATTACTTGATAAAGTGAGGCATCATGAAAAACAAAGCATGAATGATGCCTTTGAATATGCTAAACAGAAATGGGATAAAAGTCATAAAAACCCAGAATTCAAAGTAGGGGACTTGATACTAGTTTCAACCTTGAAATTTAGTAATATTAAACGTCCAAATAAATTGGAAGATTCCTTTTCAGGACCATTTACTATTTAAGCCCTTCATGGGACAAATGCAGTAAAGGTAGAACTTTCAGGAGAATTGTAAAAAAAACATCCAACTTTTCCTGTTAGTCTGGTAAAGCATTACACTTCAAGTGATAAGGAATTATTTCCTTTAAGAAATGAAACACCCTTAGAAGTACCTCCACTTGATCAAAGTGAAGAGCAAAAAGTACTAAAAGTCTACAAAGAAAGAAGACTTAGGGGAAAGATGAAATAGAATACTTAGTCAGGTACAAAAATCCACAACATTAAGATGAGTGGATTGTAGCAGAAAAAATACCTGATTCCCAAAGGTTTCTCAGAAGATTCAGACATGAGAGAATACCAATTCCTCAATAAAACATCTAATTGTGTGCTTCAAATACTTAAAAGTATAAGTAGAGAGGTTGGACAGTGGATGATACCCCCCCCCCAATTAACTTGGGGCAATACTACTAAAAGAAAATTGTTGTACAATATTTTTTTGGTGGTAGGGAATGTGAGCCTTTGAGGTATATATGACATACCCATAAGGCCACAAATAGCTTTATATACAGCTGATTTGGTCTTGAACAAACTTTCCATTTGAAATAGAAAAGAAAAATAACAAAAAATAAGTATAACTTTTGTTTGGAGAAACAAAGTTATAATTATTATGTCATTTTTGGATTCTACACCAAAAATAACCTAGGGTACACCCATAGAGTTTTATACCCAAAAATGCTTATTTCTTAAGTTATTGCAAGATTTAAGAATTTCACAGTACTAATGAAGCTTTTTTGACATTTTTTTAAAATTGTTAGATTTAAGCTTAAAAACCTTAAATTTAAAGTTGCATAAGGTTTATGCAAACTTACCAAAATTTTAGTTAAAATTGAGGTGTTGTGTATATTTACTGAATTGGCTAAGGATTTTCAATACAGGATGTAAATCCTGTGTGAGCTCAATTCAAAAGTGTTTAAGGCCATAGTATGGCTTTAAATAAATAAAAGGGCAAAATCCATGCAAAAAGGTGGGACAAAGGAAAAAGACCAAATAGAGCTGGGGTACCCAAATTTTTGGATCTGCAAGGATTCAATGGTGGTTTTCCACCTGTATTGGAGAATTTTAAACCTTATTTAAACTTTAAGATTAGACTTTGATCCAACCTTCAAGTTTAAACTGGTTTAATCCCAATTTGGATAGAAATTTCAAGCTGCCAAGGGGTAAATCCCAATATGAAAGCTTGAAATTAAAGCTTTGAGAGCTGTCAAAGCTTAACTAAGCTTAAAACTCTAAGGTTACAAGTATCAAAACCTTATCAAAAGTTAAGGTTTAGTGTGTATTACTATTTTATGGGGGAAAATAGCAATAACTTCAAAAATTCATGAAAAATCCAAATCTTAATTGATTTGCTTGAAATTTTCACACAGCTTACAACTCAATGTTATCTGTGTATAAATCAAATTTTAAGTATCTTTAATAAGCAGAATTTATTGGTAATCAGACTGTAAAATTACTCTTTTAATTACACTCAAAGAAAATTAAGATTTCTTTAAAAATTAATTAAAAATTGAGTTTAAGATATTTTTACTTGAAAATCCATTTTTAAGCTTTTCATGTTATGAACCTTAATATAGATAAACTTATTGTATATTAAAACTTAAAATAATTAACTCAAATCAGGATTCAAGTTACTTGGAGTGAAGAATAACACCAGTAACTTGAAATTGGAATTGAAAATAAGTTACCTTATTTTAAAGCATGGTTTTTCAGTTTTGACCTCAGCATGCCCTCTATATCCATTTGAGGCATGAAAGCTGCTCTGAAGACATAAAAAAAGTCTATTCATCACTGTTTTTGTCTATCAATTCAATTCAATCCAATTACATTAGACATTTAAACAGGTAAAGTTTTATTATATATCAAAACTTATTATTAAAATATTTTTTAAGTATTTTATTATTTATAAATCTTAAATTAAAGAATTGAAATCATAGAAATTATATTATTTTTCTAATCACCAATAATATATTTTATTTTATAAAATTATTGTCTTTAAAATATCTTTTAAGATCCAGAAATTCCTCTTAAAAACTCTTTAATCATATTTTTTATTATGAAAAGTTGTTTCATATTTTAAAATATTTATTTTTGTCATTCTTTTAACCTATAATAATTATTTAATATAATAACTGTTGTATTTGACTTATTGTATTAAATATATATTATAAGTAAGTTTTTCTTTAAAATTCTATGTCTTTTTTTATATATTATTAGTCTTTTTATATAGAATTTTTCTATAAGAATTATATCTGCACAGTATGTGTTATGATTTCCTTTTATAAATAATATTTATATTATTTCTAAGTGGTTAAATATTTATATTTTCCATGTGTAATTGTCTCATTAAGAGCTTTACACTTCTTATTGTTATAACTGTCAGTGACTATAACAATAATAGAATAATTATCAATATTTTCTTTTATTATTATATTATATAATAATAATTGAATTTATTTTTTAATAATTATATTTAATTTGTGGTTATACTATTTTGATATGTTATATTTTTCTACTGAGGACAGTCATAGTACTCTTGATATTGTTACTATTATCAAAAGTTTCATAGACAAACCTTACAATGAACATCAATGTTCATTTTTTTTTTCAATAATCTCTTAAAATATTTTCTTATATAATAACTCATTTAGACATTAAAACATTGAAGAAGAATGATAAAAAAAAAAAAAAAAAAAAAAATAATTCAAGTTTTTTTTTTCAATTTATAATAAAGAATTAATTTTTTTTTTAGCTTTCAAAATATTATTTATTAATTTTTTTTTTTTTTATGAGAAAAAGAATCTCAAAATATTTTATTAATTTTTTTTTCAATAAAAAAAATAATTTTCAACTCAGGTTTAAAAAAAAAAAATATATATATATTGAAATTTTTTTTTTTTTTTTTTATTATTTTCTTTTAAGTTAATTGTTTTTCAAAGAATTTTATCATTGATCTCAACTTTAAAATTTGATTTTAAATTTGAAAAATCAAAAGATCCAACATTCTTTTTTATCTTTTGAAACTATAATTAATCATATTTATGATTATAATTAGATTGAGAAGCTTATTAATATCAAAAATAATAAAAATTTTAAAAAAACAGGTATTTTTTTTACAATTGGGTTCATTTAATGATAATTTAATATTATCAAGAGAAGTGGATAATTTTTTTTTAAATGATGTTCTTGTTAATATTCACAGTTTGATTTAATGAAGTTTTTTTTTTGACTTTATGATATCAGATGTTAAAAAATATTTGAAAGTGAATTATTTTTTGAAAATAGTAAAGGGAAATTTCATTTTATTTTATTTAAATTTTAAATTAAATATAAATTGTTTTATAATCATTAATTAGTGTTATGAAGCTAAAATTGTTTTGGAATTTATAATGAAAAAATGTTTTTGGAAAAAAAAAAGAATTTTTTCAAAGATTCCATCATTTATTATCATTTTCTCTCAGATATGAATCATTTTCATATAATCAGCTATCAGAAGAAAAATATAGGATTTCTTTAAAAATTAAATTAAGAGTTGTAAAAGCATATATGGGCAACCAAGTGTTTCTTCATTCAAATTTATATCAATAAAGCTTTAATTATTATAAATTATATATCTTCTCTACAAGCCATATTGAACATGAAAGACACATGGAAAACATATTCAAGATATATTTTTAATTGGAATTTTTTTACTTGCATATCCTGTTTATGTCTTGGAAAAATTTAGAATACTTAAAAAATAAAGGATTCATGTTTTAACATATTTTATAGCCTGGCTTGGTTCCAAATCACCCACTAGTGGGTGATCTTATGTATGGTGTATTGTTCATTAATTTTTTCTTTCAAAAAAAAATAAAAAGAAATTAAATGGCTATTTGAATCTGAAGAAAATGTATCTTTTATGAGGCCAAGAATACAATTTTTATGAAGTTTGAAGTGAAATATTTGTCTAAAATGAAAATTCAATTTTCCCTTTTATTAATAATAAAGGACATATTTTAGTCCTTTGATTCCTAACTCATTCCTTGAAAAAAGCTGTAGGGATAATTAGAGTCTCTACATTTTCTATTTGGGTAGTTTCCTAAGGTGAAAACCCTTTTAAAGAGGTGTAGGCTATCATATTCTGAGTGGGCTAATCATTATTCTTCCTATTCTGTAAGTTAAGGGAAAAAGTTTTTTTTTCATTTTTCCTGTAATAACTTTTAAAAGGGAAATCTAATTTTTTGAAAAATATCTTTTCTTCAAGTTAGACATCAGAGGATGGTACCCCAGATAGATCATAACAGATTTAAACTTCATTATGAGTCATAGGAGACTTTCAAATGTCTACATAATAGTCCTCTTCTTTTAAAATATTATGGAAATTTCTCCAAGGGCCATGGGGGGGGGTCTGGAATTATATTTAATTAAGTATCTGAAGCATTATATTATCAAAAATCAAATTATGATTCAAATAATAATAAAAAAACAAGAGGAAATTGAGGAGCTTTGTAGTCACAAATTAGTTTTTTTAAGAAATAAATTATTTAAAAAAATCAGAATTCATTAAGCAATAAGAAATGCAAAAAAAAAAAAAAAAAAAAAAAAACTCAATAAAAAAGTGAAAAACAAATGAAATAAAAGAAATATATAAAATATAACCAAAATCTTATATAAAAAGTTTTTTATTAATATTTTTAATGTTTTTTTGTTTTATTATTTTGTTTTTTTAGAAAGCAAAAATGAAAAAATAATGAAAATTTATTCATTTATTTTTTTAAGTCAAATTTTAGGTAATTATAAGTTGTTGTTTTTTATATATATATTTTGCTTTATAAAAAACTACATTTTTTTTAATGTATTGTTTAAATTAATTTTTTAAAAACTTGTATGAATTCATTTAAAAGAATAAAAATAAAAATAAAAATAAAAATAAAAGTAAAAGTAAAAAAAAAAAAAAAAATAAATAAATAAATAAAAAAAAACTCATTAAGATAATTTTTTTATTTTTTTTATTTTTTTTTTTTTTCATTTTGATATTAATATGAACATTAATATTAATATTTTATTTAAATATATATAAATTAAATCAATTCCAAAAAATAAAATGAAATGAAAAACAAAGTGTAAAGTCTTTTTATTATTATTTTTATTACTAAAAAAATAAATAAATAAAGTAGTTTCATTATTATTATTATTACTAAAAAAAACAAGAAAAGTCCTTTAATAATTTTGTTTTGAAACTTACTTTGTTGTTTTTGTTCTTTAAAAAAAAGAAAAAACTTTTATTTTGCTTTTGTTCTTTTTTGCAAAAAAACCCTTTATTTTGTTTTTGTTTTTTTTTTTTTTTTAAAAAAAATATCTTTTAATTTGATTTTTTCACAAGTCTTTTATTTTTATAAATTTTTGGTTTTCAGAGTTAAATTTGTCTATATAGTCATACAGTATTTGATTGTGGAAACCAAAACAGCAAAAACAAATGATAAGTTATTACAATCATTCAGTATTAGTTAGCAGTTGTCCCATAAAAAAACACTCTCATTTTACTCTCATAAAATGATAGATCAAGGGTTTCAGAAAACAAAAAATCCTTTCCTATAAAAAATGGATGGTATAAGTGTCTGAGCCAAAGGTTTTTGCATGTTCTCTTTT
The DNA here is from genome assembly GCA_023105745.1 of Austropuccinia psidii. Lineage (NCBI taxonomy): Eukaryota > Fungi > Basidiomycota > Pucciniomycetes > Pucciniales > Sphaerophragmiaceae > Austropuccinia > Austropuccinia psidii. Next base: position 15,927,912 of record JALGQZ010000017.1, read on the forward strand.
CTTTTGATCTAAAAAATTATATGCATAATTATATTAAAAACGAGAAATAAAGGCAATTGGATGTCAGTTTGTGTCCAAACCATACTCCATGAATACACAACTTTCGCTCAAGTCTGTCATTATCTTTCGCAGTATTTGTTCTCAAAAAAAAGGTTAAATTTGAACAAACAATCTATCATGAAAAATTCTACAGAAAAGACACATTGATATTAACTTTACAAAATATAGCATGATTAAATATTTTTACCACACGATATCAATCAATTAAAAAATGAAAGTTTATTTCGCAAATCTAATTTCTTCAATGGCGCTGCTTGTTAGAAAAAGAAAAAAGTTGAGTTTTCTTCAATTAAAAACAAAAAAGAAAATCAAATGAAATTTTTTATTAAAAAGTAAAAATCGAATAGACATATTCCAGTTAATTCAATTCTAAATTTAAGCTTTCAATTCCAATTTTAAAAAAACACTTTTCTAGTTGAATTTTCATTTGATAGTTCAAATCTTGACTTAAATCCTGATTGCTATTTGGCGAATCATGTTTTAATAATAATAAGTTCAATAGCAGTGGGTAAATTAAGTTTAAATGATTCGAAAACTTCGATCGTTTTTTTGTTCCCAAAACGAAGTCATGTTAATTTCATCCACAATACTTTCCTGCAATAGCGAAATAGGATAAAAAAAACTTTGATTAATGAACTTACAATCTCTTTTTCTAAAATACAAAACCCTTGTAAAACCTCAATCACAACTGGTGTCCATGCGGTTATATTTCTACTCTGACTTTCAGGATCTAATGTTACATAAGCTCTAATCACATCTAATCCAAGCCTGATTATTAGCTCAAAAGGAAAATAATCAATCTCCGTGGACTTCAGACCTGTACCCTGTACCCTGAAAAGTAAAAAATTCATGTTAAAACTCACGGAACAAATGCTTGTACCGTTTCAGTTCGTTTTGCTACATGATCAGGTCTTTCATCCTTGTATAATCTAAGTAGAACTTGCACTAATGTTACTGCACTACTACTTTCTTGCTTTAATAAATTGGGTAATTGCTTCATAAAGCCTATATCAAATGACAAAATTGAAATTACATTAAGGTGAACATTTTGAGGGCAGGATGTATTTATCAAAAGTTTTGACTTACCAACTTTCCACAGCCCCATCCTTAGTTCCTTATCCTCATTAAAGCGCTTAGCTAACCTGTAACTCTTGTCAACTTCAGCTAACAATCTCAATAGGGCCGCAGGTGGAATTCGCTCATAAACTTCGTTATTATTTAGTAATTCGTTTGTTGTTTCAATGAGTAATAATTGCAGAACACATTTCACAATGACTTGTCTAAACACTCGCTTTCGTTCAGCGTTCGTCATCGACATTTCGCTTCCTACTACCGCCAACCTTTCTGGATTGGTCGCCGTCGGAAGTACAGGGGTAACAAATTGTTTATCGGCCATAGGTGATAGGTTTTGCTCACCACCTTCACCTGATTCGATCCCGGGCTGTCGCAGGTTGGCATCAAATAATTGATAAGCTGTTGTGGTCCGAAATAAATTTAAAAAAGCCGATACGACTTTGTCCCAGCGTTCATCATCTAATTTATGTACATTTTTCTCCAGCAGTTGCTGTAAACAAGAGGTTCCGATCCTCGCCAGCGTATCATTCTCTGCTCAATCATAAATCTCGGTCAATAGGCCATCATCTCATGACGCAAATTTTTGATGGCAATCTTCACCTTGACAAATACACTCGCACAACAAGTCCAATAATCGATCTAACGATCTTCCCAAAGTACCAAAGTAAAAAGTGTATAAATCCACTAAATTTCTGAGCGCCTGAATCATTGTTGTTGATAGCCAAACGCTCATATCTTCATGTGCACTAAATCTTGACACGTCACTGCGAGATCTCAAGATTGCAAAGATTGGAAATAAAACTTCCTTGGAGATCGAATCCCAAAATTCATCTGGAAAAGAGTTACCATAATTCTTCAAAGTTTCGAATAAATAATCCAATGCACGTTTTCTGACTTCTAAATCTTCTCCATTCATTGTCACATCATAAAATGAAAATAGAATAGGAAACCAATACTAAATCGACTCATCAAGAAAATTAAGGTCAACCATCAGCTTTTACACAGAAGGATTTAGATTTACTAACCTTAATCATTAAATCATCCAGCGGCACGGCATCCTGAGGTGATCGCTCAGTTGATGATTGATTTAAAGGGCATTCCGAGCAATTTAACATTGCTGGGATTAAGTTCTTCAACATTTCAATACCATTCAACGAAAGCTTTTGGAATTGTGGGACTTTGCAGAAATCAGTAATACAAACCGTCAGATCGGCAAAGGATCCATAGGCCACTACCACGTTGAAATGATCTCTGTTGATTCGTTGAACAAGTTCAAAAGCTAAGGTTGGGACTCGTTCTAGAAATTGATTCATCCAAATTAGTTAGACTTTGAGCCGATTAAAAATATGATATCAAAAGCTTGATTGTCACTAGATTCACAAAGCAAATTTATTCCATTAAATTGATTTTTTGGATTTGCTTTGCTCTCACATTCTAATGAAAGCCATAAAAATTCAACTTTTTTCAAAGAGCTCAGCTCAGTTTGTAAATTTTTACTTACCAGTTGGAACTTTAGACGCGGCTGAAAATACTCCAAACATAGTCCTCCAACCTGATCTTAAATTTTCAACTCTAGCTGAAATCATTTGATTAAGACATTGTAATACCATGTCTTTAGCGTCTAAATTACTACTATGAATCATCGTGTGTTCAAAAGGTTTCAAAAAATCTTTTTGAAATTTGAAATTAGTTAATTCTTCTTTTTCTAGAAACCTCATTGCTAATTGGCGTAATGAGTCCAAAGCAAAGAAGCTAACATTCGGATTTGAATGGCAGCAAACCTGCAATCAAACACATTTCAATTCAGTAACTCTCTAGTCATTTAAAAAAAAAAAAAAAAAAAAGGACCTGATTGAAATGTTCACCAAGAATGGACCATATTTGAAACCATTCTAATCGAATACGTCCCATGTTGTAATATGAAATCTCAACCAATTTTTGGAGACAAAACGTTCTGGGATTTCCTGAAAGACCGGAAGCTTGAATTTCTTCCCATGAGACAGTGCTCAAGGCTTTAACAAAGTCAACGATCGCAGTCTAATTTAATCAACTCAAATCAGCTTCTGTAGAAGTCTGCTCCAAATCTTCACATTTTAACGCTTGTGTAAATTACTGACACCAGATAAAGAGCTACTGGATGAAAACACCATATCCGCAGCATAAGTTATGTGACTTGCTCCAGCCGCACCAGTAACCTCATCAGATGGCTTGATATTTTTAGATTTAGTCAACGTTTTGCTTGTAGAGCTTTCAAAACGGCAAAGAAAACATGAAAGGTTAAATCGATTATCTTGAAAAAAATAAAATAAAAAAGATTATGTTTTAAGTCTCTGAGAATTCTCACCTACGACGCCTGAGTTGACTTTCAGTCCCTATGTCAACACCTTGAGAGATTAATTGAAATCTTTCCAGTTGACTAACACAAGCTAAGACTTCCTTCCAAGATGTTTTTAAATAGTTTCCGTCTATCATGGCTACATCCAATAACGTCTTAATCGCTTCAACATTTTTTGGTTTCATCTCGCCTAAATTATTTAAGAAGGTAAACTTTGCGAGAGTTGTCACAAACGCGTTCCGTTCCAGCTCTAAATCGAATAAGCAGACAATCTTAATAGCTTGCTTGAACCCATTAAGGGAAAGAGTAATCATATCTAGTTGATCTGAGTTTTGTAATGGATCTGAAAGACCAGCAAGTAATGGCATCCAGACTACTTGAAACATTGGCCTGACATGTTCAAAATGAGAAGCTTCAAAAAATTGATCACTGATATTCGAGTTTCTTTGTCTCTGCCCCTTTGACAACGTTCTAAATAAAATCTATAAAGCAGAAGATTAATATGAAAGTTAAAAGCAAAGTAATGTTGGGACTTTAAGAATCCTTTGAGATTTTCAGGTTTATTTCAACTTACTTCAGTTTTATTAGCCATTCCAGTTGATTGTAAAACATACGCCTCTTTCTGCAAATCCCTTCCAACTGTAGCGATACTACCGGCTAAACCAGTTGGTACATGTTGTACACCAATAGCAGCCTCTACTTCGTCTTTCATCCGAATTTCATCTGCGATAATTTCATCATATAGAGCTGATAAGTATTCTTCGGGTAAATCCGAACCTTGATTGATGCCTCGATTGTTACGCAAAAACTCTTTTTTTGTCATCCGGTTTTTGACTTGAGGACTGTGAGCATCCGTATTTAACATAATAATCGAAAAAGCCAAAACGTATGCCGTTTCTAAAATGTACAATCAACAAACAAAAAAACTTATTTAGTAATAGCTTAACAGCAATTTGAATTACAAACTATTTTCTTTGACTTTTGAAAAATGTATACTAACCTGCATTAGCCAAAGTTTCAGGATTCCCCTGATAATATCTTTCAGCAAATTTTAGCATAAACCTATCAATTTTCTGAGCTTCGCCTGGTAATCTGAAAGCTTGTAAAAAATTTCTCATGGCTTCTGTAAACTTCATGTTGGTAAAATCCATAAAATCTATAAATGCATGCATTGTTTCTACATTGTCAGGATCGCTGCAATGACAAATCAAAGTGTATTTTAAAGAAGTAACAAAAAAGGAATATGCTATTTGTCAATTTCTTGATCCTTTGGACCTGATTGTTTTTTGACTAACCCTTCACCCAAGTATTCTCCTATCATAGCTTTACTTAGACCATCAGCTGTCAATAAGAACCTAGCTACATCTCTGGGCTTTGAACTACGAATGAATCCGTTGGCAGTTAAGAACTTAATACCACGTTTGGGTTTAAAATTAAATTGTTTAATTCCTTCAATCAAGGTTGTCTTTTGGTTTTTCGCAGTTTGAAATCTGCTGGGGTCATCGTTTGGTTCTCGATCACTGGTTAAATTGGTCTCAGCGCCAGTGGAAGGTTTAGTTATTGTGGGTGTTTCTTGAGATTGTGGATCGGCCTCGGAAAATGAAATGCTGGAAGTTGACGGCCTTGCAGATCGTTGATGAGAAGAGGATGCTCGATTTCCAAGACCAGAAGGAATTGCAAGCGAATTTGAAGCGTTTGAAGAGATTGTGCCTTTACCAGCCCAAGCGACCAATGATTGCAAAGCTGCGACTAGACATTCCAAGCTTTGACGCTTGAGTTGACCCTCAACGGATTGATGAGAATAAGATGTTGAGTCTGCCATCCCCTGAGTCATTGAAGTTGTACTAAGTGATGGTGGAATGGAAGCTGCCAGAGCAGAGGAAATGTTATTGTTTAAATGTCCGATTCCCGGAGCATTTGGGGAGCCAACCAACTCCACAGATTGTGAAGTTGTGGTTGAGGTAGTATATTGAGTAGTTACCAACTTTGAGACAATGTTCATGAAACGCTCATAAATATTACCGAGTGATGTTCGATCACAATCATAGTTTAGATAAACTTCCACCAAGGCTTGAGGATCATGAAATAACCTGCCAAGTGCAGTGAGTAAGATAGACTTTTGCTTGACTGTTGAGTTGCGCATTTCCAAGATTGGCAAAAAGATCTCATTCAACAAGACCTCAATTTCTTTCTAATGCAGAATAAACCAGTTAGAATTTGTTTTCAAAAAAAACCTCAGTGGAAAGAGTGAAGAGGGAAGAGGATTTCTTTGGTGAAAAAAGATTAAGTCACCTTAAGTTTAGTTCTCATACCACTAAGAACTTTCCAAAAGATCTCACAGCTAAGTTCAAACACGCTTAACACTGAACTGATGGCATTCCTGCTTAAGCTGAGGCAAAGATACTGTTTGATGGCTTGAATAAATGGTGTTTGATCACGCGTAGTAGATGATATGATGACAACGTTCGGATCAATAAAGACGGCCAGATTGGTGTTTAAAATGCTCAAGATAAGATGAAGCGAAAGCAACTTGGAGCGCATCGCATGTGACTTCAAATCTTTCTCACTAGTTGAAGGTTAATTTGTCACTGGAAATATTATAAATGGATTGAAAACATTATTAAGGATTAGAGCTCACCTATCAGCTGGAATAGGTTTCATGGAAAGTTTACATAGAGCCCTAAAGACTAGAAAGGCATCTTTGGCATAATATTCTTGTAAGTTCATTAGTCCGGCATTACCCAGTCCATCACGATCTGAAACACCATCGAATGAGTTACGTTTCTCGAAAGATTCCCTATAATGACCAAAACATGAAGATGATTAGAGCTGAGTTTAAAAACAATATGAAACAAAAGGAAAATAGATGAATTTAGCTAACAGAGTGACTTGAGGGTCTTCTTTGGCACTTTGGCCACCCTTTTGTTTTAAATCATTTTGATCGGTTGAAGTTGGGGATAAGTGTTTAGTTGGACTTTCAGGATGGGGATCATGATTAATTTGATTTTGAGGAGATTTTGATTTTTGATGAAGAGTTGAGTTGGGACTATCGATTTGAGAAGATTGATGAAGAGTCTGAGAGTTTGTACCATTTTGATTGGGAGTCAAGATCTTAAGAAACGGTTCTGAGGTCAATTCGATTCTACCAAAGACATGGCCAACGATTTGAGTTAAAGCGCCTTGAGCTACGGCTTGATTGGTTGGGCTCTTGCTTAACAAGAAGATATTGTAGACAGTTCTAACGGCTCTTAGCAGACTGCTCTGATGAACTTGAAGGGTTTGATTAGGAGGTGTGACGGGAGTCAATACAAGTGCCAAGAGTGCCTTGATGATTTGTAATTGAACAGGTTCAGGACAAGAGAGATCGACAAAACAATCGCAAATGATTGTAGTGACTTGATCGCCTAATTCAATACAAGGAGATAAACTTGAGGGTGAGTTTTGATCAGGTTGATCTTGGTGATTTTCTTGATGGTTTATGATTGAATTTTGATTTGATAATTTGAATAAATTATAAGATATTAATTTACCGATACAATCGAGGGCGGTTACCATCAAGACAGAAGAATCAGTTTGACAAGCCAACTTTAAAGGTTTCAAGATGATTTGAGCTTGTTGATCTGTAGTTAGACATGGTTTATTTTTGTCACCAATGATTGAATTTGATTTGAAAAGATCTAGAGCAGCGTTTGTAGCCTCATTCAAATTAGGATTTTTCTTGGATTCTTTTGAATCGAGGATGGATTGAAGTGAAGAGATGATCAAGACGGCTGAATGAGAATGACTAGTTTGATTTGATAGATTAGTTTGAACGGTTGAAGCAGATGAAACGGTTGTTGATCTATCCTTTGATTGATTGGATTTTGATTCTGTTGGAAATTGAGATTGATTATTAATAGATGAATTTGATGGGATAGTTTGATGTAAGGTTGAATTCTTTAGATTTGCTGAAGCAGGAGTTAAAGGAAGAGGAATCTGGGATACGATATGCAAATCAGGTAGATTGATTTCTTGATGGATAGAATTTTTTGGGTTTTGATTTTGATTTAAAGGTAGATCGATTGAGTAAGAAGGAGATGGTGGAAATGGAGATTGGGTAGTTGAAAGTGAATTTGATTGATTAGTTGAATCCAAAGTGACTTCCTGAAAGTTATCTTGACTGATAGTTTGATTGATTTGAATAGGTTGTGAGATTGAATGAGAAGTGGTGAGATCGTGAGCAGTAGGAGTAGAAATTATTTGATTGATATCTTGATCGATCACCACAGGATTTTGATCTGAAGGATTGAAGTTATTAGAATCTTCTTGAGTGGATTGATTGGTAGGATTCATGACGATCTCATCAAGACCAAAACTTGAGATTCTTGAAAAATTTCGATTTCGATTTCGATTTCGATTTCGATTTTGATTTTGATTTGAGATTTCGATTTCGATTTGAGATTTTGATTTCGATTTGAGATTTTAGCTTTTTTGATGTTAAAATTAAAAAAAAATTGTAGCCAAGTCTCTGTTAAAAAATTATTGGCTGAGCAATTGAATTGAATTCAAAAAAATTAAATGAAAACCTTTCAAAGGAATTTCAAATTAATTAAATCTTAACAAAACCAAAGATGAAAGAAATTTTGTTCGGCTTGAGATTGTACTAAAATAATTTGAGTTCAAATTAAAAACTTATTTTTTATTTCTAAAATTATTTATTTAATCATAAAATTCAGTTTTAATAAATTTTAAATTCTCTCATCAATCAAACCTGGCTACTTCTTAATAAAATTCATCTTAACATTTGATCTTTAGAATTTCCTTCTAGATTTAATACTTCAACATTCATTAGCAAAATCATCAAATCTTAGTCAAATTGAGTACTAACTTTAACTTATTATCAATAGATCTTTAAACTATGGAGTTTAAAATTAGATATTAAAGCTGAGTCCAAACTTTTATTAAATGAATATTTAATATGAACCCAAGAGTTTCTTTATTCTATCTTGATAGAATTCAATAAGATAAAGAAAACATTCAAGATTCATTCATCAATCTTTCTCATAATTTAATTTAATTTTCTACTGGAATAAATAATTTTTTAATAAAATTTAGTTTTAAAGATTAAATTTCTTATTTTTCTTCTCTCTTATTGAAGTAAGTCTAAGTTAATTGGAATTCTTTAGATATTTCTTAAAAATGTATAAATATATATGTTTTTAATTTAAAATTTCTATTAGTTTTTTGTCTCAAAAATGTAATTTTATGATTCATGTAAGATTTCTCTATGAAAATCTTGAAAATATTACCATTAATCAAGAGTAATATTACTGTTCTTATGAAATTTAATAAAGAAATTTATTTTAACCAAAAATAACTAAATAAATTCTTAATTATCTCTTTTACTTGTTATAAACTACTAGTGATTATAACAATAATCAGTAATTTCCTACTAGGATCAATTAAAAGAAGATTTAATAATAAAAATTCTTATTGAAATAATATGAAGTTATTTTAATTGATAATTATCTCATTCAAGAGTAATTTATTAAAAATTCTTGAATAAAACTACAATAATTAGAGAAAAAAAAATATGAATTTAATTAATTACTCACCATTATCCCAAATAGACCTCTGAAAGTTTTGTAAAAGTGATTTTATTGATTATTTGTGATTTGAAGAATCAAAAGTTGACATAAAGCAGTAAAACAAAAATTATAGCCAAAATACTATTGTAAACAGTAATATTCTTTTATTTTATGTCCTTCTGGTTGATTTAAAAAGATAAAAATGCTTAATAACTATTAATAACTAATACTTACTGATTTTATTAAATATTTGATGATTTTACTGAATGATGATGAATAATTCTAGGGGGAAAAACAGAAATAATAAGTCTTTACTAAGTCTAAAACAGCTCACAGGGGCATTCAATGGATCTTTCTGGAAAACTAATTAGCAAAAAAAAACCTTATTTTGATTAATTATTACATGAATTTTTGTTAGACAAGATTATAATAATTACTTAATCAATTAATTTCATGTGGCTACCAATCAGTTTATTGTTAATAAATAACAAGGTTACCTGAGTGAATCTTCTTTAATTTAAAAATAAACATTGTTTTAAAAAAGTTTTAACTTTTATTTGGAATCAAAAATGGACTGTAAGTAAATATTTTTATTTTCATTATTAATTTATAATTATCTTTTGTTTTGATGTGGATTATCCCTTTCTCTAGTGGCCCTTGAATTTTTAGATGTATTAATGAATAATTGTGGTTTTCATGATTTTTTGAAACTTTAACTAATTTTCTATGTGATGCAAGTAAATGGTAGCTATAGCAGGTTTCCATAACGTAATTCCATTGATACTAGTCCCAAAAGGGTTCTAATTTCTCTTTTGTTGATTATCTATGAAAAATAATTAATAATGGAAATTTTTAAAGGAGTCATCCTTTCTGATTACCTCCTTGTCATGTCATAATAGCAGCTTATTCCCTGTTTTCTCATGACTTAATGGCACTTAGCCTTATGAAAAAGGTTCTAAAAAGTTCTTTTTTAACTAATTAATTCAATATCAGTCATTTATCCAAGTTATGGGACTGTATAGGAATCAGAGGTCACAGAAAATGAGGTAACCTGGTGCTCTTTGATGTCTTTTCCCCCCTTGGAAATTTCTATTATTTTGGAATGAAAATTAAACAAACAAAGAATTTACACAAATATTTTATGTGGTAACAATTATGAAGTGTTGAAGTATTTTCTTTATCATCACCTCATATATTCAATTCAAGCTTATACACCTCATGGAGTGCCCTAGGTGATCTTCTGTGTAGAATCAAAATCTGGCCTTAAAGTGATTGATTTACTTACTCACAAAAAGCTATTCATATTTTTCTATATAAGAAATAATGAATTTTGGATATATAGATGACTTATTGGTTAAGTATATTCCAGAAATTATTTATATAACAATTTTGGCCTATTTGGGTATGTAAAAAATACATTCATGCTCAAAGTTTAGTATTTGAATAAATTCCTAGAAAATTAAATCATTCAAAAAATGAGATTTAGAAAAATTGTTTTAATTGAAATTTTGAAAAATAATCAAATTATAATGATAGAAATTTATTAAAAATGAATAGAAAAATCTATCAAATAAAAAATTTCAAAAAAAATTAACATAAAAAAATATATCTTCTAAAGCAATAATAAATCTATGAAAAAAAGTCATGATTAAAATTTACCATGGTGATGTTTCTCATTTACAAACTCTGATCAAACTTAATTCAAAATATTGTTATATTTTTTTTCTGAAAAATGAAATAATTTTAATTTATTTTTTTCAATTTTACTTATGGAAAAAAAATGATAAAATTACTCAAATTAGAAATTAAAAAAAATAAAAGTAATATTAATTCTACTAATTGAGAAATGAACTTGAAATTGAATTTTATTTATATTTTGTTTTTATTGTACTTGAGAATTTCCACATGTTTTAATTAAATCTATTAACCTCTGGAATTTCAATATATCCACCAAAATTCATGAAATAATCTTCTGGTTACTATATCCAGAATGAGCATCATGGTCTGCCAAAATAGTCTCTGATGTTTGAAAGAAACATATGGATTAATTTTGTTAATTTTGACTTAAATATTGATTAAGAATTTAAAGTTAGGAAAAATTGGAATTAATAATTTAATTTTGATTTTTTTGTTTAATATGATAGTTTTTTGTTTTATAAAATTTTTTAATCTACAGTAGAGCTTCTCCTAAGCCATATGTGCTGGTGCACACCATTTGGAATGGCATAGGGGAGTTCATAGGACATAGGAGACCATCTTGTGAACCATTTCCTAAACCCATATATCTAGATTTCACTAAATATGTATGGAAAATTTGTAAAGCCATATCATAAACACATACGTTTTACCATAAAATTTCACTAAATTTTATGAAATATGAAATTTATCAAAAAGAAACAGAGTAATGTACAAAATCTCTCAGATTTAAACAAACTTTTTTCATAATTAAATAAAAATAAAAACTTCATTTTAGATTAAGCTAGTCTAGCAATGACAATTTCTTGCAAGACCTGAAGGCTTTCAATTCAACATCCATAAGGTAGTAATAAATAATTATCTGCTTACTTTGTTGATTCAGAATCTGCCTAAGTTAAGACCAAGGATATAGCCTAGCACTTCAGCTAATGAGGTAAGGGGTAGTATTGGTTTGTTGATGGTGTTTTATTCTAGCTCTTGATTGATTGGTGAATTTCCCTAAAATATTTCAGATGTTGAGAGGTAGTTGAATTAATTTTCTCTTAATGGTTCCAACATTTTCAGAATTTAAATTTGGTTATGGCTGCTTATTAGCCCAAAATCTTGTAAATAATTACCTTATTCTTAAAGTTAACTCCCTGCAGTAGCCACTCCAAGATTATCTGTTATTATATTTTTATTATCCCAGAAATTGCATTTCAATCCAGGTGGTATAAGCACATCACACATAGCTGGTAAAAACTGTAAATCTTATTGTCTTTTAAAACAATGTTTAAATACAAAATAGCCCGTGGGATTAGGGTTTTCCAGTATTAATATTTAAAAGCTTGTATTATTCCAGAATCCATAGGTTGCACATGAGGAGTGACATTTGGCTGAAAAAATAATGAGTTTGATATTGGAAAAGATTTTTCTTGGGGTATCATGCCCCTTAAAATTATCCAAGAGTCAAGAGATCTTCTGATTTTCACCTCTTAGCTTATTGTTTCCAAGATATGATACATTTTTGGAAAATATGGCCTTTAATCCATGCCTGGGAGCTGCTATAGTACTGATAGCCATTCTGAAAACAAAAATTCTTGTTTAATAAACATTGCCTTTTATGATTTCCAATATAAAGTAATGGTAGCTTATCCATACCTGTAGAATCATAGGTCAGCTCAAACAAATTGCATAAATCCAAGACACCCTTTCTTTGATTTATGCCATTTTTTTGAGTCTAAGATAGACCCTTATTGGGTAGGATATTAGGAGAATTGTTAAATTAAAAAATAAACCACCAAAATATGGAATACACTATTTAGGATACAAAGAAAGGTCGTACACATAGAAAGGACCAGTTTTATCCATTTTTAATATGTTTGAGGAATCAAAATCACTTAAAGTTGGTATGAGGTGTTCAATTTCACTTTTACATAAGCTGAATTGGTGAACCTACTTCCACCACGCTTCTTATGATCTTCTAGTCTGTTTCAATTCTGGAAGAAATCCAAAAAACCATGTGATAGGCGCAGCCAGTTTCTTTTTGAGACACCCAATAGTCTTGTAAAATCTTTTCATTTTACTTTTAAGACATATCCAGTGATGATCATGTTATTTTGTATTGTTTTTTTTGAATCCATTCAAGCATCTCTTCAACTTTGTCATGTTTCACTGGTATGACTCAATCATAATCTTTCAGATTTTTGAGATAATGGTTTTTGAAAGTGTCCATTTCTTCTTTTAACCATGAAGAGATATGTGACTGTTTAGGACCTAATTTTGGATACATTTCTTTGAAATATTCTTCTGTAACTTTTTAGTCCTTTCAATTTTGGTGATTACAATTGATAATTCCAAGACTTTGGGATAATTTTTCAATCCAATTTCTCTCATTTTAGTGGATTGGTTTGGCTCTTTTATTTTGTTTTATCAGGTCCATGAAATACAATTTTTTTTTCTGTTAGATAGAACTGGTGATCTGAATATTTCTCCCATTTTCAAACAAACATTTTATTGCCTTAAGATTAATATGTGAAATCTCAATTTCTTGTTTTCCATTGTCATAATATCAACTAAATTCTGAAAAATGACATTTTCTTCAGTTAAGCTCTAATTATTGTCAGTCTTCTCTTCCTCTTGAGGGGTAATTAATTTCAAAAATTAATTCAGTACTTTTATTTTAAATACTTTTTTCCAAGATTTGAAGAATTATTTTGAATTTTTTCAGTTTGATTTATTTCATAATTTTTTTCAGGAGAGACATACAGTTGAGGGGCTAGAACCTTTGTAAAAGAAATTATATTGTAATACTTTTTGGCATACGCTGGTTAAAAAGGAGTACCAGAAAATTTTAAAAGAGAAGACATGGTGGGATGGGGTAGAATAGAGAATATTAGAAAAAAATTGAAATCTAATTAAAACCTACAATAGGGACATGACCCAAGAGAGGCTATTTAAACTTTTGTGGACAGGTATGGAATGGGTTATTACATTCTATAGGTTTATGGCCTTAGGAAAAAAATTAATAATTCACAGTGAAAGTTGTCCCATTTTTCCATGGCTTTTGTGGGGTATGTCATTGGAGAAGCTCTATTGTAAAAGTGTGTTTAAGTAATTTATTTTTTTTAAAAAAATATTGATTTGTATCAGATTTTGATTAATTGAATATAGAAATAAAGAATTTAATCTCAAAAATTCAATAATAATGTTTGAAAATCTTTTTTTTAAAAAAATGTAATACAATTTGAAGTTAATTAAATATATCCAATAATTTGGATGGCTTCCCCTTTTTGATAATTGAAGAAACGTATTGGGGAATTTATGTAAGCCACCTTATGTGAACTGAAAAAATACGGTAAACTAAAATAAGGGGTCTTTTTTCCAATTTCAATTGAAAATTGAGTCAAATAATAATGAAAAATATATTTCCTCCCCCCAAAAGACAAACCAGGTTTTATTTTTTGAATTACTTGAGATTTTGTTGTGATGTTTTTTAACTTGAAGGCTCCTCATATATTGATAAAACTTCATTAAAAATCCTTTCTGAGCCATTTTCCCCCCTTCTCTTTTTTTTATTCCCTCAAAAAAATATTTCTTGAAACCTATATGAAATTTAATTTCAAATTTTTGATTCCACTTAAGATATTTAGAGAATGTCTCAAGGGATTTAGGGTATTATTCCAGAACCTAAGGTTCTAAAATGTCTCACAATAGGGTTAAAATATGTTTTAAATATCTGGAAAGAATATTTTGAAAGTAAAAAGGCCTAGTTCAAAGAATTTAGACTTCCCTCTTAGACAATATTCCATGAAATATTCCAAAAAAATACACTTGGACACTCAAAATTCCAAGATACAAACATACTAAACAGAATAGTAAAAATATGCTGACTCAGGAATAATTGAAGAAGCTTTCTCCTCAAGAAAAATTTCAAATAATAGTACTTTCCTCAGACCATGTCCTAAGAGGAAATGTTAAAGCTCAACTTTGTGGTCAAACATTTCCTGGAAGGCCAATAACTATTAATAATGTTCAAAATAATGAAAAAAACATCAGGAAGGAATAGTTTCAAGGAAGAAATACCATTTAATCTATAATTGACACCTTGTATCAATAAAATGACTTGTGGTCAAGTCAAAGAGACTCAAATAGCCATATTAAATATCAATTTTTATTAATCCCATGGCTGTCACATTACTTAAAGATTTTGAAAAATATACCCTCATGGAATTTAGTTAGAAATAAAACAAGTATGAAAAACTTTCCTTCCATATTTTTTGTTTATTATAAAATTGTGGTCTATTTGTCAGCCTGTGACTCAAAACCAGAGCACAAGCATGACAGCCAAATACCATAAACCAATGGTAAAGCCAAGATACCACCAAAACATGGAGCTGAGAAAAATTGACTCAAAAGGTACCAAAAGAAAGAGGAAACTAACCTATTTCCAAACATACTAGTCCCATCATCATAGGACAAAGAACAACAAAGTTATTCCTGCTCAAAGTTGTTGCTGATCATAAACCTTAATTTTCACCTCTCATATGAAATGCAGAGGAAGAGGTTTAACCAAAGAACATGGGTATTTAAATTGAAGCTCTAGGACCAGGATATTCAATGGTACTAGCCAAACCGAGCTAACACCA
The DNA here is from genome assembly GCA_023105745.1 of Austropuccinia psidii. Taxonomy (NCBI): domain Eukaryota; kingdom Fungi; phylum Basidiomycota; class Pucciniomycetes; order Pucciniales; family Sphaerophragmiaceae; genus Austropuccinia; species Austropuccinia psidii. The sequence continues at coordinate 15,943,271 of JALGQZ010000017.1, forward strand.
AAAATACCAAAGTTATGGCCAAAATGAGGTCAAATAAGGGTGAACAAAATATTCACCTCTCATCTAATTTCTACAATTTTAGTTTAAGATAATTTAAGTGGGGTTTATTTGGAAAGAGCTCAATAAGGGCTATCTTATGGTACCCTTCATTTCTCCATATCTCATCTAGAACAAAAGTTATGGGGAAAACAAGCTCCATACAGATATTGAGAAAATCATATGTCTGAATAACAAAAGTTTTACCTGGCATAAATTTGCCATATTGAATGTTACCCATACCAAATGAGGTACCATTGTGTATATCTCATCCTGGGCTACACAATGAACCAACTTTGAGCTCAATATCTCAAAAACTGACAAATTTATAGCAGATTTAAGGTTAAAATCCCACAATTGGGCCAATACACCTCTACTGTGGGATAATATCCCACAGCTATGATTATTAGGTGTCAAATAGACAAAGAAGCATGTTTATAATTTAATACCTCATAGTTCATTCAATACTGGGGTCCCATAAATGTTCTGTACAGCATTCTGCGCGTCATACACATCAGAAGAGGGCTGTGTGGTCCCCAGATGAAAATTTTCACCCTGTATTGGTGAAAACTGCCCAGATGTGGTTTAAAAGCCAAATCTGAGCCCAATAAACTGTATAAAGGCTTTGTGGAAACCACAAGCCAGTACTTTGAAGTGAAAAACTCTTCACTTCCTCTATGTGGATGGTCTAGAGGGCAATTCCACCCCATTTTAGGATAAAACAAGGCCTTCTATCCACCAGAAAAGGTTTCCTCATCCTTCTATTGAATTCCTACATAGTACAACTTTCAAAAAACAGTTATACTCTTCAAAATAATCAGGTATAATTCTATTTTCAATTATTGTAGACTTTATTATAATAATCCAATTGGTAAAGCTGCACCCAGGGCTTTCAACAGGGTTCACCACCACTAAATCTTTTAGTAAATCCCTAATTATCAATTAAAACCCTTTTATTATCAATCTATCCATGTAACAGTCATAGTTAAAGTTGCATATACTATTGTATCACTTTATCATAGACTCAGTCTGACACTATTTTACATACTCAAATAGGAAAAAGTCCTAAGTCATATTTATATTAGAAACTCATCATTTTATACAAAGAAAAACATTAATAGCTTCTTTTTGATGAGTAAGTTGATAGATTAAAGGAAAAATTTCAATTCAAGAACAAATTCAAAATATGGGTTATCCATAAGATCTATAGCTAAAGAGAATAGCTATATGAGATTTTGAAATGGGAAAAAATTGAACATCTCATCATCAATATCACATAAAATAATTGAGAAAATTTTTATTTTTTTGAATTTTAATATAAAAATTATGGTATTTTGAAGAAGATCATTTTGTATGTACACTGGTATTTGCTTTAGGAATTTTTTTTAATTTTGAAATCAATTTAATGGTAATTAAGGATTTGATTTAGCCATAATAGATGATACTATTAAGGGTAGAAGTAATAATTTTCATGTAAGAATAGCTAAGGGGTACAAAGGATATCAAATAAAGCCAGGTTAAAACAAATTATGAGGCCTTTTGTTTGTAGACAAAATCAAAGAATTCTCCAATTTACTTCAATGACTCAAAGAAGAAATAGCAAATAAGCTGCTGTTCTGACATCCCAAAGAGGTAATGAGAGCCTCCAAATCCTCCCAGAATGTCAATTCTCAATTATATTTTATCAATATAGAGAAAAATTATTAATTAAGCTGTTTTGGACTAATATTACTGGAATTAACTTACAGAAACAGGCAGTCTGTTATGTTTCCTGTAACCTGCCTTATGTATAAAATTAGGTAAAACTTCAAAAATACATTCCAAATGTAATATTTGATTAGTAAGCTTAGAGATCTATGGAAAGATAGAAAAAGTAAAATTATTTAGCTAAAAATAAAAATATTATGATTTCATAATATTCATCAAAAGATCTACTTAAACTCCATTTTTTATGATTCAATGTTAAATTCTGAATATACAAAAATTCACAAAAGCTACAACATTAAATAAGACTTCAAATTAAATTTATACACATTTAAAAAATAATATTCTATAGAAATAAAATCATTTTTAAGTAATAAATTCATTATTTATTAATCATAAATTGGTTGGTAACCATATAAGATCACATAAATAAATATTTAAGATAATGTTACATAACAAAAAAATGACTTGTTCATGAAGAAAATGATTAAATTGATTTAAAATGAGTTTATTTTCCATTTAAATTCCCTTAATTAATCTTTCAGCCATTGAAAGTTTCAAAAGGAGACTTTGGTTTCTATACTCCCTAATATTCATCATTATAACTCATTTAATTAGTTATTTCTTCAATATAATATTCTTCATTATCTATAGCATTATTTTGGAGATTTTTATTTTTCAAACACTACATAAAAGTGTAAAATCAAAGAATATTACTATTTTAAGTATTTATGTAAATGAATTTTTTACATTTCTGATATTTTATCTACTTTTCATTGTTTAAGTAAACTCTTACAAGGAATTTTCAAGTCTTAATTTGAGTAATGATGAATGTTTTTCCTTTTATTCTGAGAGTTTTTTCTCCAAATTCCATATTTTTCTTCAAGAATTAATCATATTTACACTTTAGAAATATTATTATAAAGCCAAAAAGATCATATTTTTTGATAAGAATTTTTCTTATTAAATACTTCTTTTAGTTGATTCTTATGGAGAATGATTTATCACTGTTTTATACTAAGTAATATATAAAAAGGGAAGGAAATAATTGAATTATTAATTACTTATTCGCTGTGCGGAGTAATTTTCTATTATATTTCTAATTAGAAAATTCATATGACTCTTTATTAATAGTAATATCATAAAGAGTATCATTCTCAAATATTAAGTTTTCAGATAGAACATCACAACATTAACCAGTATCCTTTGTTTTTCTTGAAAAGGAAACTTTAATAATCTCATAATCTGTCTCTAAAAATATACAGTGATCATACCAAAGATAAAAAAAAATCAGAATTCCACAAGTAATTGCGATTGATAGATATTTAGCCTTAATGAATAGTTTTCAAAACTCTTACAAGATACCAAAATCATGTCAAGATTGTGGTACACTTACTCAGACATTTTGGAATACTATATTAAGGGTGTGAGCCTGTGAGGTATGTTTAACATACCCATAAGGCCACAAATGATTTTATAAACAATTAAATTTGTCTTAAACAGACTTTTTAGTTGAATTTAAAATAAAAAATAATAAAAAATAAGTATAACTTTTTTTTGGATAAACAAAGTTATAATTATTATGTCATTTTTGGATTCTACACCAAAAATAACCTAGGGTACACCCATAGAGTGTTATACCCAAAAACACTTATTTCTTGTGTTATTAGAAGATTTAAGAATCTCACAGTACTAATGTAACTTCTTAACATTTTTTTAAAATTGTTAAATTTAAGCTTAATTAAGCTTAAATTTAAAGTTACATAAGGTTTATGCAACTTTACCAAAATTTTAGTTAAAATTAAGGTGTGGTGTATATTTACTGAATTGGCTAAGGATTTGCCATACAGAATGTAAATCCTGCGTGAGCTCAATTTAAAAGGGTTTAAGGCCATAGTATGGCTTTAAATAAATAAAAGGGCAAAATCCACGCAAAAAGGTGGGACAAAGGAAAAAGACCAAATAGAGCTGGGGTACCCAACTTTTTGGATCTGCAAGGATTCAATTAAGGTTGTCCACCTGTATTGGAGGATTTTCAACCTTATTTAAACTTTAAGATTAGACTTTGATCCAACCTTAAGGTTTAAACTGGTTTTATCCTAAATTGGACAGGAATTTCAAGCTGCCAAGAGGGTAAATCCCAATAAGCAGGCTTGGAATCAAGGTTTTAAGAACTGTCAAAGCTTAATAAAGCTTAAAAAGCTTAAATAAGCTTAAAACTTTAAGGTTTCAATCATCAAAACCTTATCAAAACTTAAGGTTTTGTGTGTATTGCTATTTTACATGGAAAAATAGTAATAACTTCAAAAATTCATTAAAAATCCAAATCTTAATGGATTTGCTTGAAAATTTCACACAGCTTAGAATTTAATATTATCAATATATAAATTAAATTTTAAGTATCTTTTATTAATAAGTTTCCTGGGTAATTAGCCTGGAAAATTACTTTTTTAATTAAGCTTAAAGAAAATTATGATTTCTTTAAAAATTAATTAAAAATTCAGTTTAAGAGATTTCTGCTTGAAACTCTGATTTTATGTTGTTCATGTGATGAACTTTAATATAAATAAACTTATTTTATATTAAAACTTAAAATAATTAAACTAAATGAGGATTAAAGTTACTTGGAGTTAAGAATAACACTGGTAACTTTAAATTGGAAGTAAAAATAAGTTGCCTTAAGTTAAGAACTTAATTTTTAAGCATGGTTTTTCAGTTTTGACCTGAGCACGCCCTCTACATCCATTATGAATCATGAGAGCTGCTCTGTAGACATAAAAAGAGTCTTTTCATCACTGTTTTTGTCCATCATTCATAATCAATCCAATCATATTAGACATTTAAACAGGTAAAGTTTTATTAAATATAAAATCTTATTATTAAAAGTAATTCTTAAGTTATTTTTATTCTTTATTTATTAAATTAAAGAATTGAAGTCATAGAATTCAGATTATTGTTGTAATCATCTATAATAACTTTTATTATATAAAATTATCATCTTAAATATCTTTTAAAATCCACAAATTCCTCTCAAAAACTCTTTAATCATAAATTTTAGTATAAAAAGTTGTTTTATCTTTGATTTTATTGATTTTTGGCGTGTTTTTAACTTATAATCATTATTTAATATAATAACTGTTGTTTTATAACTTGTTGTATTAAATAAATATTATAAGTAAGTTTTCTTTAAAGTTCTATATTTTTTTTATCTATTATTAGTTTTTTTATATAGAATTTTATTCTATAAAGAATTATTTCTGCACAGTGTATGATTAATTCTTTTTTTATAAATAATATTTATATTATTTATAAGTGGTTAATATTCTTATTTTCCACGTGTAATTGTCTCATTAAGAGCTTTACACTTCCTATTGTTATAACTGTCAGTGACTATAACAATAATAGAATAATTATAATTTATTATAATTATTATATTTTTTTTTATTATTATATTTTTATAATAATAATTAAATTTATTTTTTAATTATATTTAAATTTGTGGTTATAATATTTCATTATATTATATTTTTCTACTGAGGACAGTCATAGTACTCTTGATATTGTCACTATTATCAAGACTTTCATAGACAAACCTTACATTTGGGGGCCTGGCCGTGATTTTAAACCAATTTTTGGGACATAAATGATATTCTAGACCTTATTTTACTATTTTTTGACGTAAAATTGCCATATTTGTCTTAATATTGGCTTTTTTGGGACTTATCCCTTATAAATAATCTTTATAATATTGATAAAGTTATTTTTTTCTTAAGAATATTGTTTGAAACAATATACTATTGAGTGACTTGGAATAAATTTCTTTTGTCTAACTAGTGGCTTTTTCACATCACAGACTTGAAATTTATTCTTTGAGTTATTCTAGTATAAAGTGAATAATAAATATAATTTTGATTAATAACTTATTGATTGAATAATTATTATTTCTTTAAAGAATAAATCAAATAAAAAATCTTTTAAAAAAATAAAAATCTTTACTAAAAATATTTTTCTTTTATCTTAGACATTTTTCTTTATTTTTGACGTAATTTGCCATAAAATTACATAAAAACAACTTTGTTTAATAAGTTGAGTTTATAAGTTATTTTCATTGTTTGATAAAATAACTTATATTTTTAATTTCTCTAGTGTCTTCCATAAGAGAAAATTCTTCAGACTCTGAAGCCTCAGAGTCAAGTATTGAAATTCAAACCAGCCCAGCACCAAGGGGTTTAATAACCAAAGAGCCCTTTAAAGGTCCTGCAGGTGAATTCAATCCACTTTTACTCTAATTTTTATTAAAATTGACGTGAAATGACTCCTACTAGAAGTGGAAGCAACTACTCCATCCAATCAAATGGATCTGGACCAGGACATTCCAGCCATAAATCCAAAAGGCAAGAATGTCCTCCCAGAGGAGAGGCACAAATGGAGGATGCCAGAACTTCCACCAGTTCCCAAAGGTTAGCCAGCACCTTTGAACCTCTTATTGAGAGTCCAGAAGCTGACATAACTGCTATTGCTGTTAGACCTGAACCATTTCCAACAGGCAACTGTGGAAATTTATCAATCCCAATGGAAAAACTGGTTCCTGGCGTCAAAACAACAAGAGTGGGAACTCCTTCCAAGTCTTTGGATAGGCACCATGAACTCTTATCTTCAAGTGAAGAAGTTCATGGGGCCAGAAAAGACAGAAGATCTTCTATTGGGTTGGACACCAATGTCTGTCAAAGGACAAGTCCAACAGATAAAAGCTTGGTTGAAAAACCAAAGCATGTTATCAGAAGACCAGAAGAAGAAGTTGGCCCAGGGCAAGGACAACAGCCAAGTGGAAGCTCCTCAAGCATCCACCAGCAAAAATCCGCCTCAACAAGTGCCAAACAAGCCCAAGCAAGCCCCAAAGACCAACCAGAAGGGCAAGCAAAAGGCAAAGGGAAAGGCAAAGCCCAAGTGGAACAAGCCCTACCCTCAGAATTACAGAATTCCAAAGAAGGAAAAGACAGCCATGGACAATGTGTTCAATATGGCAAGAACTTTGATGGAATTCAAAAACAAGGAGGAGGAAAGATTGAACCAATCCTTTCCAAAGAAATAGACCCTGTAAAGCTTGTAACTTACTTTGAATCTTGTAATAAAGAAATTATGGCAAAATTTAAAGCATTTGATCATGTCCAACAAAAGCTGGGCAATGAGATAGTACAAGTTAAAGACCAACAAAAGACCATTATTGGCCTTGAAAATGTTAATAAGGCAAATATTTTGTCTTTGACGCAAATTTGTGAAAGACTTGAGCATAAAGTTACCTTACTCAATCAACCAGATGAGAATTCAATTTCTTTTATAACTGGACAGTTAAGAGAATTGAAAATACAAGTTCAAAACTTGGAAAATTCAACTGGCCACAATGCAGCTCTTTTTCAAGAACAATTGGAAAAAAGTGATAAAGCAAGACTTGAATTGAAAGAAGATATTCAATCAAGTATTAATAATATATCACTAAAAAATGAATTGCCAAGGCAATCCACACCATTTCTTGACAGAAATGATCTTAACTTGAATAATGATTTACATCATACAATTTCAAGTAATGATGTGGAAACTGCTTGCAATTACAAAGACATTCCAAGATTAGAGGAATGGCCAACCTTCAGTGGTGAAGGAGAATATAATCATATGGAATTTATGAAAACAATTGATATGTTCAAAGAAGACTTTAACATACCAGATGAATACATAAGTGCCAGATTACACTCATTATTTACCAAATCAGCTAAGAAATGGTATTATAAAATGAGACAAGACCATGGAAAACATTCCTGGCCTTGGTGGAAAGAACAAGTCATTTCCAAATGGGCAAATGATTCCTGGAGATTTAGAATGGAAAATTCTTTTGAGGAAGCCATTTTTAATATTGAGAGGGACAGGCCCATGACTTGGTTTCTTAAACAGAAGGACAGATTAACTGCCCTTCATCCTGATATGTCTGAACCAATGGTACATAAAAGGATATTAAGAAAGTGTGGTGGTGACCTTGAGCATGCTATAAGAAGCAGATGTATTGAGCCTTGCTCTACAGAAGATTATATCAATGCTATGGAGGATATCACTACTAGAACAAAAATTGGAAGAAATTGGTATAAACCCCCAATACACAACAAGACTAGTGGGAAACCAATTTCAAAACCAAATAAACCACATGACAGACCTCCTTTGAAATGTCATAAATGTGGAAGCACATCTCATTTAGCAAACACTTGTCCAAAAAAGACAAGAGTCAATGAGATAAGTGTTGAAAAAGTGGAAGACACAAAAGAAACTGAGGTAGCTTTACATGAAAGTGATTCTGAACCTTCAGAAGAAGAAGAAACATCAGAAGAACTTAGTATAGAGAATATTAATGTTTCTTTTGAGGTCACTGAGGTACATACTCACTTACCACAGTACAGTGATGAATGTATGGATCTCATACATGTGCAAGATGCCAGAATGCAAAAACCCAAACCTGCCAGAGGTAAAGGTTATACAGCTGGGTCATCTTGTATCACTAATATTGTGATAAATAACACAGAAGCCAAGATACATCTTGACTCAGGTGCTTTTTGCACTTGTGTTGGGAAAGATTATCTTGAAAAAATTTATACCAATTGGCAAGACAAGTTGATGCCAATTGAAGGTGTAAAATTCAGCAGTGCTAGCCAGAATATGCATCCTTTGGGTATATTTGAAGCTACAATAATATTTCCTCACCCTGCAGGAAGTATGAGATTGAAAGCTGAATTTGTTGTTATGAGTAATTGTACTTCACCACACTTTATACTTGGGAATGATTATCTCAATATCTATGGTATTGATATTAATAATTATAAGGACAGATATTTCACTATAGGGGAAAATAAAAGGCAAAAATTTGCTTTTTCTCCAGAAAGAAAAGAAATTACTGTCATTCAACAAGTAAAAAATGTTAATAAAGAAAAATTTGTCTCAGATCAATTAAGTGAAGCACAAATTAGTCCTGAATTAACACCAGAAATGAAAGAAGAACTTATTGAAATTTTATTTCAATTTCAAAAAGCCTTTGCTTCTGATGATGAACCACTTGGGGCTATAAAAGGCCATGAAGTGGATATCATGCTTAACGTGGAGAGACCTTATCCCCCACTATTAAGAAGACCAGCTTACCCAGCTAGCCCTAGGGCTAGAGAAGCATTAGAAAGTCATATTCATGAACTAATGAAACTGGGAGTTCTTAGAAAAGTTGGACACAATGAGGAAGTGGAAGTCACAACTCCAGTAATCATTACTTGGCATAATGATAAGTCAAGGATGGTTGGGGATTTCAGGGCATTGAACACCTATACTATTCCAGACAGGTATCCAATCCCTAGAATCCATGAGACTTTGACTCAATTATCCAAAGCAAAGTTTATTACTTCCATGGATGCTCTTAAAGGCTTCCATCAGAATGTTTTAACACCTCATGCAAGGAAATTATTGAGAATAATAGCTCATTGTGGTATTTATGAATATTTGAGGATGCCTTTTGGTATTAAAAATGCACCCTCTCATTATCAAAGAATGATGAATACCATATTCCGACATGAATTGTCAGAGGGATGGTTAATCATTTATATTGATGACATTATCATTTGTTCAGAAACCTGGCAATCACATTTAAAGAGACTTTCATTAGTACTTAAGAAAATTCTACAAGTGAACATGAAAATTTCTCTTAAAAAATGTAATTTTGGGTTTCATGAGTTGAAAGCTCTGGGACATGTAGTATCAGGACTAAGCCTTGGTGTTGACAAAAACAAAGTGGCTGCAGTTTTACTGAAACAAATGCCCCAGAACAAAAAAGAGATGATGTCTTTCTTAGGATTTGCCAGCTATTACAGGCAACACCTTAAAGATTTTGCAATCCATGCCAGATCATTATACAGAATTTGTGATCAACAAACTGTTTTTGAAATGACACAGGAGAGAATTCAAGCATATGATAAAATCAAGTATGCCTTGACCAATGCACCATTATTATTGATGCCAGACTGGAAACTTCCTTTTAAGCTGTATATTGATGCATGTGGTGATGGTTTAGGAGCTGCTCTTCATCAAGTTCAAATTGTCAATGACAAACCTTATGAAGGTCCAGCTTGTTTTATTTCAAGACAAATTAAACCTACTGAGGCAAGATATGGAGCTAGCCAAATGGAGTGCCTTTGCCTTGTTTGGGCTCTGGAAAAACTTCATTATTATCTTGATGGTAGTGTGTTTGAAGTAATTACTGATTGTAATGCAGTAAAATCACTTCTTAACATGAAAACTCCAAACAGACACATGTTAAGATGGCAGATTGCTATACAGGAGTATAGAGGCAATATGACCATAGTACATAAAGCTGGAAATATTCATAAGAATGCTGATGGCTTAAGTAGATGGGCATTACCCAATACACCTGATAATCCTGCCTATGTTCCTACAAGTGCAGAACCTCAAATCCCAATTGAAGGAATTAATATCACAGATGTTGGAACAGAATTCTTTGAAGAGGTTAGAGAAAGCTACAAGCAAGATAAAAATTGTCATATTCTTACTGCTCTACTTGACAAAGATTGTAAAGATGTAGCCTTGGCTAATTCTCTGGATGATATTTGGAAAACATCTTATGATAATGGAAGATTTCATTTGTTTGATGGTATACTATATCATAGATCTAAACACACATGTGTCATGGTCCTATGTAGTAGAATGTTGATTAACACAATACTACTAGAATGCCATGATAACATTTATTCTGGACATCTGTCTGAAGACAGAACAATGGAAAGAATTAAGACATGTGCCTGGTGGCCATCTTGGAGAAAAGATGTCATTGAGTACTGTCATAGTTGTGATAGGTGCCAGAAAGCCAATAAAGCTACTGGTAAAAGATTTGGTTTAATGATCCATATTCAAGAACCAAGTACCCCATGGGAAGTGGTTCACATGGATTGGGTAACTGCTTTACCACCTGGAGGTGATAAAAGTTACAATGCATGTCTTGTTATTGTGGACAGATATAGCAAAACACCAATCTTTTTACCATGTCATAAAGATGACACAGCTATGGATACAGCTCTTTTGATTTGGAACAGAGTAATATCCCATACTGGTCTCTTTAAAAATATCATTAGTGATAGAGACCCAAAATTCACATCAGCCTTATGGACTAATCTACATAGGCTTTTGGGTACAAAATTATCATTTTCAACAGCCTACCATCCACAGACAGATGGACTGGCAGAAAGAATGATTCAAACCCTTGAGGACATGATCAGAAGATTTTGTGCTTATGGCCTGGAGTTTAAAGATTCTGATGGCTTTACCCATGACTGGTGTACTCTTATACCAGCATTGGAATTAGCCTACAAAACCTCCATCCATGCTTCAACAGGCAAGACTCCTGCAATGTTAGAAAAAGGATGGAACCCCAAACTTCCAGTTGATACTTTGAAAAAGGATTTGGTTGACATTCATCCAACTGCTTCAAGCTTTAAGCTGCTGCTTGATAAAGTGAGACATCATGCAAATCAAAGCATGAATGATGCCTTTGAATATGCTAAGCAGAAATGGGATAAAAGTCATAAGACACCAGAATTCAAAGTAGGGGACTTAATACTAGTTTCAACCTTGAACTTTAATAATATTAAAGGTCCAAAGAAATTGAAAGATTCCTTTGCAGGACCATTTATTATTAAAGCCCTCCATGGGACAAATGCAGTACAAGTAGAACTGTCAGGAGAGTTAGAAAATAAACACCCAACTTTCCCTGTCAGTCTTGTAAAGCATTACACATCAAGTGATAAGGAATTATTTCCTTTGAGAAATGAAACACCCTTAGAAGTACCCCCACTTGAACCAAGTGAGGAAAAGAAAGTACTGAAAGTCTTAAAAGAAAGAAGACTTAGGGGTAAAAATGAAAGAGAATACTTAGTCAGGTACAGAAATCCACAACATGAAGATGAGTGGGTTGAAGAAAGTAGAATACCTGATTCCCAAAAGTTTCTCAGAAGATTCAGACATGAGAGAAGACCAATTCCTCAATAAAAGTTTGAATTGTGTGCTTTACATACTTGAACAGTATAAGTAGAGAGGTTGGACAGTGGATTATACCCCCCCCCCAAATAACTTGGGGGTATACTACAAAGGAAAATTGTGGTACAATTTTTTTTGGTGGTAGGGAATGTGAGCCTGTGAGGTATGTTTAACATACCCATAAGGCCACAAATGATTTTATAAACAATTAAATTTGTCTTAAACAGACTTTTTAGTTGAATTTAAAATAAAAAATAATAAAAAATAAGTATAACTTTTTTTTGGATAAACAAAGTTATAATTATTATGTCATTTTTGGATTCTACACCAAAAATAACCTAGGGTACACCCATAGAGTGTTATACCCAAAAACACTTATTTCTTGTGTTATTAGAAGATTTAAGAATCTCACAGTACTAATGTAACTTCTTAACATTTTTTTAAAATTGTTAAATTTAAGCTTAATTAAGCTTAAATTTAAAGTTACATAAGGTTTATGCAACTTTACCAAAATTTTAGTTAAAATTAAGGTGTGGTGTATATTTACTGAATTGGCTAAGGATTTGCCATACAGAATGTAAATCCTGCGTGAGCTCAATTTAAAAGGGTTTAAGGCCATAGTATGGCTTTAAATAAATAAAAGGGCAAAATCCACGCAAAAAGGTGGGACAAAGGAAAAAGACCAAATAGAGCTGGGGTACCCAACTTTTTGGATCTGCAAGGATTCAATTAAGGTTGTCCACCTGTATTGGAGGATTTTCAACCTTATTTAAACTTTAAGATTAGACTTTGATCCAACCTTAAGGTTTAAACTGGTTTTATCCTAAATTGGACAGGAATTTCAAGCTGCCAAGAGGGTAAATCCCAATAAGCAGGCTTGGAATCAAGGTTTTAAGAACTGTCAAAGCTTAATCAAGCTTAAAAAGCTTAAATAAGCTTAAAACTTTAAGGTTTCAATCATCAAAACCTTATCAAAACTTAAGGTTTTGTGTGTATTGCTATTTTACGTGGAAAAATAGTAATAACTTCAAAAATTCATTAAAAATCCAAATCTTAATGGATTTGCTTGAAAATTTCACACAGCTTAGAATTTAATATTATCAATATATAAATTAAATTTTAAGTATCTTTTATTAATAAGTTTCCTGGGTAATTAGCCTGGAAAATTACTTTTTTAATTAAGCTTAAAGAAAATTATGATTTCTTTAAAAATTAATTAAAAATTCAGTTTAAGAGATTTCTGCTTGAAACTCTGATTTTATGTTGTTCATGTGATGAACTTTAATATAAATAAACTTATTTTATATTAAAACTTAAAATAATTAAACTAAATGAGGATTAAAGTTACTTGGAGTTAAGAATAACACTGGTAACTTTAAATTGGAAGTAAAAATAAGTTGCCTTAAGTTAAGAACTTAATTTTTAAGCATGGTTTTTCAGTTTTGACCTGAGCACGCCCTCTACATCCATTATGAATCATGAGAGCTGCTCTGTAGACATAAAAAGAGTCTTTTCATCACTGTTTTTGTCCATCATTCATAATCAATCCAATCATATTAGACATTTAAACAGGTAAAGTTTTATTAAATATAAAATCTTATTATTAAAAGTAATTCTTAAGTTATTTTTATTCTTTATTTATTAAATTAAAGAATTGAAGTCATAGAATTCAGATTATTGTTGTAATCATCTATAATAACTTTTATTATATAAAATTATCATCTTAAATATCTTTTAAAATCCACAAATTCCTCTCAAAAACTCTTTAATCATAAATTTTAGTATAAAAAGTTGTTTTATCTTTGATTTTATTGATTTTTGGCGTGTTTTTAACTTATAATCATTATTTAATATAATAACTGTTGTTTTATAACTTGTTGTATTAAATAAATATTATAAGTAAGTTTTCTTTAAAGTTCTATATTTTTTTTATCTATTATTAGTTTTTTTATATAGAATTTTATTCTATAAAGAATTATTTCTGCACAGTGTATGATTAATTCTTTTTTTATAAATAATATTTATATTATTTATAAGTGGTTAATATTCTTATTTTCCACGTGTAATTGTCTCATTAAGAGCTTTACACTTCCTATTGTTATAACTGTCAGTGACTATAACAATAATAGAATAATTATAATTTATTATAATTATTATATTTTTTTTTATTATTATATTTTTATAATAATAATTAAATTTATTTTTTTATATAATTATTTTTTAATTATATTTAAATTTGTGGTTATAATATTTCATTATATTATATTTTTCTACTGAGGACAGTCATAGTACTCTTGATATTGTCACTATTATCAAGAGTTTCATAGACAAACCTTACAAAGGGTTTCAAATATGAAAGTTTATTTTATGAATTAATAAAATTTTGGAATGAAGTGAATAATTTCATATTGAATCCAACTGATACAAGAAGCTCAAGTATTTGGCTATCAGGTCTTATAATCTCTTTATCAAAATTCATTCAATACGAATTGGAGAGAAATGAGAAAATAAAAAATAAAAAATTTAAAAGATACCTGGCTCAATTTAAAAAATCATTTTATCCCTTCCTGGAATAATGAATCCTCACAGCCTCAAGAGTAAAAGTAACCAACTAATTTATCAAAGAATCGCTTAAAACATCCACTGGAACCCTTTTTGAGATAGTTCAAGACCTCACCCTGGCCTTGAAGAAAAAACTCATTCAAATGATAAACAGAATATCTTATTAGATTATTTCTAAAATCAAAGGAATTACTTCTCTTTGACTCTCTTAGTGAATAATCTCACATTATTCAATTCAAGTGACACATTATAATCACAAGATCTATTCCTCCCAAATCAAAAATATACTAAAAAATATTGAAGATATCAAAATATTCCATTTACACATTTTACCAAAAGATCTTTTATAATAATAAGGAAAATGAAAGCATAAATTTCCATCTTCAAGGGAATTTTATCTTTCTAGTAAAATGATCAGTTCAGAGAACTAGTAAGTGGCCTTTTAATTACTTAATCTTTACTCATATGAATCAATTTTGAGGAATTAAGGAAGTAGATAGAGCTCAAGATAATAGGAAATAACTGAAAAGATATATAAAAAATCTGAGATAATTTTTAATACCATTAGAGAAGAATTACTCCAAAGACCCATTAATGAAATTGACTATGTAGTTCAGAGGCTTGAAGATGTCTTTACTGGTTAAGTCACATATAAAGATTTGTGAAGGTAATACTACTTCAAAAATAAATATTAAGAGCTCATCACTTAGACATTTGGACCTCCTTTTGAGCAGTATTAATGTGGTAGTACCTGGAAGGGGAAATTAAAAGAAAACAGTTTTGGATTTCTGCTCAAGCTTTTAACCCTTTCTATTCTTGTGTGTCATAAAATCTAAACTACTATTCCTGAAAATTCTGAAGTATATTAACTTTAGATTGAAATAGATATATTTATTTGAGGTTTTTAGTTCATTAAAATGTATGAAAATTAATATATTGAGTTTTTTTACTATTTGGAAACAATAGTTCAGTAAACTTTAACACTAATCAATAAAAATAAAAATATAGGAAAAACTTCTTATTACTTTCCCAATAGTAATAATAACCTGAATAATTCAAAATGATTACAATTGATATATTCTTATATGATAAAGAATAATAATAAAAATACTATTATTTCTAAAGTATTTTCTCATTAAATAAGGATAAATTAAAATAATAAAAGCTAATATGGTGTGATTTAATACTTACCCTGACTAGTGGAAAATGAGTTTGTCACTGAGTTTTTTTATGAGCTAAAGGAGACAAATTGTCAAATTCTATAAGCTATAATCACTCAGAATGTGCTATTGACCTGTTCTAGTGAGAAATATTTAGGAATTGGGATACTCAATGAGATGAGTTTATGGGCTAAAGTAGACAAGATTATAAATAATATTAGTTATAAATAGCTCAGAAAGTGCTACTGAGACTTGCTACTGAGAAATATTTAGAAATTAGGATTGTTCAAGCATGCTTCTGAGGCTTTCTATTGAGTATTTCTAAATAAATACAATAATTTGAAGGGATGGAGGGAAGTTCCCTTAAGATAAATATCAAGAAGCCAAATTAGTCTGGGTGAGCTCCAATTTTCAGATGTGAAAAGAAGCTGGAAGGAGGAAAGATGTCTTATTTTAATCTTTTTTGGGCTTTCCATAGGAGATGTCAAAGAAAGGGGACTCAAAAATTTTTAGATTCTACATTTATTTCTGTCTTCAAGCTTCCTGAAAGTTCACAATTATTCTTAAAGGCTTTGTCAGATTTCTAAATCCTCTTTATTCTTCCTCAAACCCATTATTCAATGTTTTACTAAGTCTTATCAATTATTCCTATATATTCCTAGTTTACCATTACACATTATTATAGCTGTAATAATTTCTATTGTGCTTCAAATTTAATGTAAACATGACAGCATAGAGGTAAAGGGAGTTCAATAATGACTGTACTAAAAATAATTAAGCAAGAAAGGTATCTGTGTATATGAGCATTCAATTTCAGAATACTTCATTTCAAACTGTCACAGCCACTATCAGGGGTAAGGGTATTCAATCTTAAACACACTCAAACTCATCAAACCAGAGAATCTAGTATGTATATCAGTAATCAGTTTCAGAGAATCTTCTTTTTGAAAAATGAATACAGTCTTGTTCATAAATACAGGCTGGATTCACCAAATAAATTTTGGATTCACAAGCCAGAAACTGTATGATCATTCAACTCAACCACACCTCTTGTACAGACCCTGTACATCCATACAAGGGCCGTATTATCCAAATCAATTCAAATCAAGATTCCTCTCAATAAAATTTACTCTTTGGATCAGGGATTGTGGATTCTCACATATACCAGCCCCTCTTTCTCCCCCTGGGGAATTTTCTCAAATTAATTAATATATTTCATTTATTTTTTAATAATAAATATTCTTATTATTTATTTTGGAGTATTTTATATTTATTTTTATTAAGTTTTTCTTTTCATTTCCATACCAGTTAAGTAAAGTTGTGGTGGACATATCCTTATTAACCCTTCTCTTTCTTTCTGACAGGTTGAAACAGTGGGCTTGGACTTGTTTGTGGCTGGATCTTTTATTTTCTTACTCTTATTATTTTATTGATTCTTTTCTTATATTTATATAATTGGAAATTTCATCTTTAGTAAGCTTTTAAGCTTATTACATCTTATCCCATCCTGAGCCCTTCATAAGTGAGTTCAAGTTTACTTAGTTCCAGGCCCTCTTCACTTAGAAGAGCCCCTGTGACAGAAGGTGAATTTCAGCATATGCATTATTTCCCTGAGTTTTCTTCCATCAATCATAGAATTAATACCCTGGTCTTTTTTTGTTCTGAACAGTCCTGGCCTGTCCTGTGGCTAATTCCTTGGGACTCCAAGGTGTCTTAGGTGTAAAGGTGACATTATCTCAGTTTCTTCAAGCAGTAAAAATTTTTATTTTCTTAGGTTATTTACCTTTGAATTTTCTTTGTACAAATCTTTGTTCAAATTCTTTGGGAAACTTTCCTTTAGATGTTAAAACTGGGTTAATAGTGGTTATCTTACCTTTAAAAGCTTTTAAATTTGGTTAAAATTGTATGGAGGCAGAGTTTTCTGGTTTTCTGGTCCTCTGGGTGGCAATCAGTGTCCACTTCTTGTTTGATATAAGTCTTTTATTGTTCCTCTTCCATTTTCCCTTCTGCAGGTCTGTTTATGTGACTGGTTTTCTAGTGGTATGAAATTTTCTTCCACTGAAACAAAGATTGGGGGATTATGTTCATTAAAGACTCTTATTATTCTTATGAGCACAACAAATGTTCTCTGATCAAATATATGTGTATATTTGACCCTTTTATTATTACTTATTATTAAATTTAGGGTATTGGTAAACACACGTAAGAGCTTACGTGTTTTTACTAAAAACTTACGTGTTTTTACCATCAATTGGTAAAAACATGTAATTTTATGGTAAAACACGTAAGGGATGGTTTTCAAATGAAATATGGCTATTTATGGCATTTATGATGCCATTAATGCAATTTGTGGCATTAAAAATTCCATTTATGGCATTATCAATGCAATATTTCTGATGCCATTAATTCCATTTATGGAATCAACAATGCCATAAATGGCATTAACAGTGCCATAAATGGCATTAACAGTGCCATAAATGGCATTAACAGTGCCATTAATGGCATTATCAATGAAATATTATTGATGCCATTAATGCCATTTATGGCATCAACAATGCTATTTGTGGCATTAAAAATGCAACATTTCTGATGCAATTAATGCCATAAATGGCATCAACAATGCCATTTGTGGCATTAAAAATGCAACATTTCTGATGCAATTAATGCCATAAATGGCATTCCTAATACCATGAATGGCATTATCAATGCAATAAATGGCATAATGCCATTTATGTAACACCATAAATGGAATTGTTAATTCCATTTATGTAATGCCACAAATGGAATTTTTTATTCCATAAATGGCATTTTTGATGCTATTTATGTTATAGTTAAGGCCATTAATTCCATTTTTAAGGCCAATGTTAAGGCCATTCATGCCATTTTTAAGGCCAATGTTAAGGCCATTCATGCCCTTTATGGCATTTTTGAGTGCATAAATGGCATTGTCAAGGCCATTAAATTCAATTTATGGCATTTCTGTAATGCCATTTATGCCAATTTTCTGGCCATAAATGGCATCTGTATGTCATTCTTGATGCCATTTATGGCATTATTATGTCATTAGTGATGCCAAATGCCATTTATGTAATGCCACAAATGGAATTTTTTATTCCATAAATGGCATTTTTGATGCTATTTATGTTATAGTTAAGGCCATTAATTCCATTTTTAAGGCCAATGTTAAGGCCATTCATGCCATTTTTAAGGCCAATGTTAAGGCCATTCATGCCCTTTATGGCATTTTTGAGTGCATAAATGGCATTGTCAAGGCCATTAAATTCAATTTATGGCATTTCTGTAATGCCATTTATGCCAATTTTCTGGCCATAAATGGCATCTGTATGTCATTCTTGATGCCATTTATGGCATTATTATGTCATTAGTGATGCCATTTATGGCACTTTTGATGTGATAAATGGCACTGTTAATGCCAAAAATCAAATTTTAACTTCCACTCATCATAAATTACATTTTTAATTCAATTTATGTCATAAATGGCATTTTCAATTTAATTACAAACATGAACAAAAAAACATAAAAAAACATGGACTTTTTGGGCCTACAAATTTTCTTGCAAAAAAAAATACCAAAATGTTGGGCTTCTGGTTTATTATTCTCAACATTCTCACCTTCATTTTTAAAAAAAAAAAATATTGAAATTCATAAGTGGGAACATTTTTAATGAATTTTTTCAAAAAAATGGGCCATTTTACCAAATTGCCCAAAATAGAAAAATTGGGCAAAAAAAAATTGAAAAAATTTGGGGACCTTCACATCCCATGTCGGAAAAAATATGGCAAAAAAAAATGTTAAAAATTCTCAAAACTGAGCCTGAGGAATTTTTATAAAAAAATTAGGTCACTTACGTGTTTTGGCCATAATTTGGTAAAAACACGTAAGGGCTTACGTGCTTTTACCAACACCCTAAATATATCAATTCTACATCAAAAATATTGTTTTATGTATTTATGGTTTACTACTTTATCCAAAAAAAAACCCACAGATTATCTTGTAATTAATTAGATTAATTTAAAATGTAGTTATTTAATGTAAAATTGAAAGTATAATTATGTCTAACCACACCTTTTATACTATTAATTTCAAGTAAAGACTTTTTTCTTCTTTTTATGTTGAGGTAAAGAATTTTTTAATTTTATTAATGTTTTTTTCTTTGATACCATAAGAACATTAAATTTAATAATTAGTAATTAACTTATAATTAAGTCATATCAATAAATATAATAAATTAAAAAAAAAGTTTTATAAGACTATATACCACTTGAAAATAATAATAATAATAATATATAATATTTTATCAATGATAATTTTTTATTCTAAAAAAAAGGTAGTTTTAATTGAAATTGAATATATTAAAAAAATGAATTACTCAAATTTTATATCAAAAAAAAATAAGTTTTTATCTCAAAAAAAAATACTTCCAAGAAACCAAACTTGTTTAGGTTAATTCTGATCTATTATTAAGTTATAATAAATTTAATTAGAATGTTAACTATGAATTTGAAATTGAAATAAATTAAAAAAAATGATCTTTTTTAAAAGAGAATTCAAAGCTTTAATTTGAAAAAGGAGTTGTTTTAGGTACTAATTAAAAATCTAGGTGAATTAATTATCAATTTATTAACTAAAAATAACTACTAAAATATTTAATTTTAAATTATAACTGTTAGGAAAAAGTTTTACTACTTATGAATTCAAGATTGGGATTGAGATTCCTCTTTTTGAAAGAAAAAAATTCATTTTTTATCATGAAAATGAGTGCAAGGGAACTCTAATTGTGTCCAAATATAAATATTAAGTATTTTTAAACTTCAATGGCAGGCCTTTGGTTAATACACAGCCTGTATAGGCTTTATTGGGCTGAGATGTGGTTTTGAACCCACATATGGTCACCTTTTGCCAAAACAGTGTGGAGATTTTCATTTGGGGTCCCCAAAGACATGTTCTGACAGGTAAGACATGTAGAATGCTGTACAGAATGTGTCAGTTAACCCTGTATTGGTCTCACTATGAGGTATTGAAGTAGGAACACATTTTTCATTGGGATTTTGAAAATACTGTGGTATTTTGACCTTAAATCTTCTATAACCTTCCCATTTTTAAAGATAGAGAGCTCAAATTTGATTCATTTTTTGTTCATACATGAGATTTAAAAAATGGTACCTCATTTTTTATGGGTAATATTAAATATGGAAAATACTTACCCCTTTTAAATTCCATTTCTCAGGTATGTATTTTTCTTAAATCTTATATTGTGTTATTTTGCTTAATTACTTTTTCAATAAAAGTGAGATACATAGGTAAGGATTGTGCCATCAAAAACCTCTTCTTTTTCTTTTTCCAGAAAAAAACCCATTTTGAGGATCTTGAACTAAAGCTGTAGAAGTTAGGTGAGAGGTTAATATTTCATTTACCCATATTTGGTTTTTTTTTTGACTATAACCTCTGTAATTTTGTTGCTGGATTGATTTGGTTAGTATGATTAGAAATTCCTGGTTGGGAGATTAATTTTTAATACCCCTTTAGCAAGGCTAGTCCTCTTTTCTTTTATTTTGGATGAGATTTAAAGATTAAGGTTTATTCTCAGCTGTTTCTTTGAGCTGGAATAGCTTTTTTTATTCCTTTTCCCATGGTTATGGGAGTGGTATATTTGAAAAAAAGGGTATACTACCTCATTCTTTTGAATACCATTGTGAGCCATTATGTCTAAAGTCATATTTTGGTAACTTTTACTCTACCATTGGCTTTATGTTATTTTGTCTGTCATGCTTTTTCTCTGGTTTTGAGTCACAGGCTGAGATTACATCACCAAAATTTTATTGGTTAAAATTTCAAATATTGAAAGCTTAAGCTCCATAACCTTATTAAGATACCACAATTAATTTGGCTTAAGGATCTTTCAAAAACATCTCTGAGGGATTCTTTCCCATTTTTAATTAATTATATTTTTTGAGGTATAGATAGAATTGGTAAAAATCATCATAAATTTCCATTAATTAATCAAAATTATTAGATTGTGAGATATATTTAATCTTAAATTTTCTATATTAGCAAAATAAGTTCAATTAAAATAATATTTTATAATTATATACAAATATAATTTGAAAATCATTAATTTATTTAAATAATGGGTGTTGGTAAAAACACACAAACATTGTGGTAAAAACACCTAAGGGGATCCCTGGGCCCATTTTTAATTAGAAATGAAACACCAAGAACTGTGAGCCTTGAGGTATATTTTACATACCCAAATAGGCCACAATTATCTTAAAAATAAATTCTGAACTATGCATAACCCATAAGTCATGGATATATTCAAAATTTATCATTTTTGATTTCAGAAAAGATGAATGACTTTTTATTGAGTAGGTAAATCCATTGATTTAAGGCCATATTTGAATTCTACACAAAAATTCACCTAGGGTAGCTCCATAGAGTGAATAAGCTCAAATAAACTCTTTGAGGTGGTAATATGGAAAATACTTCAATACCACATAAAAGATCCGTGAAAATTTTTGTTTTTTTCTATTTCACACCAAAAGAATGGGAATGTGAGAAATCCCATGTTACAAATACACTTAGAATAGTGTTATGCATGTTTTGGGAACTTAATATTATGGTATTCTTACATGCACTTTTGGCACACCCATAGTGGATATCTCACTTGAAACTTAAAATTCTATTTTGACGTAAAAAATAGGCAAGAGGGACAAAAGACATCAAAGAGAGCCAGGGTACCCAACTTCTGAGGCCTCTGAGGTGTGGACAGCTCCAAAGCATGGATCCATGGATGATAATGGCCCAATTAGTAAGCCAAAGCATTTTGGGAACTTGGTTACCATGTTACAACTTCAGTAAATCATAAGAAAATAGCAAATAACCTGCTATTTTGATGTGCCAAGGAGGTAAAGAACAACTTAGACTCCTGTAACCATGTCAATTCTTAATTAATTACCATGTATAAACCCCAAAAGATTAATTAAAACCCTTTTTGGACTAGTATCCATTGATTTACCTCATAGCAACCAGCCATATACTGCTATCTGCAGTTCTATGTAGAAATGAGGTAAAAACTTCAAAAATTCATTAAAAATACAATTCTTAATTAATCTTTCTGAAACCTTCAGGACCAATCAAGAACTTTATAATTCATATAAAAGCCAAAAATAATTCTACTTTTATATGTAAAATTAAAAGTTTTACTTACAGTCCATTTTTGATGATTCCATGTGAAACACAGAATCTTTAAAAATTTACAGAAAATACATTCCGTGATGAAATTTCCAATAACATTGATAACTTTGAGAAATAAATGATTATTTTGTAATAAAGGAAGATTTACGGTTTTTACTCCTTTTATTCTTAACCATAAATGGGTTGGTAGTCACGTAAAAGCCTCAATTAAGTAATTATGATAATCTTATGTGACAACAGATGATGCAATCAATAATACAAAAAGGTTTATTGTTTTCTCACTAACTCGTTTTTCATTCTTCTCCATGGAATGCCTCTGTGAGCTGTCTTAGACTTAAAAGAGGTCTCCTCTTTCTGTTTTTTCCAAGGAATCACATTATTATATTATACCTTTATTACCAAACAAGTAAGTATTAGTTAAAACTATTTCTTAAGTGTTTTATTCTTTCAGAAATCAATCAGAAAGACGTAAAATCATAGAAATCAAGTATATTTTGTTGTAATACTGTTATAAATCAATGTTGATCCATTAAATCCACAGTTCAACATCAAATTTCTGTACTATTATCTTCTAAAAGGTTCATTGGATTAATGGTGAGTAATTTATCTCAATTCTTAAAGTTTTTTCTCTATTAATAGTTTTCTTCAATAATTATCTTTATAATTATTCTTGTAAAAGATAATTATATATTAAAATAATTTTATCATTTTAATAAAAGAAGTTTTTATTATTAAATTCTTCTTGTAATTGATTCTTGTAGACAATTACTGCTTACTGTTATAATAACTAGTAGTGTATAACATGTAAAAGAAATAATTCTTTAATTATTTAATTGTGGTTATAATAATTTTTTTATTATTGTATTTCATAAGAACAGTCATAGTACTGTTGATTAATAGTAATATTATCATCAGTCTCATAGACACATCTTACAAGAACCCTGTATTAGAACAAAACCTTCCAAAAAGAGGTTTTTCCCCACAAAACCCTTCTAAGCCAATTCTAAAGATTTTTTTGTACACCCCCCCAAACAAGTTTTTGTTTGAAAAACAGAATTACCAAAGCAATTTTTCAAAGCTTTTCACACATTTTTTTCTTTTTTTCCCCCCAAATACTGCATTTTTCTCCCCAAAAACCTGCTTCCGAGCTTCTAAAATTCCAATATTTTACCTTCCCTCATCTATTAATCCCACATTTCAACCACTTAATTTAACTTTTACCCAATTCTTTTGATTTTTGACAGCTTTTATCACTTCTTTTTCAAATTTCTGAAGGTTCTTTCCTCATTCCAAATCCCAAATTCCCCTTTTTTAAAAGACTTCATACCTATTTTTCACTCAATAATGCTTCAACCCTCACTGAAGGTGAATTTCAGACCCTTGAGCTTCTTTGGCAGCATTTGCATAATGTTGTCAGGGCTCAGGGGTATTCTGTGTCCACCTTTAGGTCCAATATGACCCTCAACCAGATTGAAATAGGTTGTGATAGGTCTGGGACCCCAAATCCCAACAAATACTCCTCCAAAACAGTCACTTCAGAAAATCTTGACTGTCCATTTAGACTTTATGCCAGAAAATATTCCAAGAGTACCACTTATACTCTTAAAGTAAAAACCCTGAACACAGCCATGATGCCACTGAAAATATTATGGCACATCCTGCTTTCAGAAAATTCAATGAGCAAGAAACATCCCAAATTGCTCAAATTTATGAATCACTGCTCATGCCAAGGCAAATTCAGGCCCAATTATCCAGCCAGAGGGAGTCTGACAGGCCTGTAATACTTCAAGACATTTAAAAAAAATTCAAGAAAATCAAGAAAGAAAAACTGCAAGGCAGAAGTCCCATTGATTCTCTTATTGAAATCCTCAAAGAAAAAAAATTTGTGTGGACCTCTGAAAGGGATGCTGAGGGACACATTACCTCCTTGTTTTTCACTTACCCCCTTTCCATAAAACTACTTCATGGCTTTCCTCATGTCATTTTTATGGATTGTACTTATAAAACCAATAATTACAAAATTCTCATTTTTCATATTGTTGGATTCAGCTCAATCAATAAAACCTTTTCTGGTTTTTTTTTGATGAAGAATGAAACTGAACCCTCATATACTTGGGAATTAAATCAATAAATAGAGGAATTTCTCAACAACACTAATATTGTATTCCCTCCATTAATTGTTATTGACAGGGATTTGGTCTTTTAAAACTCTCTTAAGAAGCTCTTCCCAGACTCAAAATTCATTTTATGCATTTGGCACATAAATAAATATGTATCTTCCCATTGCATGAAGAAAATTGGTCATGTCACTGATTTTGAAAATTTCATGGGCCTTTGGAATCAATTAATACAATTTTATCTTTCACTTTTATTCTTATTATTGTTCTTATTAATGAGTTTGTGATTCATTTCTCAAGTTATGTATTCATCCACTGAAAATTCTTTCAAAGAAAACTTGAATAAGCTTCAACAGAAAGTCAAAAATTGTAAGATGTGACTATGAAACTGATGATAATATTACTATTAATCAACAGTACTATGTCTGTTCTTATGAAATATAATAATAAAGTATTATTATAACCACAATTAAATAATTAAAAAATTATTTCTTTCACGTGTTAAACACTACTAGTGATTTTAACAGTGAGCAAGTAATTGTCTACAAGAATCAATTACAAGAAGAATTTAATAATAAAAACTTCTTTATTAAAATAATAAAATTATTTTAATATATAATTATCTTTTGCAAGAATAATTATAAAGATAATTCTTGAAGAAAACTATTACTAGAAAAAAACTTTAAGAATTAAGAATAAATGACTCACTAATACTCCAAAGAACTTATTGATAGGTAAGAGTAGAGAAATTTGACGTGGAATTGTGGATTTAAGGGATCAAAAGGATTTATAACAGTATTACAACAAAATATAGTTGGATTCTATGATTTCACGTCTTTCTGGATGATTTTGAAAGATTTAAAACACTTTAGAATAGCTTTAACTAATACTTACTTGTTGGTAATAATGATTTAATAAATTGATAAGATGATGATGATACGGAAAAAACAGCAAGAATAGGCTTCTTTTAAGTCAACAACAGCTCACAGAGGCATGCCATGGAGCAAACTGAAAAACCAGTGAGTGAGAAAACAATAAACCCTTTTGGATTAATGATTGCATCATCTGTTGTCACGTAAGATTATCATAATTACTTAATTGATGCTTTTATGTGACTACCAACCCCAATATGGTTAAGAATAAAAGGAGTAACATCTGTAAATCTTCTTTTATTCTAAAATAATCATTGATTTCTCAAAGTTATCAATGTTATTGCCAATTTAATCACAGGTTGTAATTACTGTGAATTTTTGAAGATTCAGTGTTTCACGTAGAATGGTCAAAAATGGACTGTAAGTAAAACTTTTAATTTTACTAGTAAAACCATAATTCTTTTTGGTTGTACCATAGATAATACAGTTCTTCATTGGTCCTGAAAGTTTCAGGAATATTCATTAAGAATTGTATTCTTAATGAATTTTTGAAGTTTTTACCTCATTTCTACGTAGAATTGCAAATAGCAGTATTTTGCTGGTTGCTATGAGGTAAATCAATGAATATGCATCCCAAAAGGGTTTAATTACTCTTTTAGGGTCTAGTCATGGAAAGTCATCAAGAATTGACGTGGTTACAGGAGCCTAAGTAGCTTATTACCTCCTTGGCACGTCAAAATAGCAGGTTATTTGCTATTTTTCTTATGATTACAGTAGGTGTAACTTGGTAACCAAGTTCCCAAACAGTTTTAGTTTACCAATTGGGCCAAGATGAGCCATGGATCCATGCTCTGGAGCTATCCACGCCTCTGAGGCCTCAGAAGTTGGGTACCCTGGCTCTCTTTGATGTCTTTTGTCCCCCTTGCCTAATTTTTACGTCAAAAGAGTAATTTAAGCTTAAAGTGAGATATCCACTATGGGTGTACCAAAAGTCCATGTAAGAATACCATGATATTAAGTGCTCAAAACATGCATAACACTATTCTTAGTGTATATATAACATGGGATTTCTCACTTTCCCATTATTTTGGCTAAAAATCAAGAAAAACAAAAATTTTCACGGATCTTTTATGTGGTATTAATGATGTGGTATTGAAGTATTTTCCATTTTACCACCTCAAATACTTAAATTGAGGTTATTCACTCTATGGAGCTACCCTAGGTGAATTTTTGTGTAGAATCCAAATCTGGTCTTAAATCCATGGATTTACTTACTCAATAAAAAGTTATTCATCTTTTCTGAAATTGAAAATGATGAATTTTGGATATATGCATGACTTATGAGTTTTGCATAATTCAAAATTTCTTTTTAAGATAATTGTGGCCTATTTGGGTATGTAAAATATACCTCAAGGCTCACATTCCCTCCCACCAAAAAATAAAATTGTACTACAATTTTATTAGTGAAAAAAGAATAAGGCCCCAAAGGGGGTAATGTCCACTGTCCAACCTCTTCACATTACTCAGATCAAGTAATTTAAAGCACATTTATAGACATATTCAGGCTTGTGGCCTTCTTTCATGTCTAAATCTTCTTAAGAGTTTATCTGAGTCAGGTATTTCTGATTCTGCCATCCATTCATCTTCATGTACTGGATTTCTATATCTGACAAGATATTCTCTTTGATTTTTACCCCTAAGTCTTCTTTCTTTAATGACTTTCTTTATCTTTTTGTCTTCATTCTGTTCCACAGGTGGTACAGTTAAAGGAGTTGGGTTTCTTAAGGGAAACAATTCTTTGTCAGCTGGTTGATAAGGCTTTATCAAGCTGACTGGAAATGTGGGGTGTTTATTTTCCAATTCACCACTCAATTCCACTTGAACTGCATTTGTTCCATGTAAAGCAACAATAACAAAAGGTCCTACATAAGAATCTTTAAGTTTCTTTGGGCCTTTGATATTATTAAAATTCAAGGTTGAAACTAGAACTAAGTCCCCTACTTTGAAGTCTGGTACTTTATGACTCTTGTCCCACTTCTGTTTTGCATAATCAAAAGCATCATCCATACTCTGTTTTGCATGGTGTTTTACTTTATCAAGCATTACTTTGAAGCTGGAAGCTGTAGGATGAATGTCAATCAAGTCTTTCCTCAGTGTGTCTGCTGGGAGTCTTGGATTCCATCCTTTTTCTAACATAGCAGGAGTTTGTCCTGTGGAAGAATGGACTGATGTCTTGTATGCCAATTCTAATGCAGGTATCAGAGTGCACCAGTCATGGGTAAAGCCATCTGAGTCTTTGAATTCTAATCCATAAGCACAAAATCTCCTGATCATGTCTTCTAAAGTTTGAATCATCCTCTCTGCTAGCCCATCTGTTTGAGGGTGATATGCTGTAGAGAATGATAACTTAGTCCCAAACAATCTATGAAGATTGGTCCAAAGTGCAGATGTGAATTTGGGATCTCTGTCACTTATGATATTCTTAAATAACCCTGTATGAGAAATAACTCTACTCCATAAAAGAAGAGCTGTATCCATAGCAGTGTCATCTTTATGACATGGTAAGAATATGGGAGTTTTGCTATATCTGTCTACAATGACTAAACAAGCATTATAACTTTTGTCACCACTTGGAGGAAGTGCTGTGACCCAATCCATGTGAACAACTTCCCAAGGGGATTTTGGTTCTTGAATGTGGATCATCAATCCAAATTTCTTGCCTGTACTCCTGTTTGCTTTTTTGCATCTATCACAGGTATGGCAATACTCAATGGTTTCTTTTCTCCAAGATGGCCACCATGCACAGTTCTTCACTTTTTCAAGTGTTCTGTCTTCTGATAGGTGTCCAGAGTAAATGCTATCATGGCATTCATGAAGAATGGTATTGATAAGCAATCTACTACACAGTGTCATCACACAAGAATGTTTTGTTCTATGGTAAATAATCCCATCAAACAAGTGAAATCTTCCTTCAGAATAGGAATTTTTCCAAACTTCATCTAGTGAATTAACCAAAGATGTGTCTTTGCAGTCTTTATCCAATAAAGACGTCAAGATATGGCAATTCTTGTCTTGTTTATAAGACTCTCTGACCTCTTCAAAGAATTCAGTCCCAATATCAGTTATGTTAATTCCTTCAATTGGAATCTGTGGTTCAGCTTCCAAAGGTACATAAGCTGGGTTATCAGGAGTGTTGGCTAAAGCCCATCTACTAAGTCCATCAGCATTCTTGTGAATGTTTCCTGCTTTATGAACTATAGTCATGTTTCCTCTATAGTCTTGAATGGCTATTTGCCATCTCAACATATGTCTGTTGGGAGTTTTCATGTTAAGAAGTGATTTTACGGCATTACAGTCAGTTATCACTTCAAAAACACTGCCATCAAGATAATAGTGTAGTTTCTCAAGTGCCCATACCAAACATAAGCACTCCATTTGGCTTGCACCATATCTGGCTTCTGTTGGTTTTATTTGTCTTGAGATATAACAAACTGGTCCTTCTGTAGGTTTGTCATCAATAATCTGGACTTGATGTAGGGCTGCCCCTAGTCCATCTCCACATGCATCAATGTACAATTTAAAAGGAATATTCCAGTCAGGCATGAGGAGTAAAGGTGCTTCTGTGAGGGCTTTCTTTATCTTCTCATAAGCTTTAATTCTTTCCTCTGTCATCTCAAATACAGTCTGTTGATCACAGATTCTATAGAGTGACTTGGCTAGAATTGCAAAATCTTTCAAGTGTTGCCTATAGTAACTAGCAAATCCAAGAAAAGACATCATTTCTTTTTTATTCTGGGGTATTGGCTTAAGTAACACTGCTGCTACTTTATTCTTGTAAATACCCAAGCTCAAACCAGAAACAACATGTCCTAATGCTTTGAGTTCTTCAAAACCAAAATTGCATTTCTTAAGTGAAATTTTCATGTTCACTTCTGCAACTTTATGAAGTACTCTTGCAAGTCTTTCAAGGTGCAAAGACCATGAGTCAGAACATATAATAATATCATCAATATAAATGATAAGCCATCCTTCAGACAATTCTGTGGGGAAGATGGTATTCATCATTCTTTGATAATGAGATGGAGCATTTTTAATGCCAAATGGCATTCTAAGATACTCAAAAATGCCACAGTGAGTGATAATTCTAAGTAATTTCTTAGCTTTAGGCGTCAAAACATTTTGATGGAAGCCTTTCAATGCATCCATTGATGTTATATACTTTGCTTTAGACAATTGAGTCAAGGTTTCTTGAATTCTAGGGATTGGATACCTATCTGGAACTGTGTAGGTATTCAAAGCTCTAAAATCTCCAACCATTCTTGACTTATCATTATGCCATGCAATAATAACAGGTGTTGTCACTTCAACTTCCTCATTATGGCCTACTTTCCTTAGCACACCAAGTTGGATCAACTCTTGGATATGTTTTTCCAAGGCCTCTCTAGCTCTGGGACTGGCTGGATAAGCTGGTCTTCTAAGTACTGGAGGATATGGTCTGTCAATATTAAGAGTAATATCAACTTCATCTCCTCTTATAGCGCCTAATGGTTCATTATCAGAGGCAAATACATTTTTATATGTGTATAACACATTAATAAGCTCATTCCTCATCTTTGGTGACAATGATTGATTAATTTGTGCTTCAACAAGTTGATTAGTCACAAATTCATCTTTGTAAGTATCCTTGACAGAAGATACTACAGATATCTGTTTTGGCATATTGGAGAAAGCAAATTTTTGTCTCTTGTTATCTCCAATTGTGAAATATCTGTCTTTATGGTTATTTATATCAATACCATAAATATTCAAGTAATCATTTCCAAGAATGATGTGCTGAGATGTGCAATTATCCATTACTACAATCTCAGTTTTCATTCTTACACTTCCTGCTGGATGTGGGAATACAATATTAGTGTCCAATATGCCCAAGGGGTACATATTGTTACTGGCACTACTGAATTGTACACCTTCTATTGGTAATAGATGGTTTTTCCATTCAGGAAGTATAATTTGGAGATAATCTTTGCCAACACAAGTGCAAAATGCCCCTGTATCCAAATTTACTTTGGCTTCAATATCACTCATCAGAACTGATGTGATACAGGATGCTCCAGCAGTATAACCCTTTCCTCTAGCAGGTTTTGTTCTACACATTCTGGCATCTTGGATATTGATCAGGTTGCAGCAATCTTCACTGTACTGTGGCAAGTGGGTATGGACTTCTGTGACCTCAAAGAAAGCTGAAATGTTTTCAATAGGATAGTCCTCCACTGGTGTATCTTCAGAGACTGCAGAATCTTGATCAGACTCCTCTTTCTCTTCAGTATACTTGATTTCTTCAATGACCTGAACTTCATTGATTTTTGTCTTCTTAGGACAAGTGTTGGCTAAATGTGAAGTACTTCCACATTTATGACACTTCAAGACAGGTCTTTCTGGTCTTCTTTCCTCTCTAGGAATCTTTGAGACTATTTTGGACTCTATTGGGTTTTTAATCCAAGTCTTACCAATTCTTGTCCTGGTAATGATATCTTCCATAGCATTAATGTAGTCCTCTGTTGAACAAGGTTCCACACATCTGCTTTTGATAGCATGTTCCAATTCTCCTCCACACTTTCTTAATATTTTCATATTAATCATAGTGTCAGACATATCTGGGTGTAAAGCAGATAATCTGTCTTTTTGTTTGAAGAACCAAGTAAGTGGTTTGTCTTTTTCTGAGTTAAAAATGGCACTTTCAAAAGCATTCTCCATTTTAAACCTCCAAGAATTATTGGCCCATTTGGTAATCACTTCAGATTTCCACCAAGACCAGTCATGTTTACCATGATCAATCCTCATTTTGTAATACCATTTCCTTGCAGTTCTGGTAAACAAACAGTGTAATTTTCCCACTATGATTTCATCAGGTATATTAAAGTCTTCTTGCAACATATCAATAGTTCTGATGAATTCAATATGGTTATATTCTCCTTCACCAGAGAATGTTGGCCATTCTTCTATTTTGGGAATATCTCTTGCAGAGTAGGCATTTTCTCCTAAGAATGGAGTCAAACTTTCTTTGACAGAAAGTTTTTCTTCAGTCAAAGGTGTAGAATGTCTTGGCATATGTGGTTCATGATTCTTATGAATTTGCTCCACACTTGCAATTATATCATTCTTCAATTTCTGCCTTTCACTGTCACTTTTTGCTAAATGTATAGCAAATTGATTGGTGTTCTTAACTATTTGTAAGACATGGTCTTCAAGAGTTTTAAGTCTATCATTTACTTTAAAAATGGAAGGATCCTCTGTGTCATTATTTTGACATTGGGTCTCAATTCTTTCACAAGCATTGCTAATTGACTCAAGGGTGACAGTTGTCACTTGATGCCAATCAGAATGTTGCTTGTCTTTTCTCTTTAAATCATTGATGTCTAATGTAATTTGCTTTAACTTTGACTCAAGTTTGCCAATTTCTACACTAATACTTCTATGTACATCATTTATTTGCGTGGAAAAGTCCTGTTCATCCTTTCCTGCTCCTTGGCTGTGAATTCCATAAGAGTTCTGGCCATATTGAAGACACTGTCCACGGCTGAAGGCTCCAATTTGGGGATCCTGTACCCTTGTGGGTAAGGTCTGTGCCAATTGGCTTTGCCTTTGCCCTTGCCTTGATGGTTCTTGGGACCTCTCTGTTTCTTTTGAGGTCCTTTGGGCTTGTCCTTGGGCGCTTCTGGAGCTGGTTTGGAGCTGGTAGATGCCACTGGTGCCTCTGTCTCCAAAGCTGGAGTCATTTCCAACTCTTTCTTCTGGTCTATGGATAAAAGACTTTGGTTCTTCAACCAATTCTTTATCTTTTTGACCTTGTCTTTGCAAGACAGGGGGCTCCATCCTCCTAAGAGTTCTATGGTCTTCTCCTGACCCAGAAAGCTCTTGATGTGTAAGTAGGAGTTCATGGCCCCCTGCCAAAGGCTTGGGCAGATTTCCCACTCCTCTTCCTTGGCTGCTCTGAACCAGTTTTTGTACTGGCATTGATATATTTCTATTTCTGCCACCTGAAAGTGGTTCAGCCCTGGAAATATTACCATAAATCAGTTCAGGCTCAGAATTTACATCAAAATCTGTTGGTACAGACCTTGGGGAATGGGGGGCAACTCTGGCATCCTCCAGATGTGTCTTTCTTGTGGAAGACTTGGCACTTCTGGATTTGGTCTTGCCTCTTCCTTGTCCACATCCATCTGGTTGGACTGAATAGTTGCTTCCATTTCTGGTATGCACCATTTTCACGTCAATTTAAAGATAAAAGGTGAAAATATAAGATAAAATACACACCTTTTGGTGGTAATTTAGCTTTTTCTGAGTTGAATAAAGTGCCTCTTTTAGAAATCTGCACCTCAATACTGTCTTCAGATTCTGCTTCTGAAGATTCTGGACTATTGATGTATCTTTTACTGAGTCTGTTACCAGCTGCACAGTATTTGATTAAAGACACTTAAAGAAAAAAAATATGATAAAACAAATTATTTTTGTGTTTTGAGATATTTTTAAAAGATTTTTTATGAATTTGATTATTTTTTAATATTAAAAAAATTATTCTTTTTAAAGAAAAAAATTAAAATTTAAGATTTTGAATGAAAATTAATTCAGAGTAACTCAAAGAATAATTTTATAAGTTTTTGGATGTGAAAAAGCCACGTGTAAAACAGTATAAAATTAAACCAAATTCCTCAATGAAAAAGATTTCCAAAACAATTTCAAAAATAAGAATTATTTTGACTTTAAAATGAAAGAAAAAAATATTCAATTAATATATTTTAGAGCTTAAAAATATATTAATTAAGGGTACAAGGTTCAAAAAACACGGCCAGGCCCCCAAATGTAAGATGTGACTATGAAACTGATGATAATATTACTATTAATCAACAGTACTATGTCTGTTCTTATGAAATATAATAATAAAGTATTATTATAACCACAATTAAATAATTAAAAAATTATTTCTTTCACGTGTTAAACACTACTAGTGATTTTAACAGTGAGCAAGTAATTGTCTACAAGAATCAATTACAAGAAGAATTTAATAATAAAAACTTCTTTATTAAAATAATAAAATTATTTTAATATATAATTATCTTTTGCAAGAATAATTATAAAGATAATTCTTGAAGAAAGCTATTACTAGAGAAAAACTTCAAGAATTAAGAATAAATGACTCACTAATACTCCAAAGAACTTATTGATAGGTAAGAGTAGAGAAATTTGACGTGGAATTGTGGATTTAAGGGATCAAAAGGATTTATAACAGTATTACAACGAAATATAGTTGGATTCTATGATTTCACGTCTTTCTGGATGATTTTGAAAGATTT
Organism: Austropuccinia psidii; assembly: GCA_023105745.1. Taxonomy (NCBI): domain Eukaryota; kingdom Fungi; phylum Basidiomycota; class Pucciniomycetes; order Pucciniales; family Sphaerophragmiaceae; genus Austropuccinia; species Austropuccinia psidii. The sequence continues at coordinate 15,977,356 of JALGQZ010000017.1, forward strand.
AAAACACTTAAGAATAGCTTTAACTAATACTTACTTGTTGGTAATAATGATTTAATAAATTGATAAGATGATGATGATACGGAAAAAACAGCAAGAATAGGCTTCTTTTAAGTCAACAACAGCTCACAGAGGCGTGCCATGGAGCAAACTGAAAAACCAGTGAGTGAGAAAACAATAAACCCTTTTGGATTAATGATTGCATCATCTGTTGTCACGTAAGATTATCATAATTACTTAATTGATGCTTTTACGTGACTACCAACCCCAATATGGTTAAGAATAAAAGGAGTAAAATCTGTAAATCTTCTTTTATTCTAAAATAATCATTGATTTCTCAAAGTTATCAATGTTATTGCCAATTTCATCACAGGTTGTAATTACTGTGAATTTTTGAAGATTCAGTGTTTCACGTAGAATGGTCAAAAATGGACTGTAAGTAAAACTTTTATTTTACTAGTAAAACCATAATTCTTTTTGGTTGTACCATAGATAATACAGTTCTTCATTGGTCCTGAAAGTTTCAGGAAGATTCATTAAGAATTGTATTTTTAATGAATTTTTGAAGTTTTTACCTCATTTCTACGTAGAATTGCAAATAGCAGTATTTTGCTGGTTGCTATGAGGTAAATCAATGAATATGCATCCCAAAAGGGTTTAATTACTCTTTTAGGGTCTAGTCATGGAAAGTCATCAAGAATTGACGTGGTTACAGGAGCCTAAGTAGCTTATTACCTCCTTGGCACGTCAAAATAGCAGGTTATTTGCTATTTTTCTTATGATTACAGTAGGTGTAACTTGGTAACCAAGTTCCCAAACAGTTTTAGTTTACCAATTGGGCCAAGATGAGCCATGGATCCATGCTCTGGAGCTATCCACGCCTCTGAGGCCTCAGAAGTTGGGTACCCTGGCTCTCTTTGATGTCTTTTGTCCCCCTTGCCTAATTTTTACGTCAAAAGAGTAATTTAAGCTTAAAGTGAGATATCCACTATGGGTGTACCAAAAGTCCATGTAAGAATACCATGATATTAAGTGCTCAAAACATGCATAACACTATTCTTAGTGTATATATAACATGGGATTTCTCACTTTCCCATTATTTTGGCTAAAAATCAAGAAAAACAAAAATTTTCATGGATCTTTTATGTGGTATTAATGATGTGGTATTGAAGTATTTTCCATTTTACCACCTCAAATACTTAAATTGAGCTTATTCACTCTATGGAGCTACCCTAGGTGAATTTTTGTGTAGAATCCAAATCTGGTCTTAAATCCATGGATTTACTTACTCAATAAAAAGTTATTCATCTTTTCTGAAATTAAAAATTATGAATTTTGGATATATGCATGACTTATGAGTTTTGCATAATTCAAAATTTCTTTTTAAGATAATTGTGGCCTATTTGGGTATGTAAAATATACCTCAAGGCTCACAAAAATCCTGAAGTCTTGCAATATTTGAAAAATACCTGTCTTCCTCTGAAGGAGTATTTTTTTCCAGCCTGAACCAACCACCATTTCCACCTGGGTGTGCGCTCCACCTCAAGAGTTGAAAGTGCCCATTCAATGGTTTAAATTTTGCTCCAAAAGTCCACTGGTAATATCCTGGAGGTAGTGAGGGCTCTCTACATGGCTTTCAGAAAAATAATTATTGAAATAAACAACAGAATCTTCAAAGAAATTATTGTCCATCTCAAGATTTTTCCTCCACACATCTGTTCTTGCAATGGCAAGGTATCTCATTTGCCCTTCAGATATCCTTTGACATTTTCAAAACTAAATTTCCCCCCAATGAAAAATTCACCAACAAATACAACAACTATCAAGGAATTCCTTGCAAGCATAAGACCCAAATGGAATCTTCAAAGTGCCAAAGGCTTCAGATATCAGACTTTCATCCTCAGTGGAATTTGAATTTTTCTGTGAGGATTTTTGAACTTCAAATTCTTACTTTTTTTTATATTAACTGATTTTCTTTGTCATATTCTTCTCAGACTGGTTATCAAGGTTATGATCAAAGTGTTTATAAAGGAATAAAGAATTAATCAAAAAGAATATTTAAAGATATTTTGGAAGACCTTTTTCAAATACCGATGTCAGAAATCACCCCAATTCTTCAACATTTTCAAGATGTTTTTACTGGAAAATTCCCATTTAATAAAGTTTCCCAAGAGTTAAGAGGATGAGGTGGACTCATCTGGAAATTCTGAAGATTATGAGGCATCATTATCAAAATCAATCAGTTCATCAGATTAACTACCCTCAGAAACTGAATTAAATGAATATGGCAAATCAGAAGTCACCCTTAGAAGGTCAAGAATATTGGCACTCAGTAGAAAAAGCTCACAAAGAAAATCCCACAAGCCTGCCACAAGTTTGAAGATGTATTATGCAATTTACTTTAACTTTGAGCGTTTTTAAAGAAATTATTACACAAGTGATTAATACTCCAAGCTTTTTTGTGAGTTTTTTATTCTTTTTAATGTATATTTATTTTATTTATTTAAATATTTATTCATTTTTTGACCTAATTTTATTAGGTACCTGGCTCATAAGACTTTCCCAAGTTTATATTTAAATACACCTTTGAGCCCATGAAAGTCCAGGGTGATGGAAAATGTGGCTACAGAACAGTATCCCACTACATTTACAATACTCAATATTAATGGGCTTATGTAAGAGGTTACTTGGCTGAAGAAATTCAACAAAATTAAGACCTTTATGAAACCCTGAACACTTTAATTCCCTCAGTATCCTCTTATTTAGACAGAATTGAGTGGTATGAAGATGTTGGTCAGGCTCCAAAGAGAAATTGGATGTCCATGCCTGATATGGGGGATTCAATTTTGAATAAGTATGAAAGACCTGTTTCCTTTTATTCCACAGCACAATATTTCTCTTTTTTCCCTTATTTCTGTTCTCCAAATGATAATCCACCCTTTTTCATATTCTTCTTGGATAGCTGTTCTCATTTTGTTCCATTGGATATTATCATTTCTAAAGTTTATCCAGTTACCCCCATTACTTTTAATTGGGAATTTCATTCCCAACCACAAGCCCTGAAGTTAGAAGATAAATTTAAGAAACACAGCATTTTATATTTTTTTGGATATTCCTTCTTCCCCCCCCCCCAATCAGAAAAAACTAACTATTTTGGAGGTTGATTCAGATTGATTGATTTTTGTATATACAATTTATTCCAATTATCCCCCTCCTAAATCTTATTTATTTCTTAAATCCCACCAAAGTCTCATTTTTTTTTATCAAAAATCTGGCACTTTTCTACTTAAAAATAGTCATATTACAAACATGAAAAAAAAACCCTTTTTGTACCTTCACTTGTCCCATCAAAAAAAAAAAAAAACCTTGAAATTATGGGCTTCTAGTATTTCATTGTCAATATTGAACCCTTCATTTTAAAAAAAAAAAATGAATGAAATCAATAAGTGGGAAGATTTTAAATAAATTTTTGAAAAAAAAAATATTATATTTTGTCAAATTGGCCAAATTTGAGAAATTTGAAAAAAAACTTGAAAAAAATTGGGGATATTTACATCTTATTATGGAAAAAAATATGGCACAAAAAAAAAAAAAAAAAAAACCTCAAAAATGAGTCTGAGGATTTATTTTTTTTTTTAAAAAAAAAAAAAAAAAAAAAATAGGCCACTTATGTGTTTTTGGTTATAAATTGGTAAAAAAAAAAAAAAAAATAAGGTATTATGTGTTTTTTACCAACACCTTTATTTTAAATTAATAATAAAAAAAAAAAAAAGATTAATTTCATAAAATAAATAATATGACTTATTAAAAATTATATAAATTGAAATTTCAATTTAAATTATAATTTAAACTTTAAATAATCTATTTAAAGATTCTTTTTTTTTAAATAATTTTTAAAAAATTTAATTTTAATTTAATTATAATAATTTTTTTTTTTTTTTTTTCATTTTATATTTTAAATTTTTAAATTTTTTAATTTTTTTTTTTTTTAATTTTTAAATTTTTAAAAAAAAAAAAAATAAAATAAAAATTAAATAAAATTTATTCTTAAAATTTAAAAAAAAAAAAAAAAAACCAATTTATTAAGGCTTGATTCATGATTAGGTTTTGAATTTAAATTTGAAAATTATTTTTAAAAATTATTTTTTGAATTAATTTAATTATAATTTTATATAAATTTTAGTTCAAAATCAATTTAAATTCTACTACATCATTTTGAAAAAAAAAAAAAGTCTTTCACCAACAAAAAAAAAAAAAAAAAAAACTTCATCATCTTTAAAGATATTCAATATCATGACAAAATTTACAATTATCTTTATATTAATTGATTCAAAAAAAGAGCCATTTTTTTTCAGGTTTAAATGAATTTTAATAAACACAAAATTAATCAATTTTATTCTATTATTTAGATTTACAACAACAAATAAGTAATATTTGACAATCATAATGGAAGCTAAAAAAAAAACTATATACAAAACATCAATTAAAAGTTCACTTCAAAATTGAAAATGTCACACAAATGAAGAATCTAAATTGCATTGGAAACATATTGAAAATTATTTACTGGTTTAAAATACAAAGAAATTTGGAAAAACAAGTAATTTCTAAGTTAAATTGCTTTTAAAAAGCAGAAATTTGACTGTCTCAACAAAAAAAAAAAAAAGTCAAAAATCTTACAAGACATGTTTTTTTTTTTTTTTTGGAATGAGGAGAGAAAAAAAAAACAATTATTGAACCTTATTATGGAATTAAGTTTTTATTAAGAAAGCTTAGATATTACATCAAAAGTTTTTTGTAGCTTGGTGAAATTACTTCAAAATTCAAGAAAGTTATAAGAAAGTTTATTTAAAATTTAAGAATTTATCTTTTGATATGTTGAATTGGTTATATAAGGAATTAATTAATTCATAAATATTAATTCATTCAATATTTCATGTCATAATGTATCAAATTAAATTTAAGTATCTCTAGATAATAAAAGATAATTGTGATGAAACTGGAGGTGGGGGGTTATTTTGTCAATTTCAGCAACATCATATGAAGTAAGAGGTACATCAAAGACTTAAATCTATTACCTTTATGTTAATGAAATAGTTGGCAAGTTTTTTCTAAGGTATATTAAGTATTAAAGCATTTCAATTACAATAATAGTAGGATGAATGTGATTGGAATTGAATCATGAAGTTTTAAATCATTGGTAAATGAAAGGGTGACACATCAATAATTCAAAACAAAGGCAACTTATAGGGGGAATATGGGTGAATTGATGACACAGAAGAGGTTCCACCCAATTCAAATGGAAATTCACCATCACCAGTCATAGACAATATTGGGGTAGGTTTTTGGAACTATGAAGGAAAATGCACCAAGCTTTATCAAAAAAACTCCACAGTGGACAAAGGCATTTCCATTTGGAAGGAGATGGAATGATAGTAATATGAGTTCCATCAATTTCTAAAATGATATTTGTAAGTCCCCTTCTTCTCTTAAATTTTTCCTTGATTTTCTCCCAAAATTGTGATATCCAATCTGAAAGATACCAATGTAATGTGATTCATTAAAGAGATCCTCATTGCTCCATGGATTGAAGTGTGTATATTGGTGTAAGGATTACCATTAATGATTCATAAATTATTTATATCATTTTAAATAAAATTTTATGACCACTATTATTATTATTATTTTTTTTTTTTTTTTTTTAAATTTCAAAAAAAGAATTATTGAATCATTTATGATTTTATTTTTTTAATTCAGAAAAAAAAAAAAAAAAAAAAAAAAAAAAAAAAAAAAAGGAGATTTTATAAAAAAAAAAATGTTAAAAAAAAAAAAAATAAAAAATAAAAAAATTAAATTTTTTGAACTTTTTTTTTTTTTTTTTTTTTTTTTTTATTAAAGGATTTTAAATTTGAATTAATTTTTAAATTAAAAATCAAATTCAAAACCTAATCATGAACCAAAATTAAAATTTAAAAAAAAAATAAAATAAAATAAAATAAATTATTTTTTTTTATCACAATTTTTTTATTTTTTTTTATTTTTTTCTTTGAATTCAAAAAAAAAAAAAAAATAAAAATAAAAAAAATTAAAATAAATAAAAAATTAAAATATTAAAAATGAAATTTTATTAAATTTTATTAAATTTTTTTTTTTTCTTTTATTTTAAATTTAATTTAATTTAAATTTATATAAAATTTAAATTTATTCTTTAATTTAAATTAAAATATATAAAAAATTATTTTATAAAAAACTTTTTTTTTTTTTTTTTTTTTTTTAAAAAAAAAAAAATTAATTTAATTAAAAAAAATTAAAAAAAATTAAAATTACTTAAAAATATTTTTTCTATTTATTTTTGTAAATTAATTTTCATTTTTATTTTTATTTTTATTAAGTATAATTTATTTTTTTTTTAAAAAAAAAAAAATTAATTAATTAATTAAAATTTAAAATTATTTTTTTTTTTTTCAAAAAAAAAAAAAAAGAAAAAATCTTTTCCAAAATTGAAAACTTTCTCAAATTATATATATATATATATATATATATATACATAATTAATCAATTAATTCAAAAAAACAAAAACAAAAAAGAAGAATTAATTTCAAATGAAATTAGTTTTGATATAATAGAAATTAATATTTAATATTTTTTTTGCCTTTAAAAGAAAAAAAAAAAAAAAAAAAAAATTAATAAATTAATAAATTAATAAATTAAATAATTTAATTTCAAAATAATAATAATAAAAAAAAAAAAGACTTAAAAAAAAAGACTTAAAAAAAAAGAATTAAAAAAGAATAATTTTTTTTAAATAAGATTTAAAAGTTTAATTTTTTTTAATTTCTTATTAATTTTTTTTTTTTTTCTTATGAAATTATTTAACTTTTTTTTTTATTAATTCTTTTACTTATCTAAGTTTTTGCAAAAAAGAAAAAAAATAAATGAATTAATTTTCCATATTTCTTAAAAATTTAAAATGTTTTTGTTTTTTAATCAAAGAATGATATGTTTTTAATTTTTTAGTTTTATAAAGATTTTTGAATTTTGTTGACTTGATTTTTCTTTGTTTAATTTTTAGTTAATGAAGAGATTAAAATCAATTAAAATTTTATGAGTGGTTAGAGAATCAATTGCAATTTTTAAAATTTTAAATTTACTGATTACTCAAAGAAAAACAACAACAAATCGTTGACAGTTTAGGATTATTAAGGTTTAAGAGTTTTTGATGATAAATTTTTTTATTAGAATTTGAATGAAATTATGATTTTAATTGAATTATGAGATTAATGATTACTTGAAGTTTGACCAATAGGGGTGATTAGGAATTTAACAAGATTTTAAGCTGAAGAGTTAAAATTGTAAGATTAAATTTGGTTATTAATTGATATGAATATTTATTGTAGTAAGAAGATCCAATCATATCACACGTGTAAGTGTAAGTGTAAGTAGAGTGTACTGTACAGTAAGAGTATAATTTTATTAATTTTGAAGGAGTTGAGCGGTGCCATGGAAGGGTGTATGAATTCTAGATTAGTGAATTTGACAAAGTTGTGAACTTGAGCCAGACAGCTGAGTTGAGCTTTGAGAAATTTTTCAAGTCAAGTTGTAGATGAATTTTAAGGGAATAGGTTGAAGTTGAAAGATTTTATTGAACAAGAGCACGAATCAGTTTAGATAATTATTTCTACTGTACATAAAATACAGTATTACAGCCTTAATTCAAAAGGAATATACTGTAATTTAGTATAATTTGGAGTCTGAATTAGAAGTAGGGTACAGCCTAGAATAGTACTGTACTGTACTGTACTATAGAGTCAAGAAGATTGATGAGAAGAAGTTTTTAAAGTTTAAGTGATAATATAAAAGATTTTATTTTATTTAAGATTTTTTTAATAAAGTATTCGAACTAAATCATGATTCATGACGAGTGAAAGATGTAAGTTGTAGTTGAAAGAAATTGTGTAATGGAAGTTTTTTTGAGAGAAAGATTTTAAGATTTTAGTTTTTTTAAATTGAATTGAATTGAATTAAATTGAATGCCAACCAAAGAGGTGAGTAATATAATTTATAGTCTTAATGAATACGTAAAGCTTTGAGTTTTTTAAATTGAAATTGATCAATAAATAATTAGTATAAAAGAATAATAAGGAAATCATGATGAGTTTGTTTAAATAATTGACATAGCTTTATTGATTAGAATCTCAATTATGTAGAGTAGAGTAGAGTAGAGTAAGAGTTGTACAAACAGTACATTACAGTACATTACAGTAGGATAGATGGAATAAATAAAAAACTTTTAAATTGATTAAATTTGAAGAATAGCCGTGAGAAGTCAGAAGTAGTTGTGGGGTTGATTAAATTTCTCATGACGAGTTTTTTAGATTAAATTTGAATGTTACAGTTTATACAGTCTAGAGGTGACAGTACAGGTGACAGTACAGGTGACAGTACAGGTGACAGTACAGGTGACAGTACAGTGACAGTACTCAACTCAATTGAAATAATGAATAACTTGAATTTAAATTTTAAATAATTTAAAGAGATTATTATTTGTACTGTAATGTTTGCATACAGTGTGTACCCTCTACCTTATGATGTACTGTATTTTACTCATGTTACTGTAGGCTGTACTGTACAGTACAACTTACTACTTAGTGCTTACTACTTAGTTAGAAAACGACTTGAAGTCTTCAATTTCGAAAACCGTCAAGTTGTTTGTCGGATAGTACTTGGACACCGGAAAGTGTAATCTGTAGAGGAACATTTAGTATACTGTAGTACACAATAGTAAATAAATTGTAAAATACTGTTTAGTTGTACTTTTTTATTTAATAGAAACAATCAATAAAGCAGGTTACAGTCAAAAAATTTAAAAAGAATTTACACTATTACGATTTAATGAAATTAATCCCAATCAAAACTTGAATCAATCAACAAAAAGAAACTTTTTAACTGTTTTTGAGTTTTATTAATCTAATAACCAAAAAAATTAAAAAATTAAAAAATTAAAAAATTAAAAAATTAAATTTAATCTCAATCGAAAACTTTCTTGATTGGTTTAATTTGAATTAATTTGATTTTGATTTTGATTTTGATTTTGATTTTGATTGAATTTTTTATTCAAATTTATTCTGAATTTTGAATTTGATTTTTAAAAATTTAAATTATTTTACTGTAACATTCAAATTTGATTTTTAAATTTAAATTTTAATCCCAATCTAATCTAAAACTTTTTTTAAATCAAATCATCTTAAAAGATTTTATTTTTGATTATTTAAATTAAAAAAATTAAAAAATTAAAAATTTACAAGTTCAAAATTAAAAAAATTTAAATTTTTTCAAAATTAACTCATCTCACCTCTTAGATTAATTTTATTAGCTTTTAAAATTTTTTTAAAAGATTCATATGTCATCCTTGTAAGTAAAATCTTTAATCTTTCAAATTAAAATTTTAATTTAATTTAATTTAATTTAATAATCTAAATCTTTAAAATTAATTTTTTGATTTTTATTTTTTATTTTAAACAGTTCAAATCCTTCAATTGAATTTAAATCTCATCATCCTCATTCTCATCTTAATCGTCAAAATCTTATCAATCATTTAAATTTAAACTCTCAATCAAATTCAAATTTAAATTCTCAATCAAATTTAAATTTAAATTTAAATTTAAATTCTCAATCAAATTTTTCAAATATTGAAGATCGTTTAAATAATTTAGAAACTTCAATTCCAATCATACATGAATTTTATCAACGTCAATTAGATTTAATTAAAGATCAAATTAATTTAATAAAAAATCAATCTTTAATTAAATCACCTTTAAATTTAAATGCTCCAATTTTCATACCAAATAATAATAATAATAATAATAATCTTTCAAGAAATTCTATAAATTTAAATTTTAATAATAATAATCTCTCAAATTCTATTAAAAATAATAATCAAAACTTTAACATTTCAAAAAATTCTACAATTTTTTCTAATCCTCCTCCTCCTCCTCCTACTTCTTCTTCTTCTTCTCCTTTAGCTTTAACTTTAAATTCTCCTATTTTAAATAATTTAGATTCTTTACCTCATCATCTTCAAATTCAATCTTTATCAAATCAAGTTAATATGATCTCAAACACTTTATCTCAATTATTATCAACTTTATTATCTCAATCTAATCCTTCATTTAATTCAAATTTATCATCAAATTCAAATTCAAATTCAAATTTAAATTTAAATCAATCTAATAAAATCTTAAAAAATAAATTAGAATCAAACTCAAATCAATCAAATTTTTCTAATCTAAAATCTAACCCTTTAAATTACTTATCACCTTTAGATTTAACTAATCATTCAAATCTTAAATCTTTAGATTCATCTTCAATTCATTCTCCTAATCTTTTCATCTCTTCTAATCCTACTATATCAGATTCACCTTTACCAATTAGATCATTCTCTTTCTCTTCTCAAACTCCTTTATCTCCCTCTATTCCTTTAACTCCAAGCGTTAGTCAGATTTGTTTTCCTTTTTTTAAAAATCATTTCATTTCAAATTAATCATTTCATTTTTTCTTGATTAGTCAATCGATTCCAATTCTGGTCCTTCTCCTTTAAATTCTTTAGCAGCTAAATGGGAACATTTAGGTATATCAGGTGATCTTCTAAGAGCTATAATTCGTTTTGGGTAAATTATATATTTCAAAATTAATCTCTCTTCATCAATTCTTTAAAATTTATCTAATAAATCTTTTTTTCTTTTTAAATTATTTAGTATTGGACCTCCAACTAAAACTCAACAAAAATCAATTCCAAATATGCTTCTTGGTAAAGATTTAGTATCACAATCTAATCCAATTCAAGAGAGAATTCAATCTTATGTAATTCCTGCTCTACAAATGATTTTAAATAATTTAAATCAAATTAATCACTCAAATTCAAATTCATCATCAAATTCATCATCAAATTCTCAAATTATTAAATCAAATCATTTAAATATTAAATCAAATCATAGCGTAAAAGTTTTAGTCATCACAGCTACTTTAGATGAAGCTGCTCAAGTACAACGTTTAGCTAGTGGAATTGCTTCACTTTTATCCACTCCTTTAAAAATCTTACATTGTGGCGCTTCAGAATCAAATCTTACTCCAACAAGCTTTCATTCATCAAATCATCTAGAACCTCATTTACTTATAGGTACACCTTCAAAACTTTTAGATCCTGTTAACGGTTTAAGAGGTTATACTTTTCATTCAGATTCATTTATTTGTGTAATTTTAGATGAAATGGATCAATTATTAGCTAGAAATCTTTCAGATATGGTCTCTAGTCTAATGAACTTTTTACCTTCAAATTTAATTCCTTCACCTTCAAATTCTGAAATTAATCTTTCAAGTCCTCCTTTATCTTCTTCTAGTATTAATGGTGATCTCATCAAAACTTCTCCTTTAGTTCATTCTACTTCTAATGATTTAAAAAATTCTCCTCAAATCAATCTTACATCTCCTACAAATCATCAACTTCAAAATATAAAACATTTTCGTCAAACTTGCATCTTTAGTTGTACTGTACCTCAAGATTTACTTAATTTTGCTAGAGCTCTAAATTTACGTGCTAGAGTCCTTGTTAGGCGTGATGATAATAATCAACTTACTACTACTAATCCTTCAATAAATTTAAATCCTTCTAATTTATCAGATCTTAATGATCAAAAAACTTCAAATAATTTTAATAATTCAAATTTAACTCGAAATCGTTCTAATCCAATTCTTCATCAATTACTTAAAAGAATCTATCAATGTTATTATTTACCTACAATTATTTTAAATAATCCTATAAATTCAATTCGTCAAAAGAAATTAAATAATTTAATTCATTTATTATTCAATCATCAAATTTTCTCATCAAAATCAACTCATCTTCAAATTGTAATCATTTATTGTAATAGTCTCGAT